>BLBF01000048.1:4812631-4838569 GCA_015471245.1 Laticauda colubrina
ATAGAATAGAATAGAATAGAATAGAATAGAATAGAATAGAATAGAATTCTTTATTGGCCAAGTGTCAGTGGACACACAAGGAATTTGTATTGGTGCAAATGTATGTACAGTATTAACTTTAAAAAATACAATCTATTGGATTGATGGTTCAAAATTGATTGCATTGCTTTAAAGCTTTGCTTGGCGTTTATGATGAATTTAGAGTATTTACCTTTCTTCTAAGAGATGTTCAAGCAACTCAAATCATGTTGTTGCAATTCTATCACAAACTGATTGCCTTCCCTCTTCTTTCCAGGCACAAGTCAAACTGCTGGGTTTGATCTTTGCAGTGCAATTTTGAGTGAGGCCAGCAAGAGTTACTTTCTTCTGAACTTGGGTCTGCATCTAGACATTCTTCAAAAGCACTTAATTGAATTTGCACAGAGGAGAGCCACACAAAAACTTTCTAAAACAGTAAACAGTTGTTTGTACATGGGACACCTTCCCTATCTTTGGGTCACTTTCTGCGAGCAGAATCTGCACAGTTTGGCCAAAAGGGAAACGGTATTGCATATCCTAGAATGATCAAAGGGGATAAAACCCAGAGAATTGTACTCGGCGTGGCTCAACGCCAGTCTTTGTGGAACCATCGGGCTTCTGAAATCAGGGATGGCTTCTAGGCAGAGGCGGTATTCAGCCGGTTCTGTCCAGTTCTGGAAATTAGTGGAAATTTTGAGCAGTTTGGAGAACTAGCAAATGCTGCTTCTGACTGGCCCTGCCCCAATCTATTCCCTGCCTCCCTAGTCCCAGCTGATTGGCTGGGTCTTTTTTTGTTCTCCTGCACAGGAGAATGGAGCTGGAAAGCAGGTTAGTGGAGTGGGGAGGGAATGGAGATTTTGCAGTAACCTTCCTCTGCCACGCCCACTAAGTCATGCCCACCAAGCCATGCCCACAGAACCGGTAGTAAAAAAATTTGAATCCCCTCACTGGCACTGAGGCTCCCAGGGCCTCCCCCACTCTCTGAGACACCTCCAAGCTCCCTTAACAACCTACTGGCCTATTCAGTCACTTAACAACTGCCATTGAGTGAACCAAGGTTGTGGACATTAAGTGAAGCAGCCACATGGGTAATCTCTTCACTCAATGAACAGGATTTCAAGCCCAACTGAGGTCATAAATCAAGGATTGCCTATATTAAAAGCTACTTTCTGTCATTCAAATAGATAGCAAGGAAACAATTGTAATAATAAACAACATTTTTCAAGAAAATCATTTCTATGCAAGACTCAAGCTGTACTTCAACCACTATCTGATAAAGATTTATCTGAAACTTCATAATTCATACACTATTTTGTAAAGCGCTAACTTACCTAATAAGTGTACTCTTTTAATATTGACATTGAGATTTTTCATTTTATAAGAATTTGGAATGCTGATCTCAAGGCAAAGAAAATCAGTGTCTCTAGTAGATTTATCAACTTAAAATACATAGAAGAAAAATATCCAGTTTCGCTTACACACAGCAAATGATTAAGAATGATTAAGCCACCTCACCATTTTATCTATAGAGTCTCAATTTGCAAGGGAAATTTGACTTTAGGGAGATGATTCATTCTGCATATAAAAGGTCAGAAAAACAAACAGTTTAGGAAGTATTGGTTTTGCAATTACATTAATCCATTAGCAAAGAAAGAAAAAGCAGTATAGTAATACTGAACTCCCATATTTGGTAACAAAATTCCAAATGACCACAAAAGGACAGAATAAAATTATATTTCTCCTTCCAGTGGCTTAACAATATTTTTATTGTAACCAACCATAGTTTATAATTGTCAAGAACCTTTTTTATACCTATCAATATGTTTATATTTTTGTTATATGAATGTAATATCCAACCAAAGATAGAAAGGAGGAAGAGGAGGAGGAGGAGGAAACCAGTGTGATGCAGTGGTTAATCCACCAACCTAGAGAGTTGGAATCCTTGAGTTCTAATCCCGCTTTAGGCATGAAGGCTACCTGGGTGACTTTGAGCTCTCTCCCAGCCCAGCCCAAGTCCTCCCAGAGGAGTTGTGGGGAAAATAGGAGGAGAAAAATTTGTTAGATATATTTGCCTTCTTGAGTTATTTTTTAAAATAAAGGCAGGATATAAACAAACACGAACAGGACAGATCTATATGTGGGGACAAGGTAAGAATTGTAAAGCATTTTTTATTTTATTATAAATTAGAGTGCATGTGTGTACGCATATCTATGTATACATGTGCACGCATGCATATGCATGCATGTGCATGTATGTGAGACAGAGCCTAGAATTATGGGTATAAGTCATTGTAGCCATGAATTGAAATACCCACGTAAGTAATTTTTCACTCTTTTTCACAGCAGCTATCAAGCAAACCCAGAGGTTACTAAGTGAACATGGAGATCATTAAGCAAACCCATTCATTTGAATGGGTATTAGTTTTTGGCCAGAAATCAGCAAAAAATATAACGAATCATGGTCATATGACAATGGAACACCATGTCCAGTCACAAAGCTGACATTCCCATCCTTCAGTCATGTGATTGTGGGGTGACAGCAGAACCAAGTATGAAGACAGGGGTTGCTTTACCAGTTGTAAGACACCCATTCTGTGGCAACATAATTTCGAACGGTCATAAAACAGATTACCTGAAAATATGGAGGCATAGAAGACAATTAAACTAGAAAATAATCATTGATTATTTAGTTGGTTGGTTCATTGCGATTTAAAATTATATGACCACAGAACAAACAGTTCTGGATGCCTAACAGAGAATTCAGAAACATTAAAAGTCATTTGAAGTTCATTATTCCTGTCTCACTTGCTAGATCATTTCTCTGAGGAAGAGATGGATCCAAGACAAAATCTTTCTACATCTTCCAAAGCTATTTCTTATTTCTTTTTCCAAATGGCAAGCAGACTTTGTTTTTCCTTGAAGAACTTTCTTGGAGAAGTTCTTGATCTGAAGAAACTTCTTGGATGAGAAGTGAAATGTTTTCAAAGAAAAGCAAAGTCCAGTTGCCTTTTTGAAAAAGTGATGCTCCATAGACATTCTATTGATTGATTGATTGATTGATTGATTGATTTTAGTTTGTCAAGCATGTATGAGAAAAAAAAGTATGAACATAACATAAACCTATAAGTATAAACAAGTATAAGTATATATATAATAAATGAGTACAAATAAATGGGAACAGTAGGCCAGGGACGGTAGGCCCACTGGTGCACTTATGCACGCCCCTTACAGATCTCTCAGGAATGGAGTGAGTCCACCATAGACAGTTTAAAGTTAAAGTTTTGGGAGTTTGAGGATGTTCCAGGAGCTGACCATTCTGTTGCTGAAGTCGTATTTTCTGCAGTCGAGTTTGGAGCAGTTGATTTTGAGTTTGTATCTCGTGTTTGCCTGAGTATTATTGTGTATTATGTTCTCTGCATCTCCATCCCTGGATGGTTGTCTTCTACCTTTATCATGCTGCTGTGGGATTCCCTGGAAAGATTCATGTCCTGATAATACTACCCTTCCAGCTCCACCATTGAAAGGTCATGTCCCCTGCCTCTATAGGGCAAAATGTTTGGTCTTTAGAGGATAAAAGAAAGGAAGGGGAAAAGCTTTGCATGAGATACTCAGGAACCACCCTGAAATTATCTTTCAAATAAAGTTTCTTGATACATTTAGATAACTACATGTATCTAAATGTAACTAAATTACTACAATTGGTGCTTTCTTTCTATTTTAAATTTCATGTCTATATATTTCTAACTCTTTTCTATTACATCCTTTCTTAAACTAAAGCCCATGTCACACTGAACCAACGGATGCAAAGAGGATGTAAAACGGACAAAAAACCTTGCCATCCATTTGAAAACGCGATGTACTCACTGCCTCCGTTTGGCTTCCTCTCTATCCGTCCAGCATCCGTTTATTGACGTTTCATCTGCTCCGAAAGTTTTGGGCTACCTAAAACTTTTGCGCGGAAAATGTATCCAGTTCGTCCATTCTGCATCCACTATGCATCCGTTACACATCCGTTACGCATCCGTTATGCATCCGCTATATCCGCTTGGCATCCGCTGCGCATCCGCGCAACTCGCATCCGCCCAGACGCAAGGAGGAAGCGGAACGGATGCGGAACAGATGCAGAATGGATGCAGAACGGATGCAGCACGGAAACAAAGCGTTTAAAGGGGAAAAAACGTTCTCAGAGGGGACCTATCTCAGATATTAAGGATGTCTAGAGGATGCCTAGAGGATGCCTAGAGGGTGCAAAGGGACACGTATACTGCCTATAAAAAGGGGGAGCAACTCGTCTGCATCTCACTTTCAGCCCAGCAGCCCAGCTGTGCAGACCTCTGCAGCCTTCATCTGACTCTTCCTCTTCCACAGCATCCAGTCATGTCCACCGTGGATCGTACCACAGTCTTTTGGCAGCCACCATCCTTCTGCAACAGTACGAAGCCATCTACAGGCTCTGTGAACTCTACTATGGGAAGAAAAAGAGGCGGCCAAGAAGCGTCTGGGTCCGAAAATGGATCGGAAGAAGAGCAGAGTACGGACTGTACAACAAGCTGATGGTGGAGCTCAGGAACGAAGACACTCGGGCATTCCAGAACTTCATGAGGATGCCTCCAGCCATGCTTGATGAAGTTGTGCAGCGCCTGACACCCAGGTTGACCAAGGCAAACACCAACTTCCGGCCCAGCCTGGAACCTGGGCTCAAGGTGGCACTCACTCTGCGCCACCTGGCCTCAGGAACCACCTACAAAAGCATGCAGTACGGCTGGAGGGTGCCACACAACACCATCAGCATTGTGGTCAGAGAAGTGGTGCAGGCCATCATCGAAGAATACAAGGAGGAGCTCCTCCAGTGCTCCTCCACTGAAGAAGGATGGAAGAAAGTTGCAGAGCAGTGGTATCAGAGGTGGAACTTCCGCCACACCGTTGGAGCCATAGATGGCAAGCACGTGGCCTGCAAAGCTCCAGCCAAGTCGGGGTCCACTTATTTCAACTACAAGGGCTTCTTCAGCATCGTCCTCTTCACCATGGTCAATGCTGACTACAAGTTCATGTACATTGATGCTTCAGGCTACGGCACATCTTCAGATGCCCAGGTATACCATGCCAGTGACCTCAAGGAGGGGCTGGAAGGCAACCTCATCGTGGGCTTCCCAGATCCAGACCCCCTGCCCAACGACACGCAAGATGTGTCTTCATCGTGGGGGATGACGCCTTCTCCCTCAGAACCTACCTCATGAAGCCATACACTTCCAAACTCCTGACCCGTGAAGAAAGGATCTTCAACTACAGGTTGTCCAGGGCAAGGCGGGTGGTGGAGAACGCCTTTGGCATCCTGGCCAACAGGTTCCAGGTACTTCTCACCAACATGCAGCATCGCCCAGAGACCGTGAGGAGGATCGTGGAAGCTTGCTGCATCCTGCACAATCTCATGTGCACCCGCTACCCAGTCTTGCAGAGCAGGCTCTTGGACGGTCAACAAGGCGATGGGGACATGGAGCCTGGGGAATGGAGGCAAGGGCGAAACCTGATCGACACTCAGGATGTGCAAGGCCCCAACAGAGCCTCACAGGAAGGGAAGAAGCAGCGCAACCTCCTGAGACACTGGTGCAACTCCCCAGCTGGAGCGGTGGAGTGGCAAGACAGGATGGTAGATGCTTAATGGATGCTTCCTTCAGCCTGTCTCATCACACGAATGAGATTGGGCCATGTATGTTGGATGGGCCTACAATGAACAGGGCGTTTAACAAAGAGTTGTGTTTGTGTTCAAATGTGTGGATCAATGCTTACATTGTTATTGATAAAAAAGGGCCCTAGGTGTGGCACCTGGGAGGGTAGACCGTACAGTCCCACTATGCTTGCACTGGAGGTTTATCTATTCCACAGCTATTACCCATCCCACAGGTATCCCTGCCCACCCCACTGCTATCTTAACCCATCCCACAAGCATGCAAAAGCTTAAGCCAATTCTTAAAGTTTCCACCAAGACTTTTTAAAAACAAACAAATAAAGCACGTGTGTGAATCAAATAAAGCACGTGTGTGAATAAACTTTATTGAACAACAAGCTGTAAAAAAAAAATGATCCAAGTCAAGTGTCCAAATAAAGTCCACAGGTAGCCAGCTACCCGGTCTCTGGCACTCTTCTTGGTCACTCGGAGGTGTGCCCAGTCTCAGGGGTGAAGGGTCCGGGTGCTGTGGTGGTGGGTGGTGCTGGAGTGCCTGGCCTTAAGAAGACAACAGGGGACGGTGTGTTGAGAAAGCTCTCGGACAGCTGGCTCAGCCCCGTGATGCTGAGAGGTCCTTCCTCTATGCCATGGGGTGTCAGCCCCAGTACTGATGACAGATGTACTGAGGCCGGGCTTGGCTGTGGGGTG
This sequence comes from Laticauda colubrina, assembly GCA_015471245.1. Taxonomy (NCBI): domain Eukaryota; kingdom Metazoa; phylum Chordata; class Lepidosauria; order Squamata; family Elapidae; genus Laticauda; species Laticauda colubrina. The sequence goes on from BLBF01000048.1 coordinate 4,819,023, forward strand.
GAGGAAGGAGTAGTATAGTGGGGCTGTCTGGTCTGCAGCTGGGTGAGGACTGGCATGGGTGGCATCATTGGCGTGGGTGGCATCGGTGGCATCAATGAAACAGGTGGCAACGGTATCACCTAATGACTCTGTGCCTGGACTGGGAAGGGCTGCTGCCTGTGCTGCTGAACCTCCTGGTAGCCGTAGCCCTGGTAGGTGAGGGCCTGTGGGAAGCCTTGGAATGGGAGGGACATCACCTGGGGTGGAGGAGCAGACCTGGACTGGGTGGGAGCAGGTTCCTCTGGGTCTGTAGGGTTGTGAAGCAGCTTGGTGATCCGGTCCTTCCCCAGCTGGTACTGTGGATCCGCCATTTCATTGAGGGTCTGGTTGACATAGGTGAGGAAGGGCGTGCGGTTGGAGGATGAGGAGTCGGTGTGTACCAGCTGAGAGAGGAGATCTATGCTAGTGCAGATGGTGTCCCTGATCTCCAGCAGGACAGTGTGGCTCTGCCCCTCCAGCTGTCCGGCTCTCTGCCTTTCTGCAGAGGCAGAGTTGGGGGGAGTGGATGCGGCTAGGAATGTGGTGCACTTGATGTCTCCTTTCTCCCACCGCATCAGGGAGTCCTCTACGCACTCCACCACGCTTACCACACCTGTCCGTGGGTTCTCCGCTGTGGCACGCTCCACAGAAACCTGCCTGGAGACAGGGACTGACTCTCGGCCAGAAGAGGACTGGCTCTCAGCAGGCTGCCGGAGAGAGAAGGTCATGATCAGCAGCAGCAGCAGCAGCAGCAGCAGCAGCAGCAGCAGGACCAGCAGGACCAGGATCAACAGCAGTAGAGTAAGCACCAGCAGGGCCAGCAAGTCCAGGAGCACGAGCAGGACCAGGAACACGATCAGGACGAGCAAGACCAGGATCATGAGTAGGACAAGCAAGTCCAGGAGCACGAGCAGGTTGAGCAGGACCAGCAGGACCAGGAGCAGCTTCAACAGAGTAAGCACCAGCAGAAGCCCTAGCACCAGCAGAAGCACCACCACCAGGAGCAGCTTCAGCAGAAGCCCCAGCAGAAGCAGAGTCAGGGGCAGGGGGCGGGAGGTTGGCCCTGTCCCTCTTGCCAGGGATAGTGGCAGGTTGCTGAGGCTTTCGCTTCCTCCCCATGGTTGTGGGTTTGCTGGCTGGCAGGGAGGCTGGCAGGCATCAAGGCTGGCAGGAAGGCTGGCAGAAAGCCTGGCAGGAAGGCAGACAGGCAGGCAGGCACCAAGGCTGGCTGGAAGGCAGGCTGGCAGGGCAGGCAAGGAACTTGAAGTGTCCAGCAGCAGGTCTTTCCTCAGAATGCTGGCCACGTGCAAGCTGTTTCCCTTTATATTCGGGGGGCTTATGTAATACTTCGCCCCCGCATGTGCAATTAATGGTCGGCATCTGTTCTGCTTCCGCTGTGCATCCGCTAGTCTTCCGCTGTGCATCTGCTTTATCTGCTGTGCATCCATTCTGCATCCGCTGTATCTGTTCCACGTCCGCTTTGCTGAGGCCCCCCGGAAGCCCTGCGGTTGCGCCATCCGCTCCCATCCGCTTCCATCTGCTGGGCTTCCGTTCCGCATCCGCTTTGCATCTGCCCAGCGTCCTCCCCGCGTCCGTGTTATCCGCTCCGGTTATGCAAATTTTTGCCCCTTTTAAGAGCGGATAACAATGGATGGAACATTTTGCTCGTCCGCTGTGTCCTTTTTGCATCCGTTGGCCAGTGTGACATGGGCTTAACTAAAGCTGGAATTGAGGTCATCCTTTTCGCCTAACCTGAGCTATGGGTCATATTCTTGTGTCAGTAAGTTGGAATTGTGCTCATCTTGAACTTCATGTGTTCAGTAACTGCAGACACTCGCAGATGGCAGTCACCTCTCCACTTTGGAATATATAATCTTATTTTCTAGGGCTAGAAATGCAGACATCCGCACAAGTCTCAGACAACAACAACAACAAAATGATTGGATTCTATTCAGAAATGTCTGCTAGCTGCGTAAGATAATCAAAGAAAGACTCTTGTTCTTCTTTTTCCTGTCTATTGTCCCTCTTTATTTTAATTTCCTCTTTCCCATCTGGATTCATAATTAGTGTTTTGATTTTCACAATTTCCTGCAAACTTGCATGTTCTTTTCTGGAACAGCATGAGCCCTATTTTCACAGGGAATCAAAGTAGGACCCTGTTTACATCTCAGCTATGTATGTCATAGAGATTAATTTATCCATACACAAAGACACCTTTGAAACCAAATAAGGGAAACGAAACAGTGAAAGGAATGGCCCAGCTGAGCGTTATCAATATTGCAGGGACAGACAAAGAAGAACAGTAAGCATATCTAGCAAAGCCAGATATGCCTTGTTGTTATAGAGGTCTTATAAATTTGGGCAGCCTTCCTCGCTGGCAGTTTCCCAAATGGGACCGATTCAATTTCCCATAGTTTTCAGCTGCCAAAGCCTATCTGGGGGTACCAACCTAAAGAAGGCTTATGTTGTCTTGCTGTATTTCTCTGTGATTAAGAGTGTTAGCTAATTATGGACTGGATATCAGATTTTAAACATATTGTAATTCAATGGATAATGGGTGACCAAAGTGGCCACCAAATTAACAATATTGGCTAAGTTGTTCTACCTTTCTCCAGCCCATGAGAAAAAAGGGGAGACTATGGCATTGTAATTTCTAGAGGGGATAACTTTGTCCTTCATTCCCACATGGTATAGGGCATAGACATAGACCTCGGATCAGAATACTTTGACCATCATTGCCCAATTCCATATTTTGTTTACACATTTTGTAAGCATCAGTCACACTTGTCCAGCTTCTTTCAGAGGAACTAAGAAGTCACTCTTGAAATGGGATTACGTTGCACTACCCAAACCCAAGACATAAGGAAAAAAGTCTGATATTGTCCATATTCCTTTTGATAATATAGGATTGTATTGCCTAGAAGCCTAGTTGGAAGGGTTTATCACCATCTCTCAGTGAAATTGTACTGAAAGAGAAATGTATCATTTAAGTATCTGTAGTTTTTTAACATTAAAAATTTCAGATTTAAATAAAATTGGTTCTTAGTTTTGTCCAATATTATTCTTATATCTTTTATTTTCTGATTTATGATGAGTGCAAAATTTCAGAATGATTTTCATTTATCTTCTGGAAATCTTAAATCTTAGGAGAGGGAGGGAGGGAGGGAAGGAGAGGGGGGGCTATTGCAAACTTGGGAACCTCCCTCCAAATAGTCCTTTTGATGGAATTGCATCCTCTGCATGATGTAATGCATTTGTGAAATGTACATTTCAGACAGAAAGAGAATTATCCATTGACTGAAATTCTCTGGATAATATTTAATATTATTTAATATTAATAATTTAATATCATTAAATATTAAATTATTAGATATTAATAATTGCTTAAATGCAAACAAAAACCTAGCTGATATGGTTAAAAATTCAGATACATTCTTTTTTTGTCCATCATGTTCTCTTAAGCTAAACAAACTGAGTTTAGCTCTGCCCTACCTGGTAGAGTTGAAAGCATAGAATCACTCATTCACTCAACAGAAGAACGCTTAGCAACATGTTTTGAAACAACTATACAAGCAAGCCTAATTTCTCTTGAAAAAAAATACAGCACAGATAAGTGAGTACCTATCAGCTCAAAATCAAATCTCACAACAACCACAACCACTACTTCAACTACAATCACAACTACAACTAAAAATAAGCAACAAACCACAGCCACAAACAATTACTATCCCTTCAAATAATTCCACAAATAATATTTCCTTACTCATCAGAGATACCATGGAATGTGAACAGAAACATCCAAATGCCATCTTATTTGGTCTTGAAGACACCAACAAATCAGATGACACCACCAAAGTTCGTGATATCCTAAGCAACTCTAATACAACAAACATCTCTCCTGAAGATATCATTGAAATAACCAGAGATGGCCCTGGGTGCAAATACAATGATGGCTCTGTGGCCCCAAGATTTTGTAGAATTGTATGCAAAAATGAGTCCAGCAAATGCATATTCATTCATACAATAAATGCCATTGTAAAAACCAGTCCAAGCCACAAAAAACTTCGCTCAAGACCAGACTTATCCATACTGCAAAGAATCCACTCTGTGAACTCCACGCAGAACTCAAAAACCATCCAGACAATGGAGAAAAGGACCTATACATTGACTACAGAGCTGATTGCATCAAAAGAAAGTCACACATCCCACAACTCCGCATCCAACCCCACCCCATCCAATCCAACATCACTCAAAACTAGGCATGCACACCTCTAACTACCTCTATTCCAACCACAACTGGCCTTAAATGCAAGCTACTCAATGCAAGAAGCCTTGTAAATAAAATACCTGAATTTCTCCTCTTACTAAATATGGCTAAATTTGACATCATATTTGTCTGTGAAACATAGCTCAGCACATCTCTCCCTGACTCCATTACCACAGTAGGAGACTATCATGTTTACCGATCAGATCGTGAAATTCGTAGAGGAGGTGGTGTTGCTATCTTCTACAAAAAGTCCCTACATCTAAAAAAATATTCAAGTTACACAGAAGGTTGCTCTTCCTGAGACCATCGTCTGTGAACTGTCCTTAAATATCACATTTCAGTTCTTACTATGTTATGATTATGACATCGAACATGCAAACAAGCGAAATACACTACTACCATGGGCAGCATCCTGCCCACACGCTTTTATCTTTCTTGGTGATTTCATTCTACCTCATATTAACTAAACCCACACATGCAACTTTCTACAATGCAGTAACAAATCTGGGGCTAGAACAACTAGTAACCAACAACACTAGACTTAACAACTGCCTCGATCTCATCTTCTGCAATAGTTTGAATTTAATTTACTGAATACAAGTTAGAGAACTCTTTTCCAATAGTGATCACAACATGATTGACTTTTGTGTCAACATACGTCCACACAAAAATCATCACAATGACGGAATCCCCAATTATAACTTCAAAAAAGGCAACTACGATCCTATAAACAACAATCTCTCATCCCTAGATTGGGAATTTCGATTCTCTGGATGCAATACTGTGGAAGACCATTACAACATATTTTTACTTGAAGTCAAAAGAGAGATCAAACTATATGTACCATTAACAACTCCCAAAACCAAAAAAAAAAAAAAACAAATTACCCAAAATAATAAGGACGCTTCAGTCCAAAAAGAAATCACTTTAGCGGAAAAACAAATCTGGTCATGTCAAAAGCTGATACAAAAATTTATGCCATCAGATAAAAACTGAATGCACCAATTATCACATGAAACAAGAAGAAAACCTTCTATGCATCAGTTCCACCCATGCTTTCTACAATTTTATAAACAACAAACTAAAAGACTCAAGGTCCATCCCACCCCTGATAGGACTTAATGGTAAAGACTGCAACGACAATACAATTAAAGCCAACCTCTTTAACACATTCCTTGGCTCAGTATTTGTAAACAGCAATGGATCATGCCCAGTATTTCCTAGTCGAACCACAGACAACTACAATGATCGATTTTACAGAAAACATTGTTGAAAAAGCACTGCACAATCTAAAACCATTTCTATCTATTGGACCGGATGGAATATGTGCCTACTTCTTTAAAAAGCTATCCATGCCATAGCCGAACCTCTAAACATAATCTTTGAAAAATCTTTCAGGACCAGCTACTTGCCAAAACTATAGTCACAAGGCACGGTCATCACCATCTTCAAAAAGGGAGACTCCAGCCTAGTTGAAAATTACAGACCAATCTCTTTATGCTGAATCACCTGCAAAGTCATGGAATCCATTATTAACCAATCCATTATCCTCCACTTAGAGACAAACTACTCTTTAATAAACAATTTGGTTTCAGAAAAAACTATCCTGTAATCTGCAACTCTTACACTGCAAAAACATATGGACTACACAACTCGATCAGGGCAAAGCAATAGACACAATCTACATAGACTTCTGTAAAGCCTTTGATTCAGTGGTACATAACAAACTACTCCTAAAATTAAAATCTTACGATATCTCTGGACAACTGCATAACTGGATAGAAGCATTCCTGTCAAACAGACAACAAATGGTCAAAATTGGGAGCATCCTATCAAATTCTGTACCTGTCAACAGTGGTGTCCCCCAAGGCATTGTCCTAGGACCAACTCTCTTCATACTCTACATAAATGACCTATGTGATCATATCAAGAGCAACTGCATTCTCTTCGCTAATGATGTAAAGCTGTTCAATACCACAAACAATACTGCTACCCTTCAAAAAGATCTTGACTATGTATCAGAATGGTCAAACAAATGGCAAATTAAAAATCTCAACAAATAAATGCTCTGTACTACATATTGGCAAAAAAAATCAGAAAATAAAATACAGGCTGAATAGTCAAGACCTTGTTGATGATCCAAACTCTGTCAAGGATCTTGGAGTACTCATCTCAAATGACCTAAGTGCGAGAACCCATTGTAACTCCATAGTCAAAAAGGTGTTAAGAATTGTTAACCTAATTTTATGTAGCTTTTTCTCTGGTAATATTACACTAATAACTAGAGCATACAAAACATTTGCTAGTCCAATACTCAAATCCAGCTCATCAGTCTGGAACCCACATTACATATCTGATATTAACACAGTTGAGAAAGTCCAGAAATATTTCACAAGAAGAGTTCTCCACTCCTCTACTCATTGCATAATACCTTATGCCACCAGACTCGAAATTCTAGACCTAGAAAACCTAGAACTACACCACCTTCTGTCTGATCTAAGTATAGTATATAAAATCATACATTGCAATGTCCTACCTGTCAATGAATACTTCAGCTTCAACCATAACAACACTAGAGCAAACAATAGATACAAACTCAAGGTTAATCACAACAAACTTGATTGCAGGAAATACAACTTCAGCAACAGAGTGGTCAATGTCTGGAATACTCTACCTGACTCTGTGGTTTTTTTTCCCCAAACCCCCAAAACTTTAACCTTAGAGTGTCTACTATTGACCTTAACCCCCCTTTCCTAAACAGTCTATAGGTGGCATGCATAAGCGCACCAATGTGCCTACCGTCCCTGTTCTATTATTTCTTTTATATATATTTTTATTATATGTATCCATGTATTTATAACTATGTTTTTACTTATTCCTATTAACTTGTAAGCAATTGACAAATAAAAATAAATAAATAAAATAAATAAATATATTGTATTAAGGAATGAAAATCAAAATCCACTCTTATCTAAAACTTGACAGGCATTGATCAGTATATAAAAAAAAAATCTCTTTTGATCATGAGGAAGTATTTATGTGGCGTTAGAAATGGAAATTCTTACCTATGTGTTCCCAGCTCTGTGTGTGTGTGTGTTTGTGTGTGTGTGTGTGTGTGTGTGTGTGTGTGTGTGTGTGTGTGTGTAAAATGCCCTTCCTTTTAGCCAACAGGACCGACCTCTTGTGACACATCCACAGATTGCGGTATTGTTAGAGCTTCTCTTATTCCATTTAAGATTCAGAAAAGAGATTTTAAGGACTGTCTGCCAATTAAACAGTGTGTTGCTTAATTGAAACTCTCAAGACAACAAGTACCACTTGGATATGTAGAAACCAACTAGATAAGAAGACAGTCGATATATTCTTGAGTGTTTTATTTCAAGCATAGAAATTATAAATTACAAGAAGATTTCTGACAAAGTATATTGGACGGCAGTTAAGATTTTTTTTAATCAATGTATTTTGTTTCCCCCTTCCCAATGTGAAGAAAGTAAGTAGACCATTTATTCTTCGTGGTAATATAAAGTTCTGTCTGCTGTATACAAGGAGCGGAGGCACTGAATAGAAGACATATTTTGCCTCTTTTTTTCAATCTGAAACACTCTTTGAGTCCTTACACTGTGAAGGTAAGTGTTCCTTTTCTGCTATTTAAAATAAAATCCAATTTTGCAATAAAAGGGACTCAGTTGGAATATACAAACTCATAATAATATGGTATACAACAGTGCTGAGATTAAAATGATTAAAAGTAAAATGTTCATTTAAATGTCCATGGAGATTCTCAGTCATCCAGATCATGGTTGTCCCTAAGGTGCTTTTTCAAGAGGCAACTGGACTTTCTGTTTTTTCTTTGAAGATGTTTCACTTCTCATCCAAGAAGCTTCTTCAGCTCTCAGAGAAAAACCAAGGAAAAGAAAAAGCAGAAAGTCCAGTTGCCTCTTGAAAAAGCACCTTTGGGACAAGGTTGATTTTCTACAAAAAGTTGAACAGTCCAATATAATGTTTAAAACAGGTCACTCTCAGCTTTCCTTCTCTGTGGGATATACCTTTCCTTCCCTTCTTGTTGAGATGGCTGCATCAACAGAGAGATAATATCAAGATCAATGGAAACAATAGTACTGCTCTGTACTATTGAGACTACACTTAGAATACTGCATCAGTTCACCACAATATAACAAATGATTCTGAATCCCTAGAAAGAGTGCAGAGAAGTTTAACTGCACAATGAACAGCTAAAGGAACTAGGTATGCCTAACAAAGACAAGGCCTATTGAAGATGTCAGTCTTCTAATATTTGAATGGCTGTCACAGAGAAGAGGCTGTCAATTTACTCTCCAAAGTACCTGAAGACAGGACAAGAAGCAATAGCAATAGCACTTAGACTTATATACCGCTTCACAGGGCTTTATGGCCCTCTCTAAGTGGTATTTAGAGTCAGCATATTACCCCCAACAATTTGGGTACTCATTTTACCAACCTTGGAAGAATGGAAGGCTGAGTCAACCTGAGCCTGGTGAGATTTGAACTGTCAAATTGCAGGCAACCGGCAGTCAGCAGAAGTCGTCCACACTACTGCATTCTAACCACTGTGCCACTGTTGTCCAATGGATGGAAGCAAAACAGAGAGAGGGAAAAATAGCTAGTCTGACCAGGAATTTCCAACCTAGCAGTTGGAAACATGTTTGGATACAAAAGGTCCATAGTGCATTGAAGTACTAGAAATTTTTAAAATCATGTAGTAATGATAGAAAAGATCTTTCTTGGGAAATCATTCATTACAGAAGACACTTCATGCTAGATAGACAGTCAGATATAACTATAATTATGGGACAAGTTATATCCAATAATTCATATACTTGATTCACTGAGGTTGTAGAATTTAACCAGACACATTTTGATCTTAGAACCCAGCAATAGCCAGGAATCACAATCAGCAGCAGCAAATTTTGTTTTCCAGTTTAATCATCTTACAGACACTGAGATTAAGCTATTAAATGAAATTTAGTATTTTCAGGTTATTTAATCACATTTAATATATCATAAATACACATATTTTGGGGGATGTGTAAATATATAGCAATGCTGATTAATATTTTATGGCACTTTAAACTAATGCCAAAGCTACAGCCTTCCTTCATTCCATTAAGGTTTGGAGATCAAATCAGCTTTGGGGCTGCATCATTTTCTAGTTTCCAGAGAAACATTTTATTTTTCCAGAGGACCATATGGCTTATTAGGGAAGGCTGTATACCATATTGCTACAACAAATCCATGAGAAAGATAATATTAGTTAATAGACCATAACACCACAGAATAATGTAGTAAGGGCCACTATTTGATTGTGCATTTCTGGTATAAGCCAGATGGAGAGAGCAAACTATCATTCTTGGTCAATCCATATTTAAGCAATTCAATTCAAAGTGAATTTCTAACAACAGAAAGATTAGGGTCATCCCTTAGATATATTATGTCTCATTTAATAATTGAAAAATGTTTCATACATCACGGATAATTGACTTCAAAGGTGCTGTTCAGTTTTTACAGTGAAACCCATCCTTTTGATAGGCAAGGTAAATCTGAACAGCAAAATATTTCCCGGATAATTTACTGTTCTGCTGAGCTGAATGCAACAAATGCATAACATAAAGGGCCTGTCAAATTGGCCGACAGATGCAAAACGTTTGTAAAAAGGACACAGCGGACGAGAAAATGTTCCATCCATTTTTATCCACTCTCAAAAATGCCCCGAATTTGCATAACCAGAGCGGACAACAACGGAAAGGAACGGATGGGGGGAGGATGTAGAGGGGATGGAAGGCGGATGCTCCACGGAAGCCTAGTGGATAGAAGCAGATGGCACATCCGCAAGGCTTCCAGGGGAGCACACCGAAGCAGACGCGCAGCGGAAAGAGTGGATGCAGAGCAGATGCAGAGCGGATGAAGCGGATGCAGAACGGAAGACTAGCGGAAGACTAGCGGATACCTAGCAGATGCAAAGTGTTCACTGAGCATGCGGGGAGGATGCATTGCGTCAGCCCCGCGGATATAAAGGGAAGCAGCTCGCAAGCAGGTCACCATTCAGAGGAAAGACCTGCTGCCAGACACAGCTCCAGCCAGCCAGCCAGCAAGCCAACAACCCAACAACCAAGGGGAAGAAGAGAAAGCCTCTGCCATCTGCTGCCAGCCCTGGCAAGAGGGACAGGGCCACCATCCCATCCCCTGGCCCTGACTGCTTCTGCTGGGGCTTCTGCTGCTGGGGCTGACTCTTCTGGTGCTGGAGCTTCTGCTGGTGCTGCTCCTGGTGCTGGGGCTTCTGCTGGTCCTGCTCCTGATGCTGGTGCTTCTGCTGGTGCTTACTCTGCTGGCGCTGCTCCTGGTGCTGGGGCTTCTGCTGGGGCTTACTCTGCTGGCACTGCTCCTGTTGCTGGTGCTTCTGCTGGTGCTTACTCTGCTGGCGCTGCTCCTGGTCCTGCTGGTCCTGCTGGTGCTCCTGGTGCTCCTGGTCCTGCTGGTGCTGCTGGTACTCCTGGTCCTGCTGATTCTGCTGGTGCTCATGGTCCTGCTGGTGCTGCTGGCGCTGCTGGTGCTTACACTGCAGCTGATGATCCTGGTCCTTCTGGTCCTGCTGGCGCTGCTGGTGCTCACTCTGCTGGTGCTGCTCCTGGTCCTGCTGGAGCTGCTGGTGCTGCTGGTCCTACTGGTCCTACTTTTGCTGCTACTGTTGTTGTTACTGCTGCTGGTGGTGGTGGTGTGGAGGAGCAGACCCTACAACCTCGAAGCCCCTCTGATGAGGGCCCATATGGCCCTGCCAGAGGGAGGAAGAGGCAGACAGGTGAACGGGAGAGGAGGCAATACTCAATTGAAGAGGAACATGAGGATGAGGTGCTGGAATGGCTGAGGGAGAATGAGTACCTATGGCGGAAGGGACACAGGCTCTATCGAGACACCAAAAGGAAGCAGGCTGCTTTGAGAGAGGAGGCGGAGAGCCTGGGCTACACTTTGGAAGTCCTCCTCAGCTGGTGGAAGCACATGCACACCTGGTACGGGAAGCTGCACCTCAAGAAATCTGGCCAGGCCACGGTCAAGATGACAGACCAAGAGACCTCCGTGATGGCCAAGTGCAGCTTCTTGGAGGGTGAGATCCGCCACCGAGGAGCAGCCCCTATCACAACCCTCTCTCTCAGGCAGCCCGCTGAGAGCCAGTCCTCTTCTGGACAAGAGTCAGCTCCTGTGTCCAGGCAGGTATCTGTGGAGCGTCCCACAGAGGAGAACCCCCCGACAGCTGCACTACCCGTGGTGGAGCGCGTGGAGGACCCCCTGACACAGGTGGAGCAAGGAGAGGGCACTGCTACCACAGGCCAACCCACATCCACCCCCAGCTCCACCTCCACAGAAAGGCAGAGAGGCAGACCAGAGGGGCAGAACCACACTGTACTGCTGGAGATCACGGACACCATCAGAAGCGGCGTAGATCTCTTCTCTCAGCTGGTACACACCAACATCCCATCCTCCAACTGCAAGCCCTTCCTCACATACGCCAACCGGACCCTCATGAACATGTTGAAATCACAGTACCAGGTGGTAAAGGGCAGGATCACCAATCTTCTTCACAACCCTCCAGACCCAGCTGAACCTGCTCCCACTCAGTCCAGGCCTGCTCCTCCACCCCAGGTGATGTCATTGCCCTTCCAAGGCTTTCCACAGGCCCTCACCTACCAAGGCTACGGCTACCAGGAGGTCCAGCAGCATAGGCAGCCCTTCCCAGTCCAGGCACAGCTACATTGTACGCCACCATTGCCACCGATGTCACTGATGCCACCCACTCCACCAATGCCAGCCACGCCACAGATGCCAGCCACACCACAGATGCCACCCATGCCACAGATGCCACCCATGCCTCACCTTGCTCAGCTGCAGACCAGACATCCCCACTACACTGCTCCTTCCTCCACCCGACAGCCATGCCCAGCCTCAGAACATCTGTCATTGGTATTGGGACTGACACCCCATGTCCTGGAGGAAGGGGCTCTCAACATCACAGGACTGAGCCAGCTTTCTGAGAGCTTCCTCCACACACCGTCCCCTGCTGTCCTCTCGGGACCAGGCACCCCAATGACACCTCAGACCAGCACTCCAGCAGCAGCCACCTTCACAGCACCTGGACCCTTCACCCCTGAGACTGGGCACACCTCAGAGTGACCGAGAAGAGTGCCAGAGACTGGGTGGCTACCTGTTGACTTTATCTTTGCTTTGGACATTTGACTTGGGTCATTTTGCTTTTACAGCTTGTTGTTAAAAAAGATTATATTTGCTTCACACACTTCCTTCATTTATTTTAGTTAATAAAGTCATGGTGGAAACTTTTAAAAATGGTTTAAGCCTTTGCATGCTTGTGGGATGGGTTAAAATAGCAGTGGGATGGGCAGGGATACCTTTGGGATGGGTAATAGCTGTGGGATGGGCAGGGATACCTTTGGGATGGGTAATAGCTTTGGGATGGGTAATAGCTCTGGGATGGGCAGGGATACCTTTGGAATGGGTAATAGCTGTGGGATGGGCAGGGATACCTTTGGGATGGGTAATAGCTGTGGGACGGGCAGGGATACCTGTTGGATGGGTAATAGATGTGGGATGGGTTAGGATACCTGTGGGATGGGTAATAGCTGTGGGATAGATAAACCTCCAGTGGAAGCATAGTGGGACTGTATGGTCCACCCTCCCAGGTGCCACACCTATGGCCCTTTATTATCAATAACAATGTAATCATTGATCCACACATAAACAAAACTCTTTATTAAATGCCCTGTTCATTGTAGGCCCACTCAACATACATGGTCCAATCTCATCCGTGTGATGAGACAGGCTGAAGGAAGCATCCATTAAGCATCTATCATCCTGTCTTGCCACTCCACTGCTCCAGCTGAGGAGTTGCACCAGTGTTTCAGGAGGTTGCACTGCTTCTTCCCTTCACGTGAATCTCTGTTGGGGCCTTGCACATCCACAGTGTCTGTCAGGTTTCACCCTTGCCTCCATTCACCAGGCTCCATGTCCCCATTGCCTTGTTGGCGGTCCACAAGCCTGTTCTGCAACACTGGGTAGCGGGTGCGCATGAGATTGTGCAGGATGCAGCAAGCTTCCATGATGTTCCTCACATGTTTGTGAGCGATGCTGCATGTTGGTGAGAAGTACCTGGAACCTGTTGGCCAGGATGCCAAAGGCGTTTTCCACCACCCGTCTTGCCCTGGACAGCCTGTAGTTGAAGATCCGCTCTTCACAGTTGACGTATCTGGAACTGTAGGGCTTCATGAGGTAGGTTCTGAGGGAGAAGGCGTCATCCCCCACGATGAAATAGGGCACATCTTGTGTGTCGTTGGGCAGGGGGTCTGGATCTGGGAAGCCCATGATGAGGTTGCATTCCAGCCCCTCCTTGAGGTGACTGGCGTTGTATACCTGGGCATCTGAAGATGAGCCGTTGCCTGAAGCATCGATGTACATGAACTTGTAGTCAGCATTCACCATGGTGAAGAGGATGATGCTGAAGAAGCCCTTGTAGTTGAAATAATTGGACCCTGACTTGACTGGAGCTTTGCAGGCCACGTGCTTGCCATCTATGACTCCAACGGTGTGGGGGAAGTTCCACTTCTGATACCACTGCTCTGCAACTTTCTGCCAGCCTTCTTCAGGGGAGGAGCACTGGAGGAGCTCCTCCAGGTATTCTTCGATGATGGCCTGCACCACCTCTCTGACCACAATGCTGATGGTGTTGTGTGGCACCCTCCAACCATACTGCATGCTCCTGTACGTGGTCCCTGAGGCCAGGTGGTGCAGAGTCAGTGCCACCTTTAGCCCAGGGTCCAGGCTGGGCTAGAAGTTGGTCCTCTGCTTGGTCAACCTGGGTCTCAGCCGCTCCACAATTTCATCAAACATGGCTGGAGGCATCCTCATGAAGTTCTGGAATGCACAAGTGTCTTTGCTCCTCAGCTCCACCATCAGCTTGTTGTACAGTCCGTACTCCACTTTTCTCCCGATCCATCTTCAGACCCACACACTTCTTGGCCGCCTCATTTTCTTTGCGTGGAACAGGTGAAAGAGCCTGTAGATGGCTTCGCACTGTTGTAGAATGATGGGGGCTATCAAAAGGAGTGTGTGATGATCCATGATGGAGATGACTGGATGCTGTGGAAGAGCAAGAGCAAGATGAAGGCTGAAGAGGTCTGCACTGCAGGGCTGCTGGACTGAAAGTGAGATCCAGGTGAGTTCCTCCCCCTTTTTATAGGAAACATAGGTTTTCCGCTAGATGTTCTTTTCCATCCTCTAGCCATCCTGCAGACATCCTAAATATCTGAGATACGTCCCCTCTGCAAACGTTTTTTCCATTTTAAATGCTTTGTATGTGAGCTCCATCTGCTTTCATCCTTTCTCCGTCGGTGCTACTAACGCTTTGTGTCCATTCTGCGTCCGTTTCACTTCCTTCCTGTGTGTGTTTTCCGCTGGAGCGGATTTGAGTTGCGCGGATGGCCAGCGGATGCCTAGTGGATATAGCGGACACATAACGGATGACAACAGATGTAGAACGGATGTTCCCTATATGCTTTGCGGATGCAGAATGGACGTGTTGGATACATTTTCCGATCAAAAAGTTTTGAGCAGCTCAAAACTTTTTGAGCGGATGAAATCACACTAGCTGGATGTTGGATGGATAGAGAGTATGAAAAACGGATGCAGTGAGTACAGAACGGATGCATCGCGTTAACCAATGGATGGCAAGTGTTTCTCTCCGTTTTACATCCTCTTTCCATCCGTTGGTGCAGTGTGACATGGGCTTAAGGGAATTTAGAAAGGGAACGTGAGTCCTAAGATCCTATCCCAGTACTAACTCAGTCCAATGAATTACCATGTTATGCCATTCACAAAGTAGGATGTACACCATTTCTATTCCCTCACCCATTCCAATTGCCTTCTGTATATATTTCCCACTGATGATATAAGAAGACCCTATGCATTGGCTGTCTGGATTATCTCCAAAAAAAGAAGTTCAAGATGGCCCTAGCAGAGATGCAGACATCAGAAGAAATTCAATATTCTTGCTTTCATGAATCCCATGAAATAAGGCCAGGGGTGGGATTCTACCAGTTTCCACCTATTCGCTAGAACCAGTTGTTAACATTCTAAGCAGTTTGGAGAACCGGTTAGAAGAAATTACTGGCCTAATCCTGCAAGGAAGGCAGGAAGGAAACATTCTGGTGTTGCTTACAGAAACTGCCTCTCCATTAACTCTTATTATGTTATTGGCAGGACTAGACTTCCTGTCTCTGGAACTTCTCTAGAGTTTTTTTTCCTTCTTTGCTAGTACTTTGCTTGTGTGGAGTGACCATTCAAAGTTACAGTGGCACAGTGACTTATGACCGTTTTCACACTTACAACTGTTGCAGCATGAGAGTCATGAGAGGCCAGGTGAGGAGATGCGTGCCTTGATGTGAGTGATATTGAGTTGACCACACCCAAACAGTCGCATGACCACCAAGCCACACCCACCAACTAAGCCATGCCCAGTTGTTAAAAAAATTGAATCCCACCCCTGAATAAGGCCATATAAGTGTGAAATCCTTGATGCTCTCTAGACTTCATATTGTCATTGCAAGTATTTTATTACTCAACTAGGTTGCATCATTAAGGCTAGCATTGCTCTAGCACTGGTGTAGCACTAATGATGTTACCAAATCAGGTGGTAAAATGTCTGCAAGCAATCAACCAAGCTCAGAGATCACCAAGGACTCCACAGTTCCATTCTGAGGTACATATATCCCCTTCTATTGGACGTTCATACAAGTTTAAAGCAAGTTCATACAAGTTTGAGAAAGGGATGTGACCAGGTAGCACAATCTGATGTGACCAGAATGAACATTGCATTTTAGGCTGACCTAATTTTTTTTTTTATCCCAATGCTGGTTGGGCCTATGATTGTCTAGAAAGAGTATATATCATTAATAGAACAGAATAATAAAATAATTAAAGTGGCAAATGAACCTCAATAAGTCAATATTTACTTGCCTTAACAGATAAATCGAAGACCGCGCTAGTGGGCAAAAAAAGCAGGGGGAAGGGGAAGCAACTTCCAACTTCCTGCTGACTTCCCCAGTGACTGCTTATGGGAAGCTGGCAGGCAGCATATGAAAACCATGACTGTGATGATGATGCAATAGCCACAGCTATGTGAATGAAACTGGTCTGAACTGCATGGAAATTTCAGTTCCACCAGAGTAATGGATCTTGCAAATTTTAAATTAGCTAATATTAGGTTATTGCAGTGTAGTGCATTGTTTGGGCTAACTTGTGGGTACAAACAGACAAACAGATAAAAGCAGTGACAGTGTTAGTAGTTAGGAGTTAGGAGTCATGGTGGTGCAATGGTTACAATGCAGCTTTGCAGGCTAATTCTGCCCATAGCCAGGCATTCGATCCTCACTGGCTCAAAGTTTGATTCAGATTTCCATCCTTCTGAGGTCATACAATGAAGATCCAGTTTGTTGGGGGTGATATGCTAACTCTGTAATCCACTTAGAATGGGCTGTAAAACACTGTGAAATGTTATATAGGTCTAAGTGCTATTGCTATTGCTATATATCTACTACAAATGAGGGCTGTGGCTTCACCTGTAACTAACCATGATGCAAGAATGTCCTAGCTACTGTACCTTTATATTGACCTACCCTGTCCATAATGCTGCCTTCATCTCAACCTTAGTTCACAAGGCTTAATGCCCAACTGGTACTAAGGCAGCATTTTATCCTTGTTCTGAGGCAGTTTTAGAGTGCTTGACATCTATTAAATTTGGTTAACCATTATTTTTGAGGAAAATCAAAGAACTGGCAATGATTCTGAAGAAAGGCAAGGAAGGGATTGATATCAAAGTCCATACCAACTCACTCTTCTGCTGAATCAGAGATGAGGGGAGAACTTCAAGAGCCCTAATTGTAAAACAGTTCAATTCTGGAACATTCTATTACCTGCTTCTGGGTGCCTCTAACTTATTCATAGTAATACCACAGAAGTGGTAAGTGTCCCAGCCTAAAACCACGGGATCATCCTACTTTTGTGATTATTATGTGTGCTTCTCTCTCATCATGTACTAAACAGCATGATCCACATAAAAATGTTTTGTGTAGTTGAAGCCATCTTCCTGACAATTTTCATTTCCCTGTGGATACCCCGTATTATGTATCAGGGAATATTCATGCATTAGAAGTTTTCAAAGAGTGAATACATTTCATAATCAAAATCATTATCAGGATTTTAAAAAGCATTCTCCTGATCATCTTCAAAAAGATAAACAGACAAATTTCTTGGTACAAGTTGTTTTCTCTTGTTTTCTTCAAGCCCCTGATCTGCAAACAAAATTCAAAAGTAACGACATGAATATCGCAACACATATAATGGTGCTTAAGGTGCCCTAGATTCACAGTGAATTTCCCTGCCCTATTAAGGAATCATGATCAGGCATAATTAGTCAGAGCAGATAGTTCATTTTAAAGCTTAAAAGTACTTGCCAGTTTTTCAAATGTTGGAATTTTCTCACTTTGGTCTTAATTGGCGTGGTTCATAGCCTTCAATGTTCTCTTCTTCTATTTTTGTGTGCACCTTATTATTTTACAGGCAAAATGGAAATGCATTATATCAAGCTGCATGAATAACAAAATCTAGCACTCCAGCGTGATAATATTTAATTAAAGCTGCTTGCCCACTCCAAATGATGGTGCTTCTAGTTCTGCCCACTCACAGCTATGACTCAAGAGGAAGTTTTTGGGAAAAATGGGGATGATTTAATCCAATATTTCTGCCTTCCTTTAGTGGATTAGTTGCTGTGAGCTAATTCTGGATCTGCAGAAGTATCAAATTAAATATATTTTCCTTAACCAAAAAAGTTATGTTCCATGCCTTTGCCTTTCACTCAGCAAGCAGGACCAAATCTCCCCTTCAACTGAATATTTTCTTCCAAACCCCTTCATTCTCTGACTCTTCAAAAATTGATGGTGGGAAAGTGATAGAAAATTGGAGCAATTTATTCATATTTCTGCAATCTTCTTGGCTGCTCAAACTTCCTGATTTGATTAAGGGGAACAAGGGAGGGGGTGGATTTGCATGTTAGCAAATTGGCAGTAAGAAAGGCAAAAATGACTGAACAGTGGCAGCATCTGGGGACAGCAGAAGAGAAGAGAAAGAATTCGGAGGGGGACAGAGGTGGTATCCAGCAGGTTCTGACCAGTCCTGGAAAACCAGTAGCAAAAATTTTGAGTAGTTCAGAAAACCAGACAATACCACCTCTGACTGGCCCTGTTCCCATCTATTCTCTGACTCCTGAGTCCCAGCTAATTGGCTCTGTTTTCTTTTGTTGCCCTGCAAAGGAGAACTGAGCTGGAAAGCAGTGGGGTGGGGAGGGAATGGGGATTTTGCAGTAACTTTCCCCTAAGAGTGAGGAGGGAATGGAGATTTTACAGTATCTTTCCCCTGCCATGTTCACTAAGCCATGCCCACAAAACCATGCCGCACCCAAGCCACACCACGTCCACCAAGACATGCCCACAGTATCTGTAGTAAAAAGATTTGAATATTACCACTGGGGGGACACAATATAAAAGACCTGCAAATAGAAATACTAGAGAACAATTGTGGCAAAAAAAAGAAAAGATAGAAACAGTAATGTGATTCCAAAAATATTTTAGGTATTAATATTATTTATGATTTTGTCCACCATCTTAAGATGTTGTGAAGAAAAAGGATTGCATAAAAATAATTAGTGCAAAGCTAGTGGGCTACAGTGAAACTGGTTTCTTCTGTCCAAGTCAAAACAAATATCAAAATTTATTGTGCAGAAGATTGTTCAAAAGCAGTTCAAATGTTGAATATTAGTACATTATGGTTGATATGGTTAGAAAGTAACATAGAAATGACACATGGCACTATGGATAATGACCTTGACAGAGATATGAATGACATCAAAAAACACTAGAGAATCCCTGGAAGCCTGGCATTCAAGTCAGCCATCAATAGGCAGATAGAGATAAACAACATCTACAAACCATTCAAAAGAAACAATTAAAAGCCAAAAGAAAACAAAAAGACCAAAACACCTCCCAGTCAGCAATCCACACTCAGCAGAGATTAACATCAAGATTAATAATCGATCAATAATCAAGCAGAAAAAAAATTACCCCAATCATATATATATATATATATATATATATATATATATATATATATATAT
>BLBF01000048.1:4845786-4897250 GCA_015471245.1 Laticauda colubrina
AAAGAAAGAAAGAAAGAAAGAAAGAAAGAAAGAAAGAAAGAAAGAAAGAAAGAAAGAAAGAAAGAAAGATAGATAGATAGATAGATAGATAGATAGATAGATAGATAGATAGATATAGAGAATTCTTTATTGGCTAGGTGTGACTGGGCACATACAAGGAATTTGCCTTCGGTGCATAAATTTTCAGTGCACATACAAGCAACAAATGATAATCATAATTTTGGACTATGTATTAGTAAGCCCAAACACGTGATTTTGTTATTTGGTGGCATTATTCAATCTGAGTTCTATTTCAGCTTCCCACAAGGGCTGTAAACCAGAATGGGAAATCTCAGGGGAAAGTCAATGGTGAATCTTTCCTGTCTTGTTGGCAGAAAAACCACATTGCTCAAAAATTCAGTTTAAATCAAGAGTGCCTTTTGTGCTTTAACTTGTAGAAGGCTGGATGATAGAACACAAGAATGTGAAAAGCAATTGCTTTATTTCTTGCCATATAGTAAAACTTTTTTTTAAATGCAAATGTTAATGCAAAGTTGCTGGGTTGCAGAAATAATTCTGAATATTCATTTTTCTGCACCATAGCATTGAATTGTAAATCCTTGATTTACAACAGAACTCAAGTAGCAACTGACAATTCAGTTCCAAAGTTATTTCTTGCTTCCACGTTTATAGAGCACAAACTTGTTTTACAGTGCAGTTAATGATGATATTATCTGCCTAAAAACCAATGTTTTAAAGTAAGAGGATTTTTTTCCTTCTTTTTTAATCTCTTTTGGAAGAAGGGGGGAAAGAGTATTATTACAGTAATACAGTTTCTTTTTTCCTAAAAAAATCAATTTCTGAGAATCCTGGTAGGCATTTTAATCAGTTACTGAGCAACTAACCAAACTGAGCATCAAAGTGAGATATTAGAGTCAGGAGAAGCACAACTACAACTATTCAAGGATAGAAACTTGTGAGAAATTATTGGTTTTAAAGAGAGATTGCATTGTTACTGTTAATACTGATAAATGACATACAAATCAGGACAGTATTGCTGTCAGGTTGACAATAATAAACAAGAGACAAAAGTTGATTAAACAGTCATCTGTATACGACATCTCTCCCAGTGACAGAAGTATCTTCATGGGGAAATAAGCCTACACACAAGCATCATCTCATGTCAAAGAAGTTTTTCCTTGAATCTTCTGTAATAGAGTAACCTTTCAAGTTATTGGTCCAGATTAGTTTTTCTTGTTTCCATGTGACAGAGATGATAAACCAAACTTTATGAAAGGAAGGCACTGCAGATTAACAGAAGGGATCTTGTAGGTCATCCAATCCAATCCCCTGCCTAAGCAGGAGATCCTACACCATTTTTGACAGATGGGAGTCCAATCTCTTCTTGAAAGCCTCCAGTGATGAAGCTCCCACAACTTCTGAGGGCAACTTCTGTTCCATTGGCTGATGGTTCTCACTGTCGGAAAGTTTCTCCTTATTTCCAGATTAAATCTCTCCTTGTTCAGTTTCCATCCATTATTCCTTGCCTGGCCTACAGACACTTTCGAAAATGACTTGACCCCTTCCTCTCTGTTATAGTCCCTCAAATATTGGAAGACTGCTATCATGTCTCCCCTGGTCCTTCACTTCATTAGACTATCTAGGCCAATTCCTGCAACCATTCTTCAAATATTTTAGCCTCCACCAAACACCACTAGTCCAAAAATTGTGCAGAAAGGGTGAAGGAAACAGAAGAGCAGGACTGATATCCCATTCAAATATAACTAATGCCTATGTGTAACCTGTAATCCCAAAATGAAAATAGAGCTAACATCATTTCCTCTTATTTCTACTTCCTGAACAAAGTCAGTGCTCCTGGATCAATCCTAGAATCCCTGCTTATATACAAAACTTTGCTTGAAAGAGAATTGCCCTTTAAATGAAATAGCAGCCCTGATGTGATTCATGCATCAAAGCCATGTACGCCTCGTTACCAAATTTCTTCCTGTGAAATCGGAGCAGCCCTCTGCTTAATCATCCCAAAAGATTGATTGCTGCCAATTTATAGAGTCAGAAAGAAAATACTGAAGAAATAATCATAACTAGCATTTATTTCCTAATTGAGGCACATGTTTTGATCATGCACTGATTGATGAATGGAATCAATCCATGCACTGTCATTGATGAATGGAAGAAGAAAGAGGAAAGACAAGAAAGAAAAAGGAAGCAAAATAGTTGTAGCTAAAACTACAGCTCCTTGACTTACAACCATTCATTTAGTGACTTTTTAAAGTTACAATGTCACTGAAAAAAAGTGACCTACAACATGCCCTTGTAATTACTGGCATAGCATCCCCCACAGTCACTGGGAACAAAATGTGGGTGTTTGGAAACCAGCATGTACAACAGTTATAGTGTCCTGGGTTAGGAGATTGTCATTTGCAAACGTCCCAATTTGCTTCCAGCAAACCAAGTCAATGAGGAAAACCAGATTCTCTTCACAACTGCAGTGATCTGGTTAACAATCATTGTAAAAAGTCATAACAATTGCCTTTAACAAAATAAATTATAGTTTCAGTTGTGGTTGTTGGTCAAGGAATACATATAACTCAAAATTAATTGGCTTGAGGAAAGTCATTCCAAAATGCTGAAAACACAGATAGGAAATAAAAGTACCGGCAGGGTTCAGGGGAGAGAATTATTGGAAAAGATAGTCTGAGTTAACTTCATTTTTTCTACTTTCAAGAAACATTTATTGGTTTAACTCTGTCTGTATCAGAAGTTCAAATATAACAGTTTTCTAGGTTGTAGCAATGCTGGTGGAAGCTCATAAAATGTATCCTGAAACATTGCAGACATCTGAAGTGGTGCATTTCAGAGGCACCATTCGTCAAAACTGATTTGGAAGAATTGCTTTGGACATCATGAAGCCATAGCTGTTCTCTCCTGTCCATCAAAGCCCTCAGAGTTTTTCAGGTTTCCAGGCAAAGCTGAAAATAAAATGATGCTGGTGTTTTAAGAAATCCATTAATTAAAGCAACAGTAACTCTGCATTAATTTGTAATACATAAATAAATCAAGTTTTACATCCCTGTTCTCTCTCAAAATTAAATCAAAGTTTCTTTCTTTCCTTTCTGCCAAAACTACAGAATTCTAGAAATTCTGTAGTTTTGGCAGATTAGAAGCAGCATCATCTGCAATGGGTCACTCTACAAAATGGAGACACTTCAATCACAATGCTATGGGCAGCTGCTATGCCTATTTTGACCTTCCCTTTGAGATCATCACCCATCAAAGAGCCTTGAAGAACAAGGTATCAGTTAAGATGTGAGAAGATTATTAAAACCTACTTGGAAACAGGTCAATCAGGCTGTGAGATGCAATTAGGTAGCTTTCAGTGTTCCAGAAAACCTCTACTCCAACAAATAACTCCAAGACAGACATCTTCTCAAAATTCTGTTTTATTTTATTTGGATAGTAAACTGGCACATCTAGGGAATACCATATCTGAAAGATCTGGGTTTCCTTGCAATAAGTAAAAAATTACAAATCCACCCCCTGCACCCATCATCGCATCACATGCCCCAGTCACCATCCGTCCCAACTTGAGACGTCCTCTCACTTATGCACAAAATAACATGACCTTGACTGAGGAAAAGAATGTTATTATGACTAACTATATACACTCCAAAAAAATCCCCCCTCCCATTTTCCCAGGCTCAAGAATGTGGCAGTGTGGAAGCATCTGGTGTTAACATGGCTTCCAAACCTGACAACAGCAGCAGTGGAGCAAGATTCTTTGAGTCACTTTACAACAGGGCTGTCCAACTAATGGCCTGTGGGCTGGATGCATCACATGCTGCCATGCCCCACACCAGGATTAGCAAAAGGGGAGAAGTCCCCATATGTCATGTGACTCTACCATGACGATGCAAGTTTGTTACCCCTGCTTAACAATAATTCCAAGGATTGTCTTATTGCTGCACTAAAATTAAACACAAGCATACATAAGCCACCTCATCTATGGTCCAAAATGATATATAAAAACTGGTGAGCTCCCATTTTGAATCTGTAAAAGATACTTAATTTCATCTTTTTGAAAAGTCCGTAACAACTACTCAATCATCCTATCATCAGAGTTATCACTCCTTTACAACAGGGGTGTCAAACTCAAGGCTCATGGGCCAAATCTGGCCCACAGGGTGCTTATATATGGCCCATGGGACCATCCTGGAAACCACAAAGGACTGGCTTGTGGTGCCTCTGCCAATGAAAATGGAGCTCTGTTTTTACTGGTGGCCCTCCTGAGCTCCATTTTCACTGGCAGAGGGTTGCAGGAGGCCGTCACAGCCGAAAACAGAGTTCAGGAGCCATTTTTGCTGTCAGAATGCTTGGGCCACTACAAGCACCTTGACATGAGTGATATTGAGCTGGCCACACTTATCCTGCCCACATCCACCACCACCCCAAGGTCAAACACAAGAGTGATGCAGCCCTCAATGAAATCTAGTTTGACACCCCTACTTTACAACAATGAACTATTATAAACTTCAATCTATGTTGTAAGTTGTTGTGGTTTTTAAGAAAGGCAACCACATGATCCTTTCACTTAACAACTGTTGTTGTTATTGTTGTTATTGTCATCTCTTTTATTCATTAAACATGAAACTCAATCAACTAAACATTTAAATTTATATCACAAATTTAACTGACTGGTGCAAATGGTTGATATGGGTTGCTGCCAGCATCCTAAGTATTAACCAAGTACCTTCTTAAGATGTACGATGTTCCTAGTAGTGCAGTTTTTTGCGGTTCTGCTGGTGTTATTGCAGGAAGCTGAAATTTCTTGATGTGTGCCTCAATAACAATGGGTATCACTGTTACATATTTCATCCATAATCACTTAGTTTTGATGGCTCAAGTATAACATAATATAATATATTATGTTTTTTTAACAACTCCTTTTTCTGCAATCTGGCATCTCCTGCTACAGCAATATCAACAAATTATTAGTATTAGTATTAGTATTATTAGCATTATTAGCATTATTAGCATTATTATACACAAAAATGACAGTATACACAGTAAACCGGATAACCATGCTGGGTTTTGTATCATAAATCACCAGTCGAACACTTCCCAAGTGTTTAGGACTGCATGATGTATCGACGGATTATGCAAGCAGATCCCAGTAAGGTGGCCTTCTGAAGCTGACCAATGGTGATCTTATCAGCACCAATTGTTCTTAAGTGCTTGCCTAGATCTTTAGGCATAGCACCCATTGTGCCGAGTACCACTGCAACCACCTGCACTGGTTTATGCCAGAGTCTCTGCAGTTCAATTTTTAGGTCCTGATAATTTGGTGATTTTTTTCAAGTTGTTTCTCATTGATTCTGCTGTCACCAGGTATGGCAATGTTGACAATCCACACTTTTTTCTTCTCCACAATCATGATGTCCAAGGTTTTGTGTTCCAAAACTTTGTCAGTTTGTATTCGGAAGTCCTACAGTAGTTTTGCGTTATTATTACTATTAATTATTATTTCTGGAAAAACAAACCATTTCTGAAAAATAATGCAAAGAAAATTGTTGCTGATTGTTGGGTGCACAGAAGCTTATACTGGTATAGTGAAAACTGCCCTTGGAGTATCTCTTAACTGCCATTATTAAGGAGCTTAAGGGAGCTTGTAAGAGATTTGGGTATCAACTTGTTTGATCTTTTATGTTATGTATTTAAATCTATTTGCTTGAGTTAAGAATAACGCTTAAAATCCTTTTATTTACTCGTCTGCTTAATGGTGCCCTGATGACTGCCCTGGTACTTGGCAAAACACAGGCATTTTAAAAAAAAATTCAGATCTCACTGAGTCAAAAAAATCACACTACACACAGAAGGGACAACTATTGCCTTTTGCAGTACTGGACAAAGTGCGCTGATAATGTTACCTGGTTTGGTAATGAAATGCCTGTGAGAAAACCACCACGTTCAGAGTGCATTAGGGATCTCAGTTCCCAAATGAAAAGCCTCACTAGATTTACCATTTCTCCTGCAGAAAGATAAGCAACCTTACACATTCTTAGAGAATATTTTATGAAGTCAGAAATATTTTTGCTATTTACTAACATGAGTCTTTGCCAAGAAAAGATGAATCTGGAGAAAAACAAGTGTGACATTGCAATTGAAGTCCCATCCTTCTGTTTATATATGTCGGTATCCAAGGAAAGTGGGTGGAATGCTTTGACTTGGACGACTATGTAAAACTAATCATTGTGGTTTTTTGATAATTTTAATTTATGGCTTCGTGTTATGTTGAGCACAACCAACTGTGACTGACTCAGCAAACCATGATTTAACAAACTACATGTTGGCAATGTGAATCAGATTGATAGGTAGATTTCAGCAAATCAAAGTAAATTTGGAATTGCATTTAAGACTGTGAAAGTTTTATCACTCCTTCATTAATCTGGAAAAGCCTTGGAGCTGTTTTCAGAAACTGTCAAAAGCCTGTATCTGGGACAAAAGCAGAATTTATTAGCCTGGTGTATATATCAGTAGGTTTCCTGCACATTTGATTGGCTATCACATTTTATACAGCACAGTTCTCAGGTTGCTGCATGTTGTCTCTTCAATGCAAAAAAAATTTGCATTTTGCCTTATAAGATTGATTATAAAGATTTGGGGAATATATTTAAGGTGTGTAAAAAAGGAATTTATCTCAGACATGATTTGAATTTGGTCCTTTTTACTGATGCAAAGGAAGAAAGATGAGATACATACCAGCAAGAAATTCAGATTTATTATGACAAGATTACTAGCTTCACCCCAATAATTAACTATTTTGAATTCAAAAATACATGACTACCAAGCTGTAGTGTAAGCTAACATACAGCTGGAAACCTGTCTGTTTCACCTAAGCTCTTGGTTCAGAAGTATGCATGCTTTATTTACTCTGAAATTAAATTAAATTACAAATGCCTGGGAATGTCAAGCGATTCCCTGCCCACCAAGTAATAATAAAAAAAAAAACCTCTGATGAAAGATACGATATGAAAGAACATGTCTCAGAGAATCTTCTCTCTGCAAGGGGAATACATCTACCCATCTTTGAATATTCTGTATACGAGATGAGTTTGAATAATGGATTTGACAGAATCCATCATATATATAAATTCAATGAAAGCATCTATCAAAAGAGTCCATAGAACCTGTTAATATACAAATAAGCTTCTAGGGAAGTTGGGAGATGGGCTGGAAGCCCACCATGGATTTCTAACCCTCAGCCAATAGGTCAAGAATCTAATCCTTCACATTTTATTTTTATCTCACCTTTAGTAGGTTTATAAGTGACACAGAATGGTGAATATATCTAATCCTTCTTCCTCATCCTATTTTCTCCATGACAACCTTGTGAAATGAATTGGGATGAGAGAGGGACTAGCCCAAAGTCACCCAGCTTGTTATTTCTACTCTGATGCTTTAACCACAAAACCAAACTGACATATGCTGTTCTAGACAATTGGAATTGTAGCATAGGATACCATAAGAAGCCATAGTTCAACAAATAGTCACAATCAACTCCCCTAATAATAAATCAAGATCTAGATGAACTTTAAAGGTAAGAAAAGTTGCTACTCAATCCCCACTGTATGTTTTACTTTTGTATATCAGTAGTTAATTCCAAGACTGCAGAGCAACTGGCAATATTACTGTCAAATTAGTAATATTTATCATGGTTTAAAAAAATGAAAACCACTGCCAACAGATACTTAGGCAACGCTGCCTGAAGTGGGAAAAACTAAAAACAGGGTCAGGTGTAGTTAAAACACAAATGGATTTTGCAAGAAAATCCAGGGATTTAGGAGACTGGGAGAATATAGAAAGATGCCCTGCAAATACTGTAAAACAAAGCTATGGGTTGTTATTAATAAATCTGCAGCTATTGTGGTATTTTTTTATTCTCTGATCTTTTTCTGCAATAAAGTCTTTTATTGTATACCAGATAAATTATTTTTTCAACCCCTCTTTTCTGTAGTCAACATGTCCCTCTGCTGGCTTCCTCAGAAACTGCAGCAAAAAAATAATTCATTGTTGCTTCTAAGATTTCTGATGTCTAAGTGACCTTGATTAAGTTTGAAAAAGTTAAGCCGGATCACTTCTGAATAATAATACTTGGAGGGGAGGCCATCAAAAAATCCTTGGATCATATGCTAGACAGAAAAGCTGAAAAAATATTCAAGAAGAATTATCTTAGTATTGTTCTCAAG
This sequence comes from Laticauda colubrina, assembly GCA_015471245.1. Lineage (NCBI taxonomy): Eukaryota > Metazoa > Chordata > Lepidosauria > Squamata > Elapidae > Laticauda > Laticauda colubrina. Next base: position 4,854,030 of record BLBF01000048.1, read on the forward strand.
AAAACCACACTGATATAGCCAATGGGAAGACTATTTCATTTGTGGAGGACTTACATCAGAGAAGAAAACAAAAAGTGGCATTTTTCTTTTCTTTTTTTTTTTGATAATTTTATTCATAAACATTTTTGAATACAATGCTTTGTCCAAGTATACTATTTACAAGGAACAAAAAATATAGCTAATATTACAGTAAATATTAATTAATAATCATATTAATAATATAATAACACATAAATTAATAGCTCTAATGATACTAAGATAGCTCCCATATAGTATAAATATCAGAAAAAAATTTAAATAAATTTCTTTTTATGCTTAACTCATTCATATTTTTAGTACTTATGATAGTTATAGATATAAACCATCTCTATTTTTAATACATACATTCATCATTTTTCTTCCTCTAACTTCTACCTCTTGTCTTTAACCACTGGTAGAATCTATTCCATATCAAGTAGTATTCATAGTCTCATTTCTCTTTTATTTTTAAGGTTAATATGTCCATTTCAGCACATCCTAGAATTTTCCTAATTACCACCTCATCTGGCGGAGTATACTCATTTTTCCAGTATTTTGCAAAGCTAATCCTTGCTGTTGTCAATATATGTAAAATCAAATATGACAGAATATAATTACAAGGTGGCATTTTTCATGGAAAATGATAGAGACTGCTGCTAACCTTCTGACAAATCCAGGTTTAGAGTATTGTCTGATGGCTGGTTTCATATGGGAAAGTTAACACAGGCCTGAATCCTTCATACAAATATTCCACATACTTGGTTGAGATAGAAGAAGGAACTGGAAAACAGCCAATATATTGTGTTTCTATGAGGAGAAGTGTTCAAATGAGCTTATAACTTCAGGCTGAAATACTTCAACCAAGGTTTAGGTGCTTATAGCTCATAGAACCAAGCCTGCATGTAGGATCAGGGCTAGCAAAACTTTACTACAGAAGACAAAGTGACCACTGGATGCTTTATAGATCATAGAACTAAGTCAAAGTCTAGGATCAGAGCTGTCAGGCGGAGCTCCATTCAAAATCCAGGAAAGAAATACTTAGACTCTTTAAATTAGAGAAAAGATATCTTTTACTGAAAATGAAGTGGTAGCAACCAAAGAATTCTGAATCTGAGAAATTAGGCACGCAATTCACATATATAAAGTGATGGAAGTGTTCCTACCCCCAATAGTTCAGATGAAACTTCCAATTAGAAGTTGTGAATATGATCATGTGGGCATCTTCAGGTGATGATGAGGCCTCTGTCCGTTGACCTTGGCATACTTTGATAATGGGTTGCAGTTGTGCAGAGAAAAGAAAGCTAAGTGAGAAATAGAAACCTAACTCTATTGTATGCTCCCCCCCCCATTTACACAACAGAAGAATGTAACACCTCCAGCTCACTTCCCAGACTTATCCCTACCTCCCCTCCCCCACATTCCTTATGACAGCCAAAAGATGCAAAGCGATAGTGGAAGATCTTGAAGGCTGACATTCGGCCCTCCTAGAAAAAGGAAAACCATCAGTCCAAGAAGAGAGAGAGGAGAAAATATAAAGACAATTATTAATCATTAAACAATTACAGAAGAATACACTCCTAAGGCTTATCAGGATACTTGGAACGAAATGCTTTGATCAACTTAGGGGCTTTAACGTCGGTTTCATTAATCCATTCGGCTTGTGAAGAAGGGAAATCTTTCCAGGCTACAAGATACTGGAGCCGACCCCTCCATTTGCGAGAGTCCAGAATTTCTTTAACTTCAAAATGTTGCTCACCTTCAATCAGTATTAGTATGGGAGGGTCAGCCTGGATGGGTCTTAAATCAGAAGTATGTTCAGGTTTTAACAAACTAACATGGAAAACCGGGTGAATTCGTTGAAGAGTTTTCGGTAAGTTCAGCTGGACTGTTACAGGGTTTATAATCCGTTCAATCGTGAAAGGACCAACATATTTAGGACCAAGCTTCTTTGACTTTTGAGTGGTTGGCAGGTATCTGGTGGACAGGAAAACTTTGTCGCCCACTTTATATAATTTCTGTGGAGATCTTTTCTTGTCTGCAAACTTCTTATGAGCTTGATAGGCCTCATCTAATGCTTTGCGTGTCACTGGCCAGTTAAGTTGGAGTTGAGTTATCCATTCATCCAATGAATGGATGTTAGGCTTTTCATGAGAAAGTTCAGGTATGGGTACAAAATCTTGTCCCGAAACTACTTTACATGGAGTAAATCCAGTACTACTATGTACGGAGTTGTTATATGCAACTTCGGCAAATGGTAGTAAGTCGGACCAGTTATCTTGTTGATAATTTATATAACATCTAAGATACTGTTCTAACACTGCGTTAGTCCTCTCACATGCCCCATTGGTTTGGGGGTGATCGCCGGAGCTTAAGCCCTGGGTAGAGCCTATCAACTTCAGGAACTCTTTCCAAAAATTTGAGGTAAACTGGACCCCTCTGTCAGAGATTATGTGTTCTGGAACCCCATGTAACCTATAGATATGTGAAATAAACAGTTTAGCCAGCGTCTTAGCAGATGGAATCTTGGAACAAGGTATGCAATGTACTTGTTTGGAAAACAAATCGGTTACTGCCCAAATAACCGTGTTTCAACTGCTTTCGGGTAATTCTACTATAAAGTCCATAGAGATTTCCTTCCAGGGGGCTGTCGGTCTAGCTACATTCTGTAACAACCCTACTGGCTTGCCAGGAGGTCTCTTCGCCGAAGCACAAATTGGACAGCTAGCTACAAAAGCTTCAATGTCCATCTTTAAAGTAGGCCACCAGAATTGCCGCTTAACCAGGTGTAAGGTTTTCACAAATCCAAAGTGACAAGATGCTTTAGAATCATGAACTTGTTGTAGTATTTGGCCCCTCAGCACCTGTGGCACATACAACTTGGTCCCCACCCAAGCCAAACCATCTCTGACTGTATAGTCATTTGAATGAGCCAGGAACCATTCATCCAGTTTTAAAACTTCTTTTAGTTGTTCGGTTAGGTCATTCGATAAATCCACCTCTTGTTTCTTCTTTTGGGCTCTGGGATCACTGGGGCGGCTAGATGTTTGGTTGAGACAATTGGGCTTATCACCTCCTGGCACATACTATTATATTGGGGTAGTCTAGAGAGAGCATCCGCCATGAAGTTCTTCCCTCCTGGAATGTACTTCAGTGAGAAATTGAACCACTTGAAATACTGGGCCCAGCGAACTTGTTTAGGGGACAGCTTCCGAAGCAGTTTTAAGGCTTTCAAATTTTTATGATCAGTCCATACCTCAAATTGATGTTTTGCTCCTTCCAGGAAATGTCTCCAGGTCAGTAAGACCCAATGAACTGCAAAAGCTTCTTTTTCTCAGACGGCCCACCTTCTCTCGGTTTCAGACAGCTTACAGGAGGTATACGCACAAGGCTGTAAAGTCCCTTTCTCGTTGATTTGAAGTAACACCACTCCAACAGCCACATCACTTGCATCGGCTTGAATCACGAAAGGAGTGTCCATATCCGGGTGTTTCAGCACTGGTTCTGCAGCAAACAGTTGTTTTAGCTTTTCAAAAGCTGCTTGGCACTCCATGGATCACTCCAATGGCTTGCCCAGCCTTGGCTTCACCTCCCCTTTTGTTTTAAAGAGATTTGTGATGGGCATTGCTATCTTAGCAAGCGTCGGGATAAATTGCCGGTAAAAATTTGCAGATCCCAAGAAGCTTTGAAGTTGTTTTCTGGTACATGGTGGAGCCCATTCCAATACGGCACGCACTTTCTCTGGATCCATTTCTATGCCTTCAGATGAAATGCGATATCCCAAATAGTCAATTTTCTCTTGATGGAATTCACACTTTGACAGTTTAGCATACAACTTAGCAGCACACAGTTTCTGTAGAACCGACCGCACCAGTTTCACATGTTCATCCAGAGTTTCCGTGTAGATAAGGATATCATCAAGATAAACCAGAATCCCCCTGTATAAATGTTCATGTAACACTTGATTGATCATCTGCATGAATACAGCTGGGGCCCCTTGTAAACCAAAAGGAAGAACGTTGAATTGGAAGCAACCCATTGGGCAGTTAAAAGCGTCTTCCACTCATCCCCTTCCTTAATTCGAATTCAGTAGTATGCTTCTCTTAAATCCAACTTCGTGAAAATCTTCCCCTTGGCTAGGTGGGCCAACATGTCCTTCATCAAAGGAAGGGGATACACATTTTCCACGGAAATAGTGTTCAAATTTCTGTAGTCAACCACCAAGCATTTGGAACCATCTTTCTTTTCACGGAACAACACTGGGGCTGCTACCTGGGGCCTAGCAGGTTTAATGAAACCACGTTCCAGATTTTTATCTGTAAACAATCTTAGCTCCTCCAATTCCCGTGGTGTCATTGAGTACAACTTTGGTTTTGGGAGCTTCACCCCAGGCAAAATCTCAATAGCACACTCTGTTGGCCGGTGAGGCGGAAGCTCATCCGAGGCCTTTTCACTGAACACTTCTTTTAAATACCAATACTCTTTTGGAATTTTCTTCTCCCCTTTCATGGGTTCAGTACCTGTGGAAGCTATTTCAATTGGAACCTGAAGCTTTGGCTGAGATCTGCCCTCTTTTCCCGGTCGCTGCTTGGTGCATATGTGCAACAACCCCTTTCTCCAGTTAACCTGGGAGTTCCATTTCCAGAGCCAGGGCAATCCCAGTATTAATGGTTGCTCCATCCCAGGGACCACAATAAAACGCAGAGTCTCATCATGCTCTCCCATGATCATTTCTATAGGTTCCATGATAAAACATGCAGGGCAACCTCCAGCCATTGATCCATCTAATTGGCAAAAGGAAATGGGCATCTTCAAAGGTTTTAGTTTTAAGCCCATTTTCTCCACTACTTCCGTGTTGATTATACATACATCTTGTGCACCCAGAATCTAACAGGGCTAGCGTTTCCCTTTCGACCCCTGAATTGGGTACCCTCAACTTCACCGGAATGGTCATAGGGCCCATGCTTGGACTTACCAGGAAGTCGTCTTCCGAGTTGAAATCATCCTCCTCAGGGGTAACTGGGGTTTCTGATTCCTCTCCTGTGGGAGGGGCGACCTCTGCCGTCTCTTTTGACTTTAGTGCTGCTTCGCGAGGCTTCACTGGGGATTTTTCTTCCCTTCTTTTGGTGCCCCCTTTGGTTCTAGCTTGACTATGCAGTTCACAGCCTGGTGACCTTCCTTCCCACATCAAAAGCAGGCTGAGGGGTTGGGTCTCACCACCACTCCTCCCCTCTGAGGTTTGGGGACCTCTTGAGGACGTGGGGGGAAAGGCTTGCTCCACCCAGAACCTCCCCTCTGTCTACCTCGGGTTAAATCAATTTCAACTTCTTCTGCCAGCAAGTACCACATCTGCAAGTCATTGGGGTCTCTTCTAGCAATGCATCTCTGGTACACATCTTCATTTAAACCATCTTTAAATGCTTCTATCAGGGCTTCCTGGGACCAGCCTCGGATATGACCAGTTAACTGTCTAAATTCTTGGGTGTAGTCAGCCACTGACCTCCGCCCCTGATTTATGGTCTTCATCTTAATCCGGGCCTTGCGCTCTGCCAGTGGGTCCTCAAACCTAGCCCACAGTGCAGTCATGAACAGGTTATAGTTCAGCAACTGGGGAGCATTATCATTATGCAAGGTCACCATCCACTCTGCAGCTGTTCCCTCCAGAGCCCTGGTAACACATCTCACTTTGACTGCTTCTGAGGGAAAATCCTCCCTGTATTCTTCCATATAACTCCAAACTTGGGCTAGGAAAAATCCCAAAGTTTTGGGATCTCCCCCGTATTTTACTTCTAACGGAGGCAGCCTAGGAGCTCTATGCCTTCTAGGAATTGCACCCCCTGCTGAGGGCCCCGGGGCAGCTGCTGGCTTAGGTTGATTTATGGGAGAGGGGGCTGCTCTGCTTCTTCTAGCTGGGGCTACTCCACCTTCCCCTTCATACCTTTGTGCAGCTTGGAGTTGTTCAAAGACTTCATCAAGGAGTCTCCTGGCTTGATCCAGTGAGAGTTCTCTCTTTTCCTTCTCTTGCCATGGCTCCTCTTTTCCACGCCAGCGAGTAGTTGTGATCCCGGGGGTGTGTGTCCTTTTCCGGATCTTTCCAGCCAACTCCAACTGACTATCTGGGCTTCACAGCTGGATCCTCTTCCAGATTGAGCTCTGCTAGCTATTGGGCTTCCTGTACCAGCAAAGAATCTTGCCCTCCAATGGCTCCCAGGTCTTCCTGATCACTAGTTGAAGATGACATGATGTCCAGGCCCCCTCGGAAGAAAATTGGGTGTTTTCTCCGGGTGGGCTGGTAGACGTAGATTCAGAATAATGTCAGGCGGAGCTCCATTCAAAATCCAGGAAAGAAATACTTAGACTCTTTAAATTAGAGAAAAGATATCTTTTACTGAAAATGAAGTGGTAGCAACCAGAGAATTCTGAATCTGAGAAATTAGGCGCGCAATTCATATATACAAAGTGATGGAAGTGTTCCCACCCCCAATAGTTCAGATGAAACTTCCAATTAGAAGTTGTGAATATGATCATGTGGGCATCTTCAGGTGATGATGAGGCCTCTGTCCGTTGACCTTGGCATACTTTGATAACGGGTTGCAGTTGCACAGAGAAAAGAAAGCTAAGCGAGAAATAGAAACCTAACTCTATTGTACGCTTTTCCCCCCTCATTTACACAACAGAAGAATGTAACACCTCCAGCTCACTTCCCAGACTTATCCCTACCTCACCTCCCCCCCCCTTCCTTATGACAGCCGAAAGATGCAAAGCGATAGTAGAAGATCTTGAAGGCTGACATTAGCTACCAAAACTTCTCTACAGATAGTCACCTCTGCAGGTGGCCATCAGAAAGCCAGCAAGAGCTGGAGAAGTCTCTCACTTCTTGCTCTCAGGTAGCAGCCATAAATACTCTTGGAGCCCTGGTGAAGAATGTCTAAGATGCTATGGATGTAATTCCAAACCTGTGCAAAATTAATTTTAAGGTAGTAGGTTTTAGTCAGATGTCTATACTGCAGGCTTTCTCTTACAGTCAGTGATGGAGATGTAAAAATGCTTTGAAGTAGATCTAGAGATATTGCCAGATCAGAGATCTTTCCACAGCAATATCATTCTAGGGCAGGGTTTCTCAACCTTCACCATTTTAAAATAGGTGAATTTCTACTCACAGAATTCTCTTACCAAAAAAAAGTCCACATTGATAGAATTCACTTTAAGAAAAAGCCTGGGACTTAAAGTCCATACATCTTGAGGGCAACCTGGTATTCTTAAAATGTCCTGAACTATAACCACCAATCTGGCCTAATCAATCCAATCTCTGAAGAGTCAGTCCCAGGTTGAGGGAAGATGTCTTCCAGCAAGCAATATAGGGAATAAAAAGTACCATTCTTCAACCATTTACTGTAAATTCTCATTTGAGTGCTAAGGAAGGGAGGGAGAAAAACTACAGATAACCCTTGACTCACAAACACAACTGCGATCAGATTTTCTGTTCTAAGCAGGACAGTTGCTAAATGAACTGCATCCAATTTGACAATCTTTTTTGCATGGTCATTAAGCAAATCACTGGAATTGTTAAGTGAATCACATGGTTAAGCAAATCCAGCTTTCTCCATTGACTCTGGTTGTTGGAAGCTGGCCATACAAGTAGTAAAATGTGATCAAATGACCTCAGTACACTGCAATGGTTTAAGATACAAGCTGTTTGCAAGTGCCCGAATTATGGTCATGTGTGTGGTCATAAGTTGAGGACTATCAGTATTAAAAGAACACTTAGGCCAGATAAACAAGGATCTTTAATGGCCATTGCTGGCCTGTTGATGGCCATGTATCTGTGCAAGGAACCTGGACTATTCGTATGTATATATTCTAGGGCTACAGATCCAAATTGCAATCAGCTCCAGTACTTTAAGAATGAGATTTTGGCTACATTAGGAAAGGTCAGAAGAATTGATCACTCTTTGGTAACTATCAAGGCTGCAACAGGAACTTCCTAAAGCAGTTGAGTGGTTTAGTGTTCCTTAACAAAGGATTTAATTTCATCCCACAATCAAAGACTTTGATTAGTCTCCAATTTTAATTTTATAAGTTCAACATTAGGCACAATATGAACTGATGAATGTATATATATAATTGATAAGGGGTTGGAAATAAACAAGAAGGGAGTTCTAATGGCATTTTCTACCAGGTCAGTTAATATAACTTGCACCCAAAAAGTGCAATCCTAAAAGCCACTTTTAAATCTCACTGAATTCAGTGGGAGTCTACTTCTGAGTAAACATTTTAGGACTGCATCCCAAATCTCTGCTCATTCTGGATCCTAAATAACTCTTTTTACAATCATTATTGTTAAAGTCAGCCTTATTGAAATGAAAGCTCCTTTCAACTTTTTTAAATTTAGCTTAAGGTGTTGTGGATTTGAGGAATTTGTGTTTGCTGTATATGTTTGTCACCTGATTAAAATAGAAGTGGTCTTTGACTTATGTCTGTCAGCATTCCAGGGAAAATCCATTCCTGTCAATAACGCCAAGACACACATCATCTCAAAGTACTTTTATTAGAATATTACCTGGCACCTTCTGTGGAATTCCGGAACTAAAAGCTTCCCGGCTTCCCCACAAAGTCCCAACCTACAAACCATCCCCTTTTCCCTCATCACCACATCACATGAACCAATCCCAAAGTAAGTTCTAATTCTTTCTGTGCCACACTCTGTAACCTTGAACTATCAAAATAATTATATTTTGTCAGTTAGCATCATCCCCTCCCACTTTCTCTAACTATGTGGCAGCGATGAATTCCATAGCTGACAATGTCCACAACTGACCAGAATTTCCATTACTAAGCAATAGAACTGTGCCTGATTTTACAGCATTTTTTTGCCAGTGTTGTTCAATGAATCACTGTTAAGTGACCAATTACATGTAGATTAAGTGAATCCAGCTTCTCCCACAAACTTTGCTTATCAAAGAATAGGTGCAAAGATTGGAAATGAAGATCAGAGGAACCAGGATGCTACAACTGTTGTGAAATACATGCCAATTGCCAAGTGCTTGAATCAGAGATGGTATTCAGTAGGTTCTGACTGGTTCTGGAGAATTGATAGTGGAAATGTTGACTATTTTGGAGAACCACTAGCAGAAATTTTGAGAAGTATGGAGAACTAATGGAATCAACCAATGGAACAGCTGAACCAGTGGCAAAAATTTTGAGTAGTGTTGGAGAACTGGTAGTGGAAATTTTGAGTAATTGGAGAATTGGTAGTGGAAATTTTGATTAGTTCAGAGAACTGGTAGCGGAAGTTTTGAGTAATTCATAGAACCAATAGCAGAAATACTCCTTTGACTGGCCCTGCCCCCATCTATTCTCTGCCTCCCAAGTCCCAGCTGATTGGCTGGGTCTTCTTTTGTTGCCCTACAAAGGAGAATGGAGCTGGAAAGCAGGTTAGCGGGGTGGAGAGAGAATAGGGATTTTACAGTATCCTTCCTCTGGAGTGGGGTGGAAATGGAGATTTTGCAGTATCCTTTCTCTGCCATGCCCACCAAGTCATGCCCACAGAACTGGTAGTAAAAAAAATTTGAATCCCACCACTGGCCTGAATTGTGGTCACATGATGGAGGGAATGCCACAATGTTCATAAGACACTTTTTTCAGTGGCACTGTAACTTCGGACACTCGCAAAACAAATGGTTGTAATCCTAAGACTCCTTCAATATACTGCAATAAATTGTCTTAATATATACCCTCACAGGTCTAATCATTTTAAATGAACAGCTCCAGAATTAAATTGGACAAATCAGCTTTATGGCTGCATGAATCCACACCACTGCCATTTAATCAACAGACCACAATTAAAACAAATCCTGGGCCAGTGTGATATGTGAATCTAAAGCTTACTTCTACACCAATATTTTCAATATTCCAAAATTCTCATAACTTTTCCTAATGCTACATATAGACTATTCTGTTCGAAGTTACAACAGGATTTAAAAAAGTAACTTTTTCACACTTACAACCATTGGAGCTTCCCCATGGCCATGTGATCAAAATTCAGATGCAATTGATTCATATATAAGATGGTCACAGTGTCTCAGCATCAGGTGATCACTTTTTTGTGACCTTTTTATGTATTTTATTTTATTTGGTTTGTCAATTGCTTACAAGATAATAGGTATAAGTAAAAACATAGTTATGAATACATGGATACATATATGAAAAATAAAAGAAACAATAGGACAGGGATGGTAGGCACATTGGTGCACTTATGCACACCCCCTACAGACCTCTTAGGAAAGGGGGGTGAGGTCAAATTGAACAGTCTAAAGTTTTCGGGGTTTGGGGAAGAAACCACAGAGTCAGGTAGAGTATTCCAGACATTAGTCACTCTGTTTCTGAAGTCGGATTTCCTGCAATCAAGTTTGGTGCGGTTTACCTTGAATTTGTATCTGTTTGTAGCTGGTCCTGAAAGATTTTTCAAAGATTATGCTTAGAGGTTCGGCTATGGCAATGGATAGGTTTTTTGTTTTTTTTTAACAAATTTTATTCAGTTTTTCACATTAAAAACAAATATCTCTTTAGTGGACAACATATTTCCAGGTCATCACCTTTAGATACAAATATGACAGCAATTATACATTCATATATGTATACTTAATTCTATTATTATCTTTTCCATTCCAAATTTTCAGTAAGGAAAGAAACAAACACATAAATTCTGGCCTCTTTCATTAATCTCAGTCAAAACATCTTTTTGTTTCATTTCAATTATTTCAAATATAATCCTTTAATATTTACTTTCAAAATAAAGATAAACAATATGGGTTTGCATATTATTATTATTAATAACAACAACAACAACAACAACAACAACAACAACAAGTTACCAATGTCTCTCCTTGCTTTTAATAGTCTATATTAACTTACTAATTTAGTTGGTTCTTTAGTCTGTCATATTCCTTTTCCATTACACATTCTTTTTATAAATTGTAGATTAATACAAATTTTAACACTAAAAAAAAAAACCAAGTACAGGTTTCCCCCCTTTTACTGTTTTGAGTGTGACACCTCAATGATTAAAATATACCTTTATTCCCTCATCTTGATTCCCAATAAAGCATTATTTTTAAGAAGTTACAATAATAATCATTACATCTTTTCGTTTGGATTCTGCAGCATATTTTCCCCGCTTGATTTTTAATAAGAGTTATCAGTATCTATATTCCCCTATTTTCTAAATATTTTTAATTGCAGAAATATTCTTATTACCCCTTGTCACCCTGCAGAATCCCATTTTTAATTCATCAACCATTATCTCTGAAAAAACAATTTCTTTTCAACATTTTACTATTTCTGTATTTCTTTATTTCATGCACCTGTTTCTTACTGCTTCTCCTCCCCCTCTTTTCCCCATATCTTTTCTCATTCCAATTTATATCCTCTCTTTCTTAATATCTTCCTTTCCCCTTTTCTGCTGGGTCTTTCTGTCTTTCCCAACTTCACAGGTATTCCCCCTTTTGATTGCCTTCTTAAGTCTCAACTTTTTAGCCTTCTTTCTTTCCCCACTTCTTTGTAGCGTTCTTTGTGCTAATTGTCTATTTAAGATGTCTTCTCCTTGAGTCGACTCCTCCTCCGAAGCTCTTTCTTCTTGTTCTTCAATCACCATTTCCATTTTTTCTAACACAGAACAAAATGATTTGCCTCTTTCCTGTAGTAATTCTCATATTTTTAAGTTCCATTTTTAATTCCCGAAGAGATATCATCATTACACACTCTTATATTTTATGATTGTTAAAGTCCACAAAAAAAAAAAAAAAAAAACACTTTTACTTACCTTTTTCCTTCTTTCAATTTTCTAAAGTTCTTAGTTATTCCAGCCCAGGGTCTATACCAAAAACATCAATCAATCCCACAGTCAGTCTTTCCTTGCTTTTTTCTTTTTTCTAGTTCTGCTTTCACTTTCTAAGTTTCTTACTTTGTTTCAATATTTATTTAATGTTATATCCACACAAGTTCATTCAGAAACAGGATGCTTTCCCTTTTGTCTGAGCTCAAATTTTTATCAAAAGATGGCACTATCTATTATACAAAGTCTTCACCTTTTCCCCCTATTTTTTTATTTAGGGTTTTTCAAACCTCAATATTTCAACACAGTCTAGTCTCCAATTTGTAAACTTTATTATTATTATTATTAACTTTATTAAACTTTAGTAAACTTTTGACTTTAGTAAACTGTATTATTTATTATTTTTCTTAAGTCCAGCTTTATTTTATGCCTGTTTATTCCCAGAATATTTTAGTCCAATTTAGTTAAATCTTTAGTTCCAGCATCTTTCTTTCCCAGTTCGAAGCACTGCTTAGTTGTCAAAAAAATATTTTTTTTTCCAAGTCCCTTTGTAATTTCGCCGTTCACTTTTCTTTTCTTAAAAATTCCATGTTACCTTCATTCTGGGGTACTTTTGTTTAGTTGTATTGCCCAGTTGTCCTGGTTCAGATGTTATCTACCTCTTTCTTCCCTCCTGCACAAATCTTAATCCAGCTGAGTCCTCCTCTTTGGGGTGGCCATTTTAAATCACCACTACAGTCATCTTTGGGGGGGAAAAGACCAAGCCCAGGGGGGGAGATGCGGCTCCCCTCAACCTGACTTGTGGCTTCCCTTTACTCCGCCACCCCTCCAAGGCAGTTTCAGCCCCAAATCGTAATAATCAGGGCTCTCCAATGAAAGAGCACGGACCTTAGCCACAGAGAGTTGCAATCTACAGTCCGTCAATGAGGAGGCTCCACCTTCTTCCAGTGGATAGCTTTTTTAAGAAGTAGGCACATATTCCTTCTGGTCCAATAGATAGAGATGGTTTTAGATTGCCTAGTGCTTTTTCAACATTGTCTTCTGTAAAATCGATATATATTAGATCATTGTAGCTGTCTGTGGTTCAACTAGGAAATACTGGGAATGATCCATTGCTGTTTGCAAATACTGAGCCAAAGAATGTGTTGAAGATGTTGGCTTTAATGGTATCATCACTGCAGTCTTTAGCATTAGGTCCTTTCAGGGGTGGGATGGACCTTGAGTCTTTTAGTTTGTAGTTTACAAAATTGTAGAAAGTGTGGGTGGAATTGGTGCGCAGAAGGGTTTGCTCTTGTTTTATGTGATAATTGGTGCATTCAGTCTTTATCTGGTGGCATAAATTTTTGTATCGGCTTTTGAAGTTGGCAATGTGACCAGATTTGTTTTTCCACCAAAGTGATCTCTTTTTGGATTGAAGCTTCCTTATTGTTATGGGTATTCTGTTTTTTCTGGTTTTTGGAGTTGTTATTGGTACATATAATTTGATGACTCTTTTGACTTCAAGTAAAAATATGTTGTAATGGTCTTCAACAATATTGCATCCAGTGAAAATTGCCAATCAAGGGATGAGAGATCATTGTCTATAAGATCATATATCTGACAAATAAAGTCAATGTTTAGTTTAGTTTAGTTTATTGTCATTGCACCTCGTACAACAAAATCAAACACCATTTTTAGTGTACATCATGACCATGACTATGAAAATAAACACAAGCACACATCCTTCAACCTTCACACAATGAACTGGAAACCCCCAACACCACACCAACACCGCACTATACAGCAGAATTCAAAAGAGCTACTGCACAACATCACAAAAGCAACCCGTCCACCTCATCTCAGTAGGCAGACTCATCTGGAGATAAGTCATCACTGCTGTATCATCTGCAAATTTAGCAGTAGTATTACTAACGTGAGTGGGAATGCAGTCATGCACATAAAAAGTTTAGAGTAAGGGACTCAACATGCAACCCTGTGGTGTACCAGTGTTAATAATAAGGTCTGAAGAGGTATGATTACCTAATCTGGCCCTCTGTGAGGAAATCCATAATCCAAAGGCAGATTGAATTAGAAAGCCCAAGGTCCAGAAGTTTAGACACTAATCTATGTTGAAGAAGTGTGTTAAACACAGAACTAAAATCCCCAAAAAGTATCCTCACAAAGGTCCCCCCCCCCCACTGTTCTAGATGAATCAGGGCAGTGTGAAGAGTGATGGCTAAAGCATCTTCTGTGGATCTATTTCTTCTGTATGCAACAGGTATTTATCAAATGTATGCGGAAGACCAGAAATGATGTGCCGGCAGACCAATTTCTCAAAACACTTCATGATGGTAGGAGGTGAGTGCCGCTGGTCTGTAATCATTGAGGTTATTGACAGGGAACTTCTTTGGCAGTGGAACAATGGTAGAAACATTCAAACAAGGTGGAATAGTGGATTGGAATAAAGACCGATTGAAGATCCTGGTAAAGACTCCAGCCAACTGATGAGCACAGTCGTTAAGCACTCGGCCAGAGATACCGTCAGGACTGGCAGCCTTTCTAGGGTCCACAGGCCTCAGAATGCTCCTCACCTCCTGTTCCTCCCACAATGAGGTGGGGGCTACAATTAGCTGGTACTTGTGTTTTATCTGTCTCTGATGTCTCTACTTCAAAGCGAGCAAAGAAATGATTCAGTTCTTCTGCCGATGAAGCATCTCCCTCAGCAGGGATGACATGGGTCGTTTGATGGTTTGTAATTTATTGAATCCCTTGCTGCACCTGCCTCATGGTATTGCTATAAAACGTATCTTCAATCTTCCTCTTATAATCAGTCTTGGCCTTCCAAATACCTTTTTTCAGATTAGCTCAATGGAGGAGCCACTTAACAACTGTGCCACTAATTTAACAACTGCAGTGATTCACTTCACAACTGTGGCAAGAAAGGTTGTAAAACAGACAAAATTCACTTAGCAAATGCTTCACTTAGCAAAAGAAATGTTGGATTCAATTGTGGTGGTAAGTCAAGGATAACCTGTAAACATTGAAAACCAGCAAAAAGCATCGAAAATCACAGTCATGTGATTTTGGGACAGTGTAAGAAGCTGTTGCTGAGCACCCAAAATGCAAATCAGATGACTAATTTTGTAACTTGGAAATTGGAAATTGGGTTGTAAGCAGAGCATGGTATTCAGTAGTTCTGACCAGTTCTGGAGAACCAATAGTGGAAATTTTTGAGTAGCTCAGAGAACCGGCAAATCCCACCTCTGACTGGCCCCGTCCCCATCTATTCTCTGCCTCCTATTGAGTCCCAGCTGATCCGCTGGGTCTCCTTTTGTTGCCCTGCACAAGAGAATGGAGCTGGAAAGCAGATTAGTGGGGTGAGGAGGGAATGGGGATTTTGCTGTATCCTTCCCCTGCCACACATCAAGTCATGCCCCACCAAGCCATGGCATGTCTACCAAGCCATGGGCATAGAACAAGTAGTAAAAAGAATTGAATCCCATCACTAGAAGGTGTTGACTAATTTTATTTCTTCAGGGATGAGGTTCCACAGGGAGGGAGCCACCACGGAGAAGGCTCTTCTTTTTGGTCCTACTAGATGTACCTCCTTATGAGAGAGGACACATGGGTTCCCTAACTCCCTGCTCTCGTAGATTGTGTGGATGTGATGAGGAAAAGACACAACTTCAAATAATCTGGCCCCAAGCTATATAGGGCTTATTTTAAAATCATTTAATTTATATATTTATTATTTTTCATTTGACCCTCAGAACTTTGAGGATGTAAGGTCGACTATCTTTCACATAGATCTAGTCCTTCACATTTTACTTTATCCTCCATCTTTCTGCCTAAAAGTAAGATCAACGTATGGATTCCTGCAATGAGCTGGGATGTCACCATGGACCAAGGTCTGGCTGATGTCCTTAAAAGTCCAATATAATATCTGCTGTAAAACTCAAGCAGAAAAATGGTTAGCATCCCTCGCTTCTAGGTAAAGTCAAAGGGAGTGGCAATTTATACCTAAGAGATTGGATTTCAATGAGAGTAAAGGCCATTATTCCTGTGCCATGCACCTATTTCTAGTGGGAGCAGTTTATCCAGAACAAGGGTGTCAAACTTGATTTCATTGAGGGTTGCATCAGGGTTGTGTTTGACCACAGGGACATGGGTGGGGTGGGAGTGGCCAGTTTGACATCACTCATGTCAGGGGCAGCTGTGGCCCGTGAAAATGGGTTCCTGAGCTCTGTTTTCAGCTGAGATGGCTTTCTGCAACCCTCTGCCAGGAAAAATGGAGCCCCCAGGAGGGCCACGTTTTTGCTGACAGAGGCACTGCGGGCCGGTCCTCTGCTATTTCCAGGCAGATCAGAGTACCCCATGGGCCAGATCTGGCTCCCGGGCCTTGAGTTTGACACCCCTGATCTAGAAAGTAAATGTGAATTTCAGAACCCCGCAACTAGAAAGAGGCAGTTTGAAATACTAATCAAAAGAGGTCTTGGCCATTTAGTGGAACAGAGAAATGGCATTTTAATCGCTCTGCTTAATTCTGATTGTAGAGGGTTTTTTCTAAAGGCCATAGTTAAATAATTGTGTGACCTTAATGAAAGATTTCAAACATAAAAGTTCTGATACTTTTGTGGGTTTTGATATTCACCTTTCTTCTGATTTGTAAACTTATTGATCTACTAAAGCTTCTTCTAACAAGTCAAGAGAAAGTGCAATTTTCCCCCCAATTTTTTTCTAGTCTGTCTCAACGAGGGCTTTATTGCATGATGCTTCAGCTTTGAAGAAAAATATAGTTAGGAGTTGTTTGGCATATGCTGGTAGGCTCTGATTCCAAATGCTGGATTATTTTTGTCTTAATTCAGATGGTTTATTCTTGGACTGAAAGCTGCAAGTGATTTATTCCTCTAGTCTACAACACTCAACTACTAATGGAGTAGCAAAGGAAGTATGTAGGGATGCTGAAAGAAAAGAGAGAAGGAGAAGAAAAACTGCAGATAGACTTTGACTTATGACCATAACTAAGCCTGTAATTATGGTTGTAAATCCTGCCAGTCCAGAGGTGGTATTCAGCAGGTTCTCACCAGTTCTGGAGAACTGGTAGTAGAAATATTGAGTGGTTTGGAGAACTGACAAACACCGTCTCTGACTGGAGATTTTACAGTATCCTTCCCCTGCCACACCCACCAAGCCACACCTATGGAACCGGTAGTAAAAAAAAATTGAATCCCACCATTGTGCCAATCATTAAGCAAGTCATATATGACCATGCCTAATTTTTATGACCTTGTTGGCATGCTTGTTAAGTAAATGCCACTGCAAAAGCCATAAAGAGTGATGGTCTTTAAGTAAATCTATTGTTTGTAATGAGTGTTTTTTTCAATAAAACAGAAGAAAAGGACAGCTTCCATCAAAAAAAAGATCAATCATAAATCACAGTCATGTGTCCATGGGATCCCGTAAATACAGGCCAGTTACTGAGGGCCCAAAATGTAATCAAGGGACCATGGGAATGGATAGCCATTGGAAATTTGAATCTGGGTCATAAATATTTCCTAGAGTAGTCCATTTTAACTTTGTATGGTTACTAGGCAACCAATCATTTGTCGAGGACAATCTGTACAGGAAGACTAATAAGAAAGGAAAGCATGAGAAAGGGATGTCTAAACTAAATCTTTGGGCCCTTTTCTGAGTTGCATCTGATCATTATACAAAAAGGCTTGGCAATCACTTTTTTCCCATTTGCCTTCACTTCATGCCTATCAGCACAAGAGGAAAGATGTGGGCAAGGCATGGTCTAAATCAGGGGTCTTCAAACTTGACAGCTTTAAGACTTGTGGACTTCAACTCCCAGAATTCCTCCTCCAATCATGTTAGCTCAGGGATTCTGGGAGTTGAAGTCCACAAGTCTTAAACTTGCCAAGTTTGAAGGTCCCTGGTCTAAATAGTTAAAAGGTGACTGCCACAGCAGGATAAAAGCTCTGCACTTTTTAAATATGTGTCACAAAAGCACTCCTTTGAATGCACAATTGCAACCACCATCTTGACTTTCTGGCCCATTGAGAATCAATGATGAGAGAGCTATGTTGTTCTTATCTACTATAGGAAAAGAGCAGGCAAGGCTGTAGGTGGAGTTAAATATGCCATTGGTTTAGAGTCCTTGTGTTGCCCCTGGAGATCCAAGTCCAACCCCCACCCTTTGAGTTTCATTGATCCTTATCTAGTGCCAATTTAGTACTAACCAATAATTGACCGGATTCTAGATAATTGTATAAGCATCAATATATTGTCTACAGTGCAACTTTATGAATGTGACTGATTCTTTTTGATGACAGCTGTAGTGGTATTTAAAGCCAGCTCAGTGTAGTGATTGGACTAGAAATCTAGAGATCCTGAGTTCTAATCTTGTCTTAGGCAGAAAGATAGTTGGGTAACCTTCGGCCAGTCACTTTCTCTCCGTCCGAGGAAGGAAACAATGGTAAATCACTTCTGAAACACTTCTGAAACTGCAGGGATTAGTCCAGCAGCCACCCGGAGTCCATTCTAACTTGGACTCTATATACGTAGATTCTGGTATTAAAGCAGTGTTTCCTTTTCACTTTAATTCCTTCTGTCACGCCCCAGCATATAACTTTTATATATTGTTGTTGCTCTCTAGCCCCATCTAGAGGCTGGAGGGACAAATATGCCCAACATATGATCTTTATGTACTGTTGTTGTTCTCTAGCTCACCTAGTGGCTAGAGAGACAAATACCAAGTATATTGTTTGAAACTGACCTCACCTCTTTACCCATCAGCCTGCACTCTCAAAATAAATGCACGCTGGGAAGCCAGACTCCATTTCCTTTAGCAGTTGGAGAAGGCAGAAGCACAAAGAAGAATCCATCTTAATGTGTGCCACAGGGTCATCTAAGGACAAACCCATATCCCACACAAAGAGCATTGCTGGTGAGTTTTAAATTGTTTGCATTTATTAATTGTTATGTTCAGTGGTAACTCAATACTGCCTATAGTATATTTGGTTCTCATTGTATGTATCCCTATTTTCCCCAATTTCACCATATGCTGTTCTTTCAATAAAACATTCAGATCTACGTAGATGGTCTGTTTTATTGGAGGACAGGTGGGTTTAGCTACAGGTCGAGTTGCCCACAGACTAACATGGACTGAGGACAGAACACCATTTAAAACAGGGTAACACATCTGTTTGGCTTTGTCACCACTAGTCTCAGGGAAAATTAGAGGACTGTGCTGATGTCAGCCTTACCTGGGAGACAAGACAGGAAACACATCCAGATAACCTACTTCTGCCTTGTTATAAAGCTATATTAACAGAATCTTGCAAGTCTGAAAGTACAAATCTCCCACCATCACCTAAAAGCCTGATAACTTAGGGATGGTCCTTCTTAAGACTTTTGCTCCAATCATTATGTAATTGGTTCATCAACCTGTGGTTTGTGTTTCCTCTTAACTGATTGTTCCCGAAGAAGCATCTTCTTGCCCCATCTCCAAAAATCATTCCCACATACCATGACCAGTGACTAGAAACAGGGAAAACAGAAGTACCAGCAGGTAGACCAGCTCCTTTAGTTTTCTATCCAAGCAGGGATGGGTGGAAAACACTTCACCACCAGAGGGCAGGACAAGAAGTAATGGATGGAAGTTATTCAAAGAGAGATACAACGTAGAATTAAGAAGAAATTTTCTTTCCATGACAACAATTAATAAGTATAATAGCTTGTTGTGACTGCTCCATCACTGAACGTTTTTTAAGAAGAGATTAGACAATCATTTGTCTGGAATAGTATAGGGCAGAGGTATAGTAGTATACATAGTATCCAGCAGGTTCTGACCAGTTCTGGAGAACCGGTAGTGGAAATTTTGAGTAGTTCGGAGAACCAGTAAATACCACCTCTGACTGGCCCTGGCCCCCTCTATTCCCTGTCTCCCGAGTCCCAGCTGATTGGCTGGGTCTTCTTTGGTTGCCTTACATAGGAGAATGAAGCTGGAAAGCAGGTTAGTGGTGTGGGGAGGGAATGGGGATTTTACAGTATCCTTCCCCTGCCACATCCACCAAGACCACAGAACCAGTGGTAAATTTTTTTGAATCGGACCAATGGTATAGAGTCTTCTGTTTGAGCAGGGGGTTGGATTAGAAGACCTCTAAGGTCCCTTCCAATCTGTTATTTTGTATTCTGAATCAAGAAGCAAGATCTCAATACCAACCAGTGTTCCCAGTCAGCCATCTCCCATAAGAAAATGGAACTTAGTCCTTTGGACACAACATTGGAACCAAAAGAGGGAAGAAGAAACGTGTGTCTCCCTTCTTGCCTTCTTATATACCACCTGATATTGTCTTGTACAGCTACTCCAAAACCCATGCAAAAGTATAAGCCCTCTTCCCAAAACAGCTGATGAAAGATTCTAATCGATGGATCTTTTTTTGGAGAGGAAGAGGTGGAATACTGTATAGCACTATAGTATTAGCCAACAACAGCTGTGATGGGGAAACTTTTCTAGCAAACTTTGCCCAGCCCTTCATCTGTATTTTCAGAAGGAGGCCAGGTTCTTGAGCCAATTTTAATCCCTTGGCATTTGGCAAAATTGGCCAGCCTTTGAAAGAGGTAGCACATGTCATTGGACATTTGGAGCTGAACTCAAAAAAGAAAAACCAGAAATTTCTTCTGAAGTCCCACCCAGTTTGCTTTATTTACTACCAGTACATAAACACCATTCCTTTAATGTGGCCAAGAAACAGCCTTTTTCTCTTCCAGGAGAAGGAGGGTGGGAAGACATTGTGCTAACATTCTGGAATGATAACAATGAAGAGAAAGCATGTTTGTAAAGCATATAATTGACACAATCCTTAAATGTTTAATTAGAAATACAGTTCCATTTTTAAACCTCCAGTTTCTCCTGAATTTGTTCATTCTTCTTCTT
Organism: Laticauda colubrina; assembly: GCA_015471245.1. Taxonomy (NCBI): domain Eukaryota; kingdom Metazoa; phylum Chordata; class Lepidosauria; order Squamata; family Elapidae; genus Laticauda; species Laticauda colubrina. Next base: position 4,874,798 of record BLBF01000048.1, read on the forward strand.
TGTGGAATGAATAAAGCTGAGGAAGTCACTCAACTTGTCTTGGTCCTCTAGATTTGTCTACTGCCAGGATCTGGCTGAGGGCTCACTGTGTCTTTAGAAATCACAAATTCAGGCACTGAAGAGGAGAAACAAGAGTCCAGTGATACAAGTTTAGAGTTGGTTAGAAGGCTCAACCTTTGATGGTACTAACTCTACCGAGTAATTTTGAATGTTGGTCAACTTACATCATTTGACTCTGCTTCTGGAAGTTCTTGTGGATGAGAACAATTTTAAAACTCACAAATACCTTCTGTTTCTGCTGATCATCTTTTTGTTGATCTTGACAATATAGAAATAATGCATTTGACAACGTTCTTTTGAAAGAGCAAGTCTTTCCTTTGTGGTCATCTAAACTTAAAACAGCGGTGGTGAGATTTGGAGAAGGGTTTTCCATATGTTCAGTACCAACTTTTTTTATCTGATTTTTCTTTGTATCCTAAACAACTTGATTCCTTGATATCTACCTCTCCTAAAGGGATCTTCTACACAAGGTTGCTGCATATTGTCCATCCTGTTATCCTTTGTCTTTAGCCATGACACATTCCACCTAGTCCCATAGGTGATCAAAGTGGCATCTCTAGGCAATTTTTTTAATACTTACTTCCTTGAAATTGAACACTCTATTTGTAGCTATCACAATCCAGCATTTTTTGCTGAGATTTCCCCCCCTCCTTTTTGGGGGCGCAAAAATTGCATCGTGCTCTATATGTTTTTCTTAACTCAGCTATGGTCACCTAACAAATGGTCTTGCATGGTCACCTAACAGATGGTCTTGCATTTCTGATGCAATATTCTTGTCATATCTCAGCTAGAAAAACAATTTAGTCATCATAGCAAATTTATCTTGGGAATATTATGTCTTCCTTTTGCTGCAAATAATAGGTTGGGTTTAATATGCACGCTCTAGATATATGCTCGCCAAACACATTGTGTTTGATTCAATATTGCCACTGGCTCTGAAACTTACAATACAATCCTTCTGCTAGAATTTAGGTTGTATTATTGCCAAGAAAATAAAGTCCTGTAAATTGTACTTCACTGAGCTGGTTTACACTGGTTTGAAGTGGACAACTTATGACTGCATTAATATTAAACTCCTTGTAGCAAACCTGGCATCTGACTGAGCTAAGTGTATTGGGTTGCACAAGGAGCTGTGGTAAATGATAAACAGAGAGTTTAATAAAAGGTCTGATTTTGTGACTGAAAGAATATTTAATCTTAAAATTAAAATAGGAAAAGTAAGATTAATAATTGAAGGTTAAGAACTGATACAAAGAATATTTTAAACCTTGATCAAAGTATGAATAGAATGAATTGCAATTAAGCATAGAGATGATAATTGAATAATTAATCAATGAATTTGTTACCCAGGTAACTTGAGTTAAAAGGTTTTATTTTAAAAAATCTAATTCTATAATTATATTATAATGATTCATTTCACAGTCAGCTAGATGTTTAGGCTGAATTTGGCATTACTGTCCACCTACCAAGTCCTTTCCAAGGACTTGGGATAGACAAATGTTAATGTTGGATGGTACTAAAGTATCATTGCAGGATGTAAGCTGTTCCAAGTACAATAAAGCTACCTTTATTGACTGATGTGATTGTCAATGCTAATAGTGTTCAAGTGGTACTCTAGTTGTTTGAGATTGTGCCCAAGTCTCCTATTATTATTGGTGCTACCTTTGTTTTCTTTTGCCACAGTTGTTCTATTTCTATTTTGTTATCTTTATCAGTTCTTTCTCTTCTATTCTCCTGTTGCCAGGCACTGCCATATCCACTATGCAGACTTTTTTATTTTTCTTATCAACTGATTAATAAATCTGGCGTGTTATGTGGTAGATGCCTGACTGTTTGAATTCTAAAGTCCCAGAGCAATTTAGCTTCTTCCTTTTCTTTTCTTTTCTCTTATTTTGTGGTCCCACCAGTTCTTGCTGGTAGCAAATGGTATTTCTTATTTTTTTCTTAATTATATATAATTATGTTAGTGTATCTAATAAATCTTATTATTTAAAATATTTTAAAATACATAAGTTAGTGCAAATTAATTAAAGAACTGATACAACAAATGTTTATCTATTTGAACAAATGATTCCTTTCCTATACAAAAATTAATCAATTGCTTTAAAAAGAATCCAAAGCATTTGCCTAGAGCAGTGGCTTTCGATAGTCAGCTGATTCCAACAAGGATTGAACAGTTATCAGTGGTTAGCATTTTCTGGACAGCTGAATGAGGAAGTAAAAATAATGCTTCTTGGTTTCAAAGAAGGTGGACAGTCAGCCTTCTGAATAAGAATTTAAGATGATCCCTGAATTCATCTAGTCCAGGGATCTCTGTTCCTCAGGGGTCAACTGGATGGAATTGAAAAACTCATATAACTGTATTGCAAGATGCTTGCCCTTTCCACTTGGCTTGCTGATCACCAGTATCTCAAGTCTGTTGACCAGGATTTAGGAAGTAGTAAATCACAAGGCCAAGCATTGGATACCAAGAGCTTAAAGGGCTTTGGAATATGTTACATTAAAACCAAACCCAACTTTATCCAGTATCGTGCTGCAGCTAAATAGAATAGATAGATTAGAATTATTTTATGGGCCAAGTGTGATTGGACACACAAAGAATTTGTGTTGGTGCAAATACTCTCAGTGTACCTAAAAGAAAAGATACATTCGTCAAGAGTCAAGAATCATCAGGTACAACAATTAATAATAGTCATAGGATACAATAAGCAATCAAATCATACTAGGAAACACGCAATATAAATCATAAAGATACAAGTGACAAAGTTACAGTCATACAGTCACAAGTGGGAGGGGATGGGTGATAAGGAGTGATGAGAAGGTTAATAGTAATAGTAGTGCAAGACTTTGTAAATAGTTGGACAGTGTTGAGGGAATTATTTTTTAGCAGAGTGATGGCATTAGAGAAAAAAACTGTCCTTTTGTTTAGTTGTTCTGGTGTGCAGTGCTCTATAGCATCGTTTGAGGATAGGAGTTGAAACAGTTTATGTCCAGGATGTGAGGGTTCTGTAGACACTTTCACAGTCCTCTTTTTGACTCTTGTAGTATACAGGTCCTTGATGGAAGGCAGTTTGGTAGCCATTGTTTTTTCTGCAGTCCTAATTGTCCTCTAAACTCCTGTGTCTGTCCTTTAGCAGCTGCAGGAAAAATATAACTGGTTTAAGAAGTGCAGACCCATGATAGGAATGCCAGCCTACATGTTTTCCCCTTCCAACCTCAAAAGTTTCAGAATGTTTTTAAACAGTTCCTTGAAAGCATCTGCTAAAAACAGAATCTGACTAGTCCAAGCCATAAAGTAAGTTTAGATATGCAGACGTTTCTTCAGAACAGGAGAGAAATGCTGTCAAAGCTAACTCTTGCGGTTAGATTGGCCCTATGATTTTTCTACTTCTTTTAGAACATTTAATGTTAAAAAATCTCCTTTTTGTTGGGATAGGAAGAGGAAAGAACAGAGTAAATATTAGATGTGGAGTGTTGCAAGCATATGGGAGAAACTATCTGGAAGATTGGCATACCAATTAAAAATAATAAAAGGAGTAGCTTTACAACAACTTTATTACAATAAAGTTTGTTACAAGACTCTGAAAATATAGGAAGAAGCTACTACAACCATTGTCAATAATATTTTAAATTGACTAGTGATATTTGCACAGCAACTTAAATTGACAGGTACATTAGATTTTCATAAATAGGATGTTGATATATTGTTTCTAGTCTGACATTTTAATTGAATATTGTTCTTTATACTGAAATTATTTTGAAAAGTTCATGCTGACAATTGGACTTGAATTTGTTGGAATATGAACACTGTTTGGGGACTGTATGTCTGGTTTTCTTATGGATGGTGAAACTTGTACTATTTACCAACATGCTAAAGGAAGTACATTTTATAAATGTAAAGTTCTGGGAAGGAAAAATGGGGTGCAAAAAATGTATTTTAAGTGTAACTCTTTTCACAAGCAAATATCGGCAAAAATAAGAAGTTGAGAAACAGTGTGGAATCTGTTGTGCAACTCAATCATCCTCATCTGGAACCCTGCATTTATTTCCATATTGCCCATTTGGGTTGGATGTGTTCACCACATGGGGGCTCATTTACACAAGAAATCATTCAGAGATAATGATGCCTTGCAGATTTTCCCAACACAGCGGCTGGAATTTGTTTAAGAGCCAGTTTGGTCTAGAGATCTGGGCTAGAGATCTGGGCTAGAAGCCAGGAAACGTTAATGCCTTAGGCATGAAAGCCTGCTGGGTGACTTTCGTCTCCCCCCCCCCTCTCTCTCTTTCTTTCTCTCTCTCTCTCTCTCTCCCTTCCTCCCTCCCTCTCACCACAATGTCAGGCCAGAGTCTCAAACCGGGAAGGAGGAGGAGGAGGAGAATAACATTGAGCCTCTTATCCCAGAAGCTTCAGAATTGGAAGGGAGGAGGAGGAGGAGGAAAAAATAATTTTCACACATCTCAGATTAACAGAGTTGGAAGGGATCTTGTAGGTCATCTAATCCAGTAGTCACTAACCGGTGGGCCACGGCCCACTGGTGGTCCATGAGAAAATGTTGGTGTTCTGCAGAGAAATGTCACCACCAGAGTACCCCCCAAAGCAATTAATCCAAGCTGCCTGGGAACACAAGGCTAAGCCGCCCATATGGCCGACAGAATCACTCACTCCTTACCTGGCAAACTTGCCTACTAAGTTGCTATTTTTCCTTCCCACCCCCCCAACCATCAGCTGTTCTGCTGTGCCAGGAGATTTAGATTAGCTAAAAAGAGGGAAATCGTTGTAGTTCTTACTTCCTAGCTAATCTTTAGATCTTTAGCTCTGCTTTTAAGCAGATCCAAACCTTCCTTAGGACTGAAGCTTCTATTATTCAGTGGAGGTAGCCCATGGCAGAATCATACATCTCTGAATGAATCTGTGATTCTGTGACCAACTCAATCTGCCTGCCTGTTTTACCTGATTTTGGGTAAAAGTTGCTCTTTTTTTAAATAAAAAAATCAATATTTACATAAATATTTATAAAATATTTATTTGCATACAAGCCATGCCTAGCCAGTCACATGACCACCAAACCACACCCACAAATTAGGCCCAACAAGAACCTGTTGTTAAGAAATTTGAATCCCATCCCTGCCTCTATGTGTTTCTGTGTGTGTGTTTGAGAGAGAGGGGGGGGGAGGGGAGAGGTTAGATCTGATCTCTCCCTCCCTCTCTCTCTCTCTCTGTCTCTGTCTCTCTCTCTCTCTCCCACCAACGTCAGCAAGACACAGTCAGTCAAAATTCATTAGTGATCCCAGGATTTAAAATTATGAGTTTGGTGGTCCCTGAAGTCGAAAAGGTTGGCAACCCCTGCCCAACATCATTTCTGACAAATGGGAGTCCAATCTCTTCTTGAAAGCCTCCAGTGATGAATCTCCCACAACTTCTGAAGGCAACTTCTGTTCCACTGGTTGATTGTTTTCACTGTCAGAAAAATAATAAAACACATCTAAAAGATACTGGCTATTGCCCATTTATTTAAGGAAAACGTAAGATTATCTCTGAAATCTTACTGATGCATTCTGTCCTGCATAGATTATCCCAGGGAAATATCATGTGGGAAATGACAAGATCTCACTTCCTAGACACACACACACTTTACTTTTTTAAGGACTGAAAAAATGGGATGTGATATACAGTATGTATACCAATGATTTACACATTGCATCTCTTCCAAGTGAGACCAGGCACCATTATAAAGAATAATAATTTGAGATGAAAATAAACTCATCTGTACTTCAAAGTACATTTTTCATGCCACTTAATGGACAGGGGGGAAGAGCATTTGAAAAACAAGATAAATACACTCCCCACTGCCAAAAAACACAGGCAACTTTACAGGACTGGATTTAGGATTGGATTTTACAATTTGGGCAGCTTTAAGATGGGTGAACTTAAACGGTCAGCAACTGGCTGGAGAAGTCTAAAAGTTGGAAGTCTAGTGATTTTCAAAACTGTCAGGATTGAGAAACACCAATTTAGGATATCCTTCTCTACCCTACCCTTGAAGGCTCAACTCCCACTATTTATCAAAACTGGGAGAATGGGAAAGAATGGGAAAAGCATTGCTGATATCATTGTTATAGTCTTTAAACAGGAATTTGTAATTAAAACCACAAAAATAGCAAATGATCAAGACTTAGGACCAGAGGTGGTATTCAGCAGGTTCTGACAGATTCTGGAGAACCGGTAGCGGAAATTTTGAGTAGTTTGGAGAACTGTCAAATGCCGCCACTGATTGGCCCAGCCCCCATCTATTATCTGCCTCCCGAGTCCCAGCTGATTGGCTGGGTCTTCTTTTGTTGCCTTGCACAGGAGAATGGAGCTGGAAAGCTGGTTAGAGGGGTGGGGAGGGAATGGAGATTTTGCAGTACCCTTCCCCCTGCCACACCCACCAAGCCACACCCACCAAGCCACACTCACAGAACTGGTAGTAAAAATTTTGAATCCCACCACTGCTTAGGATTATCTTTGACCAGTTGCTGAAAATTGGCAGTATAATTATTAAAACTCTCCGGCAATTGCGATCCATTCTTGGTCCTAACAATAAAAAAAACCCTACATATCTTCAGTGCTTATTATTAGCAAAAGGTTAAAGCCACAGCAGGAGGAAAATCCAGTAAAGTCCTTTTGAGTAATTCATAGCAGTTTGCTTCTTGCATTCTCTTTTGTATTTTTTTTTGGGGGGGGGAGGATTTTTGTCTCTTTCAGGCAGGCCTCTAAAAAGTATAGACAAGGACTGCTAGATGCTGTATCAAAAAAGGATAATATTTGTAACTCAGGGTTGAAATGAGGGGTTTTTGATGCCAAAGTCACTAGAACTGATGGTGTAACCTCGTTCGGTAATGAAATGTCTACAAGAAAGCAACCAACCTCGCAAGGCAACAAGGATCCTTCAGATGCTGTGTCATTTGAAAATCAAGTTTGGTCAATAATTTCCTCCTATTCTGAGATACTTAAAAGCAATTAAGGCCACTTTCAGAAAGAGCCCACTTTACTGCTACATGATGCTAAATTGCTGACAATCAGTCACAACCAGATGTCCATCTGCAGCGACTGCAGTTTCCATCTTTCCCAGTTGGCATTATCCTGTTTCATGAGATATGGGTCTGGAGCCTTCCTTATTATACAGCACTTAATATACATCATTTCAAGATTTTGTTAAAAGTCCAGGGTACATGATAGGAAAGAGAAAGACTTCAGAACGGCTGGCTCATCCACTTTGGAGCACTTTGGGAACTCTTTAGATTAACCTGCATAAAGAATTTGGCTGATCTTCAGATTTTCAGAGTTAAGTAGCCGTGAATGAATGGTCAGCATGAACAAGGGAACTGATGTTGAGGTGGACATATTACAGGGCAAGACATAAGTAGCCATCCTCAGCAGGGAACAAGGGTAATTTTACTAAAGTCAGAGAGGGTCAGTTTAATCCTTGTGGAATTTCCTGTTCCAAATTATCTAATCTGTAATAGTTTTTCCTCTGACTCTCCTCTCTGAAAAAGTCATCTCCTCTCTACAAATGGTTTTAATGATTTAATATATTGGAAATAACTCAGAGAACCCTTGCTACAACCTGCAAGAGAAGCTTAACAGCACAAGGATTGGAATAGGCACTGAAGGACTTGTTTCATAAAATTTTGGGGGTAAGAGAATCAAAGCAATTTTGTTTGAGTAGTTTTTGGTGCAAGAGAAACAGAAGTGGTGAAGTTTCTAAGCATTTATCAAACATGTATATGAGGGTATGTGTTCAGGCCTGCGATAATGGGAGAGGTCCAAATATTAAGTTTATTTCAGGCATTTCCTTGAAGTTCATGCTATATTGCACAACAGAAATGGGTAAGAGCAGGAAATACTCAGAAATGGTCAGCACTTACAGTACCATTGATATTGCTAGTCATTTAAAATAAACAAGTTGAACAAGCCAAAGTATTGTTTTTTGGTGCATTTGATTTTATTTTTTAAAAAAGCTTCACTTTTATTAATAGGAAATTATCATAGGAAATATCTCCAGACCCACTGCTTTTAGCAGCTGAGGCATTAATATTCTGTGTTCTAGTCTTCATTAATTGTTGTTGCCTGCTAACAGACAAATCTCTGAGTTGTATGCAAAGACACTTGAGCGCAATATGTTGAAGGAGACTAAAGGGAGAGTAACCTTTAAATGGAGGCGTCTTTGGTGGCTTCATGGACAAGTCCGTGCAGTTTCCTTGACAACAGTATTCTACAGAAATTGGTTGCTTTTTTCCTTGATGTATTCTGACTTCCTGGTTTAGGCTGTAACTATAACATTCCCAATTGTATCTAGTTTTACAGCTGAGATGAAGTCAGTAGTCTAAAAATTACTTATATTTGAATGTAGATATCATGGAAGAGATTGTCTATGGAGTTGGTCAACTTGAAACTAATAAAATTAATAAGAAATTTGATTGTCTCTGCTATCACCTAAAACATCTGGGCTTCAAATGATCTCTTCTCTCCTACTTTCCTTCAGTGGTTTTACTAGCAGCAATGTAATGTGTCCAACAGCAAATTTTGGGAGATTGTGCATCATAGTTGTGTTTACATGTTGCATTAATCCAACCATTGTGATGGTACGATGTAACAGCTCAACTATTTCAGTCTGTCAGTCATGGTTATTGCTTTGGCATTGTATGATCAGCCCATTCCTGATTGCAAAATATATATCTCTCCAGTCTGTATATTAGGTAATTTGCTCTAATTTGCATATTGATATATTGTTCTATTGAATAGTTTGTGTTTATAATGCCAGATGGTCTTGTGTAATCGGGTGTTTAATATATTAAGTGGGAATGTTGTTTTTATTTTCATATGGTCCTGATAAATTGACTGATTGAAATGTTTTCCAATTGATGTCAATCAGACAAACTGTTGGCCTCCCAAAATTCTACTCAGCCTGGACTTCACCCTCAAGTTATAACTGTAATGGAGCCTGCCCTTCATGATTGTAAATTATAATGGTCATAAAATCATTTACAATCATTTTTGCAGAAGTCATAAAGCACATACTTTATATTATTCAAGCATTATTATCAAGGTAGTTATTAAGCAAATCCATTTTTCACCATGGCATAATTTTGACAAAAACTGGAAGTGCCACTTTTCAGCAAAAATCTGTAAATGCTGCTGTGTTGCTAAGCCTGAAGTATGTTTGTGAGAAACAGGGGCTTGGGGAGCCATTGGAACTTGGGATCTAGGTCATAAGTATCAGAGTACTCATTTACTGGCAGAGATATAGTTAACAGAGTCCATAAGTAGGTATGGTAACAGACCAGCCAATGGGAGCTGACCTGGAAAATGAAACTAGAAGTTCTCTCTTGGTCTTGCTCTACTGCTGAAGTTGAGTTGCTTGTGACTGCTTGTTTGAGTTTGCTCCATGTTGGAGAAATCTACAATCTGGTATTGCAAAATTTATTTAATATGTTCATAAAGATGTTAAATGAAGCATCAGCCATCTGTGTTTATTTTTCTGGCGCTGAATTTACACTGCAAAACCCTGAACAATAGGTCCCCTATTTCGGATCCACCATAATTTTGAATGGTCATAAGCGACTGGTTTTAAGTCAAGGATTATCTGTATATCTTTGGCCACAATTTACCAATACTCCCAGCTAGACGCGGCCCAACCATCAAATCTACACCAAGTCAAACATTTAAGCTTCTAAATGCTGTTTTGGAGAAGAATGGTGTTGCACAGACATGGTAAAAGAAAATTAGCGTGATTCCCAGACTGCACTAAATCATGATCTGGTTTCAAGTTAGTCTGTTATGGAGCCCAGCCAATTATGACTGAATCATTAAAATATGGCTAGACAACCCTAAACCAGTGGGTGCTGCCCAAGAGTTGTGACTGTGATTGTTGGTAGGCTATTGAACTTCTGAATTTAACCCTTTGTAGCTAAAAGATCAGTGGCTATTTGCTTTTTTTCCTCTTTCCCATACCCACTCCCTTTTCCTTGCAAAATCTTTAAATCTCTGGTTTTGCTTTGGTGAGAAATTCTAGGATCAGAAGCATCAACTGCAGTGATGGTATTCTACTGGTTCAGCCCGGTTCGGCCAAGCCGGTAGTGTTGATGAGCAGCGGAGACTGAACCGTTTCTCTCCACTGCTCTGCTGTTGGGCCTACTTGCCCGCCTGGGCTCCCATACTCCCCTTTATCCTCTGAATTTGAAGCGCAGCTGCTTTTTGTGGCACAGCAGAGTGCTGCGCGGCAGCTGCTGAAGCAACCAGGAGAGCGCAGGCTTGCAAGAGGTGAATTAGAACACTTCTGCGCCTGCGCAAACACCTCTGCGCCTGTGCAAAGTGCATTTGGCACATGCACGCATGCTAAGTGTCTGCACATGAGCAAAGCGTGCCCAACAAACCATGCCCACCAAACCAGTGATAAAAATATTTGAATCCCACCACTGATCAATTGATGGTGGGAATTTCAAGATAGTGGCAACTCTGGCCATGCCATCAACACTATGCTCTTTGTTAGGTGTATTAAGTAAAAAGAGGCATAGCCATAGGTACCATCCTGACCTGTCAGCTTTAAAAATAACCTTAAATAAATAATATATTAAATTTTTGTGGAAATTTTGTAAGATTTTCTGCTTTATAATTATCTGCAAGTCTCATATTTAGAAATTTTCAGTTAAATAAAAGCTACTCATTTTTAGACCCACAACCATTTCATTGTTTCTTATCATCTCAGCAAAAATCCCAATTATTATTTTTCTACTGTACACCAAGAAACATTCAACATTGTATTTATCGATTGAGATATATTATGTTCTATTTGGTGTTTATGTCCCAGTGAGGTTATGCTCTGCTTTCAAAAAAAAATAATAACTTTCAAACTAAAAAAATAAGAGCTAAGTAATAAGGGAACTTACTTTTATTTCTTTAAATATTAGCCACACAGCACAACAATTCAGTGGTATTTCCATAACAAAAAAATGGTTCTCCATCTTGATTCAGACATGTTCCTTTTAAACATATCCGAATGAGTAGATAAGATTACATTTTCATAATAGAAGCATTACAATTGAATCCACATAAGTACCATAAGTCCACTTACATCACCTTCTTCCTGACCTAAAGCTACAATATTTTGGTGTATTTAAATTTCTCTAGAAAATGTGGATTTTTCAATAAGAGAGAATAGGCAACACAATGTATTGGTGAAAGGGAAATTAAAAAAAGGAGACCAAAACTTTCAACTATTTTAATTTGTAGATTAAATAGCAGGAAGGCAGCTCATAGTAACCATGCTTGGAAGAAGGTTCTGGCTTAGTATTTTGTTATGAGGTTAAAAAAGAAGTCATGGACCATGCATATTACACATGTATACCGGTGGGATTATGTAATCTTGCTATATTTATATCCTTAAATTTCCAATTATGTATGTGCATGCCCCACCCACTCATGCAAGCTAATTAGTTATATCTGGATACATCCAGTATGCGAATGATATTATAGATCAATTTGGCCATATAGTATCATGTGCTAAAAAATGAATTTTGCCTACCTAAATGTAATTATGATTCTTATTTTATACCACATGTGCATACACGCAATTTGCAATGACTGCTTATTTCCAGTCAATGACAATTACGTACTGTTTCCAAGGCCAGCTATAATTGTCCTGATAGAAATTTGGGGGTCATATCATGCTCACAAGAATCTAGTTCCCGAAACAGTTCACTGTGAATGTTTTCAGTTCAATCATTACAGGATGCTCTTTGTAATGCAACATACATAAATAATAGCACAAGTCAAAATGGAAAGTCAACCAATTTTCCCCTGGGGGTAAATGAATGCAAAATAAAAAACCCAATCCTAACTAAAAATTTCTCAGCTGTATGATTAAATGCATAATTTAATCCCATTGGACATAAATTTAAATATGTTAAGGCTCTATTGGGGTTTCTTCAGAAGTAAAAAATAAATTCATGATGGCTATTTTTAAAAAATAACCTTACCAAATTTTGAATAAACATGCTTAACCTAGGACAGGAAGAGATGAACAGGCCCCATTGCATTACTATGTCTTCAACAATTTTAATCAAAATCTACTCTATTTTATGGTATCTGACATCCTGATACTGATTACTCTAACAGGGATGGAGTTTCTAACTAGGGTTTCTTATATCACAACTTCAACAAGTATGTGGTGCTCAAGCATAATAGTGCAACTTTAGTGTATTTTAACTGTTATCTCATTTGCTAAGTGAGAATAGCTGTAAGAAATATATGCACCAAGAACCTGGGTGGGATCAAATGGAAGAACAACAAAAGAATAGCAGCTGGGGACATCGGAATCCATTCTAATATGGTGCCTTGGCCGCTTTCTTCTTCTTCTGTTCCTCCCTCAGCTTCTGCTTCTTCCGTTTGCTGCCTTCTTTGTGTCCTGAGGAAACATGGCTTGTAAAACATTGTTCATATAGCAGAACTACCCCAGTGTAAAGATTGTTCCCTCAAAATGTGAGCCAAATCTTCTGAAAAGAGGCATAGAAGCAAATTTCTTAGGCAACTGCAAGGATATTGGGTCTACAGTGTTGCCTTCTACTCAGTAAGGCACATCTTTGCTGTAGGATCTTCAAATAATATTAAAAGCTCCGACATCACTACAAGCATACCTGTCCTAGAAATCCCTTCCTTTTTTTTTTTTTAAGAAACCATCTTGTAAAGCTTTAATTCAGTGGTGGGATTCAACCAGTTTGCACCACTTCAGAGAATAGGTTGTAAATTTTCTGAGCACTTTGGTGAAATGGTTGTTGGAAGAAATCATTAGGGCAGAGAACCGGTTGTTAAATTATTTGAATCCCACCAGTGGCTTTTATTCTATGGTATGAATCATGGCCTGAGCTTTAGTCATGGACCTTTTCATGGAAAATGAATTGAACTCTAAATCTTGGCCAAAACAGTATGAACTAGGTACATCTTTCAATTCTTCTAGAAGAATGTGAACCGTTGAAAAGGAAAGGACAGGAATGAAAAAAATTTGTTTGGCCATTCTTGTCCTTCCCTGGGCAAACAGGAGATGCAGATGAAGTATAGCCAGCTTTTTTAGATGCATTGCTCTCCATAACCATGGAGGAAATGGATGATATTGTTGGGGAAAGGGGAAATTCATGCCCAGGAGGCTGGGAAAATTCTCTCAAAACTTCACATCTGGGCATAATTCAGCTCATTGCATGAACTAGTGACTCCTAAATACCAAGAGACATTCACCTTTTTACGTAGTTCTATCTTAAGAACTTTCTGAAAAGTGTGGCTCAGCTAAGCTACAGGTCATTCACCAGTTAGCATAAGCAAATTAAAGGCAAGCAAAGGAAGTTTCGTTTTGGAGAAGATGCCACATATAAAAACAAGTGGATTTCTTTCTTCTCCATCATTGTCATCATCATCTTGAAAATGATGATTTATAATCTTCCGTTAGCCCAAAGAAAAATATATGGTTAAGACAAGTAAAGAAAGACTGCTCTGTAAACTAATATTTCAATTTGTCCTTTCAAGCTACCCCACAACTCTTCTTTTGATACTTGAGTTTCTATTTCTATTACAAGCTATTTCTCACTTATTTTTAGCAAGTCAGTAGCAAAAATAGAGTAGTTTCACTTCCAAAGCTGGGGCTATGACTGACAGCTGGATAATTTGCAAAGGAGAATCTAACAGGTAGTTAGCCCAGATTTTTAGCCCAACTTGTCACTAAGCAATGCAATTCCCTGAGCAGACCTGATTTTACAACCATTTTTTAACACAGCTGAATCACACTGTCATTAATTGAATCATGCAGTCATTAAGCAAATCCAGCTTCCCACATTGACTTGGTTTATTAGAAGCTAGCTGCAACTGTTTTAAATATGAGCTGCTTGCTCAGTGCCGAAATCACAATCATGATGCTACAAGAGTGGTATAATGATCATAACTTTGAGGACAAATCATAAGTCACTTTTTCATTGCTGCTCTAGCTTTCAGTCATTGTTAAACAGATGGTTATAAGTCAGGGTTGCTTGTATTACTTCTTCCAATTACCATCAGCTCCCTAAAGACAACAGCAGTTCCTGTCAATGAATACTCAATGGTGGCTTTAGCTGGATACTGAATTAGTCACATTCTGATGACAACAATTAGATGTTCAACTAATAAATATACTACACCACCTTCTAATGACTGATTCTGGAAAAAGCTGATCAGCAAATTCAGTCATTTCTCCCAATAAATTCCTCCCAATCCTGGCAATGGATTCATCTGAAGCTTATTTCTGAGGTGTGCACTGTAGAAATCATGATTGTTTATCTGGTGAATAAATGCCCTGATCAAATGTGAGAATTTTAAAACCTTAATTACGAGTTTTTTTCTCTCCTTTGTTTCTGAAAATAAATATACCATAACCTTTCTACCTGGGCTGACAGATTGAGTTAAATATTTTTAACACTCACAGCAAGAATGCAATTATCATTTCCACAAAGCCGTCTTGCCTTTCTTGTCCACTGCTGAAAGAATGGACACTATCTGTTGTAGTGAGTTATGTTCCTCATTTTAAAACAATGAGTAGTAGGTTGTGGGAAGTTGTACAGGGATCTGATACTATTTGGAGTCACCAATCAAAAGCTGTCAAGCTGCAACAGAGGTGACAGAAATAATGCTTGCTGCATCAGCTCTTCTATCTGTAAACAGAGGTAGGCCAAAATTCCTGGAATAGTCTTCATTTAGCAACTCCAATTAGGACCATCAATTTGTCATTAAGCAAAATAGCCACTAAGTGAAATCATGATCTTGCTTCCATTTTCCTTTGCCTTACAAATCTACACAGGTTGTAAATGCAAGGATTGGTTTTAAGATTCCTTTTTCTTTGCAAGGATTGGTTTTAAGATTCCTTTTTCTTTGCTGTCATTGTTGCATAGGGTCACTAAACAAAGACTACCTATAGTCTTTTTGGTCTACAGATGAGTTTTCCCCAATTTCCATAAGGCTTGGAAGGGAAAATGGATGCCCCGCATAGCAAATTGGGAGAGTTTTCTTGGGGGTGGGGGGGGGGGAAACCCACCCATTTTCTAACAGAAATTCTAAGCTGTAGAGCAAAGGTAAACTGATTGTGTAGCCATGTATATAGTGCTGTAATTTCTCATTTCAGCATGTTCATAAAACAGCAATTTAATGTTCTTGCCTCTCCTATGATGGCAGCCAGTAAAACAAATAGGGCATAAACAATAGATTACTCATGTTAAAGCCCTTGTTATTCCTGGATGCCAAAGAAAATGTTAACCTTGTAGCATTCATCTGCAAATTAGATATTTTAGATTTGACAATGACTGAAATGAATAAAATACTGAGCAGGTAGCTCTGTATCTCAATTTAAATTTGCAAAAGAAAGATGCACATGAGCCTTCCATGAAAAGTCTTGATTGGATGGGAACAATTAAAAAGTAAAGATACAAAAGATGATCCCACACACTCCAAAACTCAGATTATTCAATAATTGCCAAGCCTGAATCTGAAGCAAGGAAAGTAGACAAAATGCCAACTAACAGGCACAAAATGCAGCTTAGCAACCACCTCTTCATAGCTATGGGCATAGAGGCTGGATTTTTACTTGGGTATTTTTTACAATTTGCTGGGGAGGGATGGGACTCAAAATATTTTGAAGTGTCTCTGAAGGCAGAGGGTGAAAGAATGCACATGAAATGCTAGCTCTAAATCAGGATGCAGCCCCATAATTTCCTTCGCTTCTTCTCTTTCAGTTCCTCTCTATTTCTCAAATCTTTTTTCCCTGGTTTTCCCATCAGTTCCCGTTTATTTACTAGCTTCTCATGCCCCATTTTGTGCACACCTGATGAATAAAAGGGGCTCTCCCAGTTGGTCATCACCAAGTCATCGTCCTCATCGCTATTACAGTGAAAGACATGCTTGGGGTAGGTGGTGGGCTTCAGGGACTTTGGAGAATGGACATTAGCAGGCTGGAAAGGCAAAGCATTTTGTCCTCTGCGGGTACATTCTGCTGCAAAAACTTCTTCATCAGGGACACCTGAAGAAGGGAAGAAAACAAAACCATTCAAGACAGGAAGGAGCTGGCCGAACAGGTAGACTTCATATGTCATGGAAAATAAAAGCAAAACAAAGAAGCATCTAAGCAGGGTGTTTGTAGGGGTTTGGTCAAAACACCATCTAAGAGATAGCCAAAGGGCATGGCCAAAAAGCTTGAGATGCACTGCACATAAACAAGGCTTGATCAAACCATCATCTTGATCACCATCAATGTCATCTGACTTTTGGACACTTCTGCATCCAAGTCTGTAATCCAAATCCAGAGTTGGGTTGAAAGTTGAAAGGAACAAATCACTTCCAGGTTTTTTGTGCTTCAATTTCTTCATGTGTAACCAAGCAGCATTTGTCTCTGTTAAGACACTACCCCGCTCACTGTGAGTGGAAACTACACTGGTGTATTTGGAACAATGGGGGGGAAATTAAGAGAGGAGAAAACACTGCAGGTTGACTCCTGATGTAGCTACCTATGAGCACGCAATAATAGCGATGAATCAAATGGAATCACCGTGATTCATCTAGATACTCAATTCCTTCAACAGTGTGGGCAGACCAATGAAAAGGTATAATACAACCCACAAGAGTGCTTGCTACAGAATGCCACAGCCTGAAAATAGCATCCAAGTGGAATTATAAGACCCATATGAAAAAAAATCATCTTAAAATCTACAAGTTGTGATGATGTAGCAGGTAGTTCAGATATGCACCCAGTAATCTGAAATATTAGTAAGAAGTTAACAATGGTGTCTTTTTCTTAAAAGAAAAATATTTTTTTAAAGAAAAGATGGTCACCCTACTACCTTGTTTCCCAAAAAATATGACCTACCCTGAAAGTAAGTCCTAGCTTGATTTTTCCACATATGCCCAATATAAGCCCTACCCTTAAAATAAGCCCTAATTAAGATCCCACCCACTCCAGAGTAGATGGGTAAAAAATAAGCTAAGGTGTGGACGGGATGGTGGTGGAGCTGCTCTACTACTTACCTTTGGACAGTAGTAGCCAGGTCTCGCACACCCTGACACCTGTCTTGCCGGCCCATTTCTTCTGCAACTAGCAAGGCTGGCAAGGCTTTCCTGAAGGCCTCTGTAGCTGATAACAAAGCTCCAGATTGATCCAGAGCTCTGTTATTGGCTGCGGAGACCCTCAGGAAAGCCTTGCTGGCTGCAAAAGAAGAAGTCCCTGAAGGCCTCCAACAGCAAAACGGAGGCCGGGGGTGACATATGCAAGTGAGATAAGTCAGTAGAAGACATCCCCCCAAAATAACACTAGTGCCTTTTTGGGTGGCAAAAATATATATAAGACAGGGTCTCCTTTTCAGGGAAACACAGTAGTGACGAAGAGCCAACTGTAGAGCAAAAGAAAAGATTAAAAAAAACTTATGCAAATAGGTAAGATTGCTGGAAAGAACCAAAGAATCCTTTATGACTCCCTGTGATTTTATGAGACAAGATTTCATTAAATACAAGAATCACAGTTGCTGTACCAGACTTCCCACCTATACACCTCTAACCTGCTACCTATTGTGGCTTCTATCTTACAATCTAGGCTCCATTTCTTGTGAAGCAACTAAACTGATTCTATCCTCCAATCTGAGAAATGCATAAGCTACTGAATCCAATTCTGGGTACCCTTTTATTGTAATAAGTCAGAAACTGTGGTAGGTTAAAGCATCAGAATTTCAGATACTGTACATCTTGAATTTGTCTAGATTGGTTACCAACCAGGAAAAAACTCTTTGTAGGCAAGCTATTACAAAGTCAAAAAAAAAAAAAAAAGCCCAAACCCAAACAAAATATGAATATTTGCTATAAATAAGAAGAAATGACATAGACAGAATCACTCACAGCCGACAGGCCGGATGTGTCACGTGCTAGCCATGACCACCACCATTTTAGCGAAAGGGAAAAAGTCACGATATAGTCACGTGATGATGTGACGACACAAGTTTGTCATAAACTCACTGAACTGAATGACTTCAGCAGTTATCTAGTCAAACTCCTTGCTGAGTATGGGATCATTGTATCAATGACAGCTCCTGTCTGAAGATCTCTAGCAAGGTAAAACACACCACTTCTTATGCCAGTCTGATTCACTTGTACAATTTGGAAGTTCCTTCTGATATCTAGTATGAACCTACATCCTTGTAGATCTGATCCTGCCCTCTTTAGTATAACAATCTTTGTGATACTTGAAAGTTGTTGTCATATGTTCTTTTGGTTTTCATGTGGAACTAGTGTTAGAAGAATTTGAGTGATGCCCAAATCAAAGAAAACATCATATACCCAAAAGGACTAAGATTTATGAATGTATCATTTTTGAACTATGTTCTAAATTAAATAGAACAAGTGAAATAGGCTAAAAAAATAAGAGTATTTAAATACAAAATAAACATTTTAGAAATGAAACAATTGTTAGACTTCCAATACATGGCTGAGCTCATGTTCCTAACCACACCTAATAATACTGATTAAGCATGGTGTCATTCCAGGTGGTGCCAAATTATGTGCATGTTTTCTTTGCTGAATCATGAATCACCTGCCTAGGATGGTGAGGAGGCAGGAGTTAATAACTAGGGAGCACAGCAAAGAGAAGTGGTTACTGTATAATGTTAAGAAATAAAAAACATTTCAAGCTGAAAACAAGTTTCCAAAACCTTTTGCTTGACCAACAATGCTTTTGGACCCTAACAATTGAAAATGGAGAGACATGCAGAGATGTCATTTACTTAGCTCAAATGAAAACCTTTTGTGAAATATAAATTACATGTTACTCTTAATTCTGATTGGTTTCATTCTGATCATGAAAGCAGCACATTTTCCCCAAGGCTATTTTCTCTCACTTTCAGTTCTAATTCAGTGAATTGGGAAAAAGTATAATGGCAAAGCCTACAAGTTCATGAACAGAAGAATATTCTATAGCAGGGTCTCCAAGCTTGGCCACTTTAAGACTTGTGGAATTTAGCACTCATAATTCCTCAGCTGGCCACACTGGCTGGGGAATTTTAGGAGTTGAAGTCCACAAGTCTTAAAGTGGCCAAGCTTGGAGACCCTCTTCTATAGCACCATTTCCTTGAATTGGATTTTTAAGGATGAAACTTCCTCCACTGCCGATCAGACAGCTTCAGAAAAAAAGGGGGAAGGAAAGCCATTATCTTGGAAGAACTGTTGACATTCTTCCTTTTAGATTTTGTGGAAAGAGATGGCAGAAACTAATGTTTCATTTACAATCTCTTACTTCCTGGAAACTGACTAACTTTTGAGTGTCACAAGAGGAAGTATGTATCTCATTTAACAGAAAAGGCAGATCAAAGGGTATGAACTTTACATTGGAAACAGCAAATTTATCTCTAGAATG
Source organism: Laticauda colubrina (assembly GCA_015471245.1). Taxonomy (NCBI): domain Eukaryota; kingdom Metazoa; phylum Chordata; class Lepidosauria; order Squamata; family Elapidae; genus Laticauda; species Laticauda colubrina. Next base: position 4,894,297 of record BLBF01000048.1, read on the forward strand.
AGTTGTTATCTTTCCTAACCACACTATTTTTCTAAATCGACTAAACTGATGTATTTTTAGCACTTTTTAACTTAACTATTACTCATTTCCCCTTTTTCTTTTATGCTTTATGTATTTAATGTTTGCTTCTGAAATTTATTTATTTATTTTTTTAAAAAAAGGAGTCTTGCCTCAATAATTTTGCTATCCATGATCTGGCCAACAAAATGTGTGAGACTTGCATAATAGTCTGTTTTTGAATTCAAAAAAGCTACTTTATTATTTATTACTGAATATGGATTGTTTTAAAATGTTAGTAATTAGCAATATTCTTTTATCTTACACATGCCTCCTTATATAAGCTTGCCTCTAAAAGTTGTGGGTGCTCCAACACTGAAGGTTTTTAAGTTTTTAAGAAGAAACTGGATAACTATTTAGCTAAAATGGTACAGGGTTTCCTGCTTGGGCAGGGGCTTGGATTAGAAAACCCCAAGGTCCCTTCCAACTCTGTTACTCTGTTAATAATTGCAAAAAAAAGTTCAGAACTGTATTTTTTTCCACATCACCCTGAAATTAAAATACAGCATAGCATGGCTTTATTTCTTTTTGCCCCAGTTAAAAGTTTTAACAGCTAGAACTCAAGGCAACAGAAAATATTAACATTAAAACTAGTTGTCTCTTTCATCAAGTTCTTATTGTCTAACTTAACTGTAGAATGGCTTAAAAAGACAATTTTGAACAAACTGATGAATTCACAGGTAATGACAGACTTCAGGATTGTTTCTAAATAATTAGGTGATATCATTGTTTCCATGTTATTTCTTCAGTCTGGTGGAAAATTCCCTTGGCTAAGAGTTTATTGAGAGTAGAATCTTTAAGCCAAATCAGTGCAGTAGTTAATGTTAACTAAAGAAGCATCAAGGAATATGCTTCAACATTACATCTTTACAAACTAATTCTTCTGCTCCAATTTTGTGATACCTCTATCCATGAACAATGTTTTTTTCCTCCCTAGAAACACAGAATGAAAATCATAGGGGAGTAACTGTGATCCATGTTTTTTCAACCTGCTCCATAAGCAGCAAACCATGAATTACAGTCAACAGATTAATCTTTCATTTCCTGTAGTGCCTGGACTGACTGAAAAAAAAAATCTAAACTTTACGTCTACACAAGTACTTACAATATATGATGGTGTGGGTACTATCCTGAACTTGCTACTAGCATAATAAAAGGCCCCACGTTTATATGTTTTTACTTTCATGAATTAATTCAATTGCAGAGAGGCTATATTTCATATTTCTCAGAATTTCAATTCTAGCTGCCTCTTCTGTTAACAGCCAAATGTTTTTAATCCAAATGGCCAGATAATATTCCTTATTTATTAATTGGTGTTCAGAGGTGATACAATAAAACAAATAATGCTTTCTAGCCACTGGATGGCAACATTGCACAATGAAAGAAGATCAACAAAGAAATCATTATTTTGAGGAGTGTATTTTTAGTGTTTTCTAAACAAAGGTGTGTTTGATAAGATTGTCCCTTGGCTGAAAATGCCAAGTTCTATTGCAGGCAATTTTACTTCAGAAGCAAAATTCCGCTCATATCAGTCATAGACTAAATATTCCTTTTTTTAAAAAAAGGTTATAGTACACAACTTTAGTTGTCATATTTGGGCTGCTAAGGCCTCAGTGGGCCTTTGGGAGGCTAAGGCCTCTCTTTTGCCTTCTATGTGTTACAGTAATGTTCTGCTCAAGTGCCATTACAAAAGGTTTTAAGGAAAAAGGACTGGATATAAGCAATGATAACTAAATGGAATTGCTATATTCGGGTAGGAGGTTTCTATTCTCCCAACGCCTTTCACGTATAAACTCCAAAAATGCCAGCAAACAGATCCCAAGCTCTGCTTTCTTGGAAAGCACCAGCTGAGTTGTAAATGGGTAGGATTAAATGCTGTCTACTTCTGAATTAGCCACAAATGTCCAAGAACTATTGGAGACAAGACTCCTGCACAAAGATAGGTTTTCTTTCATTTTAATGGCCATGCTATTTATTTTATTTGTTACACTTGTATGCCATCCATCTTGCCAGATGGTTTACACACTGTTCAGTACAGTGTATAAGTGGCCTGGGATTTGCTAAGCTTAATTGTCAGGATTTATCCTGAGCAGGACTCTTCCATGCTTTCATACTAAGCAAGCTGTGCCATGACTGACTTAAATGAGCTTAATAAGACATATACTCTTGCTCAAAGCTTTTGGTGGGATAGGGGCATTTGCCTTTTCATGTTCTTCACATTTCAGTATGCTCTTGGGAACCAAAAGCACGGGAGGATATGAAAATTAAAGCACTCTCCACTTTACAGGTTCCAGCCTAGAATTTAGCAAGCTGAAACAGGAGGAAACATTTGCTTCTGATAGAAGAGAATACAGGTAGCTCTGTTGAATTAAGTGATCCCTGTTGTTCTCTGAGCTTGGTTGTTTTCTTGCAGATGTTTTATTACCCAACTAGATAATATAATCAGTGCTAGAAGAGACAGGTTTGTGGTTTATATATTAGTGGCTATTTAAACAGAGAGCAAACCCCATTCTCCCCTTGCACTGATGATGATACCTAGTTGGGTAATGAAAGGTCTGCAAGAAAATTAACAAGCTCAGAGAGAACCATGGGCCCTACAGTATCTGTTTCTGTAAACATACATATTCGGCTATGTACGCTATCAAAGTTTTTGAAAGGGAAGATATCCAATTGCCAAAAATACATCTTATGAAATGCTTCTCAAAGGCACAAATAATTTTTCAGTATACATAGATTCACCACCTGCGTACAACTTGAGGAGGAGAAGAAGCTTATATATTGTGATAGTACAAAAACAATGAATTCTAATACTACATAAGTTTGAAGTAGACTATACTCCACAAAAGTTTATGTGGCATTAGCTTCATTAGTCTTTAAGGGGCAATTGATGTAATAAT
>BLBF01000048.1:4897260-4910190 GCA_015471245.1 Laticauda colubrina
TGTGGCATTAGCTTCATTAGTCTTTAAGGGGCAATTGATGTAATAATTTTAAGATATACTTTCCATTACTGATTGCAAGTTTTGTAGACTTGTGAGAAAAAATAATCCTACTCTTAGCTGTATACTATTTATCACTGCATGTTGTAAACCTGAAAACAATGTATTTTCCCATTGTCCAACAATATTTTTTTATTTCCCATGAATGATTCTCAATTACCCTCTGCCAAGCTCCCAAGCTTACAATTTATAAATCGTGCATTCTTTTTATTTTATCTGTAACATGCTCCTCTCCCCACTCTGCTCTCACAGCAACCAGATGGAAATATCAATCTCCAATACAGAAAGCTATGCATTGGTCCAAGAAGACCTAAAGCTGGTCCTTCAAACAAAGTATATCAAATCACATATCAAGATTAATATTACTTGGCCAAATTAACAATATTTCAAGGCTATGTCTGAAAGAGACAAGCAAAATGAAAGCTTAGATTAATAAATTGGCTCCAGTGAATGGATTGACAAGGGTGATTTTTAGAGGGAGAAAATATTATCTCTGAATGGAAATATGCGGGACAAGTTTGGGACAAGTTTTGTCCCAAACGTTCTATAAGGAAAAGCTCAACAACATTCCCGACAAATAATTCCTGACTTACAACTATAATGGAGCCGACCCATTAAATTAAACAAATATTTTTTGTAGCATTGTTAAGTAATTACTGCAGTTGTTAAGCAAATCAATGGTTCACTATGGGAAGTGTCAGTTTTGGGAAAATTTTGGAAACTATGGTCATGTGCTGCAGGATATTGCAAACGGTTGCAAATGCAGCCATATTGGCAAGCGCCTGAAATCGTCATGTGACCATGAGGGAAACAGTTGGAACTTCGAATCCAGATCATCAGTACCCCTCCTTGGTAAATCTTCCGGAACTCTGAATGGCTGCTAAGCGACAAATTGTCAGTCAAGGAATACCTGTACTTCTAAGACAGACACACAGACAGACAGATGTTTAGCTCTCACAGAGCCAAAGAAAATATCACTTATATACCGTATATACTCGCATATAAGCCAATCTCGCGTATAAGCCGACCCTTAAAAAACTGCCCCAAAATGAGGAATTTTGCAAAAACTCACATATAAGCCGACCGCCAAATACCATGGTGTGTTGTTTGGGCTAATAACAAGAGTATCAATATGAATGCACTGATGAAGGTTCATTATCAAAGCATTTGTGTAGGAAACAATTTTAAGTTAATTACCCAGTATGTAAAGAATCTGATGTTGCACGTGACGATCACAAACACGAAAGCGGTCACGTGAATGACTAACCAATCACAGCGTGTTATGCTCAGGCGATAGAAAAAGCAAAATGGAGGCGCCCAGAGTAAAAAAAAAAGTGCTTAAATAGATATAATTATGTTGCATTTTATTTGAGGTACTGTTAAAATTAATATTGAAATTGAGTTGTAGTTTGTCAGAATTAACTTTATTTAATGGTCTTAATTTTTATGGCTGTATGTGTGACTGAATGGTAATATCGATAATATTGCGTGATCTGAGAAGTGGTGTCATGTCAGTTTGTTTGTGTGAGATCAGATTTATGTGCGTATAAGCCGACCCCCTAATTTGATTAAAAAAAAATTGAGTTTAAGAGTCGGCTTATATGCGAGTATATACGTTAAGAAAAATCTCATCACTGTTCTATGTACACAGGAAAAACTGTGTGATAATTATGCAATTATGTTGTCAAATTTCAATCAAGGATAACTCACGATTTTTGGGATTCCATTCACAACCAAAATTACAGTAAGGAGCAAGCCTTAGATCATTGGACAGAAATGGGTGGTGCCTAGCAAAATGTTTGTTCGGGAATATATTAAACCAGGAGTCGCCAACCTTTTGAACCTCAGGGATCATCAAACTCATAATTTTAAATCCCAGGGACCACTTACTGGTTCTGTGGGCATGGCCTAATTTGTGGGTGTGGCTTGGTGGTCATGTGACTGGCTGGGCATGGCCTGTATGTAAATATTTTAAATATTTATATAAATATTCAATTTTTCATAAAAAAAGAGCAGCTTTTACCCAAAATCAGGCAAAGCAGGCAGGCAGATTGTGTTGCTCACAGAATCACGGATTCATTCAGAAATCTATCTGCCATTGGCTAGCTCAGTCTGTTGCATAAAATTTGCTTGCTGTGGGTCTGCACTGAATAATAGAACCTTCAGTCCTAAGGGAGGTTTGGCTGTGCTTAAAAGCAGAGCTGAAGATCTAAAGACTAGCTAGAAAGTAAGACATCCAACGATTTCCTGCTTTCTAGCTAATCTAAATCTCCTGGCAGAGTAGAACTGTTGATGGTCAGGAAAAGGAAACAGGCAAGTTTGCTGGGTAAGGTGAGTGGATGGGGTGGGTTCCCATGGGCCATGTGGGTGGCACAGCCTTGTGTTTTTGCGCAGCCTGGATTAATTGCTTTGGGGGGAGTGCTCTGAGGATGAGATTCCTCTATGGCCCACCAAAAGTTTCTCGGGGCCCACCAATAGGCCGCAGCCCACCAGTTGGCGGCCATTGTATTAAACAGTTTAACAGTGAGGATGTTTCTAAAGATTTCTGTGGTTCAATTTTAGAAAAAAGAACCTGATTTTAACAATCAAGATTCATTTTGGAATAACAAATATTGGAGACTTTATGTGGCCTTTCCATTATTTTCTATAGCATGTAACCAATCTTCACTATTCTGGCAGAAAACATGATGCTATATGTCCCAGGCACTGCACAGCTAAAGGACTGTGAAGGAGTGAAAATATGCTGAGTTTATTCTTTTGATGGAAAGCAGAAATTTATGTTTTATTCTCTTCCTACTTACACCAAATAAGAAGGAAAATAAAAGTAATAGGACAACCCCCATCCATCTCCTGAACAATAACAAGAAATGAGTCCATGCAAGTGAATGTAAAGACCAGTGTACTTATAATAATTCTGGCCTTGGGAAAAAGCATTGTTTCCTCTGTCTCTTCCAATTTATTTTAGATTTTAAATCTGAGGGGAAATATGTGATGCTTTGGCAAACATAAACAGGTGAGGGGTTTTTTAAAAATCAAATCCAACATGTGGAAAAACTCATTTTGTGTTCTTGGCAACAGTACAATAGTAGTAGTAATAATAGTAGTAGAAGACATAGTAGACATAGTAGTAGTTTATTGATTGATAGTCTTGAGGCCCTATCGATAAAATAAAATATAGTACATAATATAATTTCAGAATAAGGTACATAGGAGGAAATAAAGTGATAAAATATAAATATATCAATACAATACCCCTTACAGGGTACCCCAACTTGTTCAATGTATCAGGTTCATAGGATCACTGCTTGAATTATAAACTTAACAGTCTGCTTATATTATGTGCGGTACATGAGAGCCCAGGAGGAAATATAGTAATCTGTAATTTGGTTCCTTTTGGGCTGTTTTTTCCAACAGAGACTGTAAGTGCCTAAGCCAAAAGGATGTACATAACTGACAGATGAACAACACATGAGCAATATTTTCAATGGTTGAGGTACTGCATGTGAAAATCCTATTGTGACATGACGAGTGGTGGATGTGACCACATTTGCCGATGGACTCCAATAATCCAAATCTTGCTCTAAGCAACAGTACAGATCGGAAAGCAGAATATGTTCTAGCCTTCTCACTGTACTTCAATAGCTTTGAGCTTTTTTTTCTGGCATGCTTTAGATGCTGTCATCTAGCTTGGCTTAGGAGACAATGCTCATTTGAGAAAGCAGGGCGAAAATGCAACAGCTTAAATCAAAATAGTAGGTCCTTGTTGGACTGGTTGTAGCTATATTTAGGAAGAAATCAGAAGACCATCTTCTGAAGATTATCAGCTGCCTCCTTCTTTCTGCTGTAAGCCCACTTTCCTATGTTTTCCAACAGAGTTCCTTGATAATTTATAGTAATGTCAACTACATTCTTTTTGCAAGCTCTTCAGAACATTAAATCCACCGTCTCAGATATAATCTCTGTCTGAAATTCCAAGAAAACACACTAAACACTGAAATTACAAATAAGGCAACATTTCAAAAAAATCTATTTGCTTTTTAGAAAACATCAGTTTTATTATATTCTGTGACTTATTTTTAAAAGAATTTGCTCTTATAGATATACCATGAAGAAGAACTGCACACAAGGACAAAAAGTTCCTGACCAAAATGTAGAAAGAATGAAGCCATCTAAGAAACATTTATGGAATGTTTGAAAAGCTAGAAGTTTATAAGCCTTCTAGCTATTTAATTGCTTTTAAAAAGGCAGTGGTCATTTGTTAAAATAATCCTAAATACTGGAATTTATCCCTTGGAGAATGTGTAAAATATTCACTACTGCATAAAAAAATGTAAACAAATGATTTTAGTATTGATTTTGGTAGATTATAAATGGTGGATTCCCATTTTGGAAAGCTATTCTTTCTTTAGAAATAACTAATCAGGAAAGCTTTCTTATTGTTGTTCCAGCTTAATTATTGTTAAATATTTTTCCCCTGGACTTTAAAAGGGTAAATTTCTTTTGACTTTCCACATCAACAATGGGAAATCCTTTTTGGGACAAATGGCAAAGGAATAATGGGGAAAAAACTAAGCTCCATTATCTCTGTAATTGGGATAAGTGTGATTCAAGATATCCTCATCCCCAAGTATATCAGTGTAATAAAATTATGAAGCATATCCAGATTATTTACTCCTTCGTTTATTGGGAGTTCAGTCTGCATTGCACCCTGATCCATCCCAGTTTTCTGAAATGTTTCATGCATTTCTATGTATGCCAGTACTGCAGTTCCTACCCAAGATTAATCCAGTAGAGCCCAAAACACAATGGAAGAAATAAGATTGGAAAGAAGCTCCCAAAACAAACATCAGAATAAATTCTGTAGCACTGAAGAGAAGAGAGAAGAATCCATGACAAAGTTCTCTTCTTTTTCATTCAAGGATTAAAGCTAAAGTTCAACAAAACAAAGAGGGACTTCATTAAAGACACCAGCAAAGACATGGCCTTGCACAAGAGTTTGAAGACAACAAGAAAAAATAGGACAGTCACAGGTTTTTCTATTCCTACTCTGTACTGATACTGTCTGTTTGTTATTCTGGGCTCCTGGAAGTCATGAACAGCTCAGAATATAATGAGTAGGGTTTTATCACAGACTACATGATTATTTTGCTCAGCATAAGGTACTAGTTAAGATAGGCTAGCTATATTTCCTGTTTGAGGAAGATTACCTGATGTCAACATCAGTAGAAAATTATGGACCTTGGAGTGAGGTGAATAGCATTTTGTTATGTTTTCCTTTTGAAAAATCATACAAAAGCTACTATACCATTTCTTCTTTATACCCAAAACTAAAGAATATATGTACATCGTTTTTCCATAAGTTTCCAATAATTATACTTCACTTGCTCCCCACTAGCATTATCTACTTTGAATCTTGACTTAGTTAAATCTCTGTTAAATTCCATTAGAAACTAAGATATGATGGAATGAAAAATATCAAAGCAATATCATAAGCGCACCAATGTGTCTGCTGTCCCTGTCCTAATGTTTCTTTTTATTCATATCCACTTCATGTACTCATAATCATGTTTATACAAATACCTGTTATCTAATACTTGCTTGACAAAATAAATAAATTTCCAGACCTGTTTCAATAATCTGTTTTTTCTTAATTTTATATTTTACCCCAGTCCTTCATTTAAGGAGTTCAGAACAGTACATTTTCATTTAATTTATAATGGATAAATTAAAATTCATTTAATTTATAATACATTGTCAGGTCCAGTCCAAGAATATCATAGAACAAAAAATTATAATTCTTTACTTGCTTTCATCCAATAGACAGAATATTTCCAGATTAAAGCATTTTACCACAACAGATATACTCTGGGAGATTCTAGGGAGTGCCTATGCTAACTCTCTTCCTGTCTCCTATTCAGCTCATCTCATCTGACTCCTAAACTGTAATAGGGTTTGTTTAGTTTTGGCTTAATGGGATGGATGAACCCAGCCATTGTGGCTTTTAACCATGATTTTTGACTTAGGTTTGTCAGATATTGTTTAATAACCCCATTTATTTAAAAAACTATGAGTAAGATTGCCAAATGTTGTGTGAACTGAGCCAAAGACTTTGTTATGAGGTCTGTTGACTTCAACTTTAAAATGTGTGCACTTTAACAGCATGTTGGCTGGGGAATTCTGGGAGTTGAAATTAACAGGTTATGGAGTTGTCAAGGTTGATAAATACTGCCTTAGTGGATTATGCTGAAATATGAATGTATCACATTTATCCAAGAGCTATGGATAAGAGGCTATGAGCTGCAGTTATAATATACCGGCTTAATATAGCAAATGAGTTAAAACAGCATTATGATTTCTGTGACAAGCCTCAATTCTCATGAGTTTTAGAAAGTTTCAATAACTATGTTCTTCTTTCTTTCATTTTCAAACCAGCTCATAGTATTCTTAACAACTGTGTGCAATATTAAGAAGATATTTTGGACAATTCCTGCTCTTCCTATGAGACACTTTTTCCTCCCCTCTTAGCAAAAATGGGACTAAACAGTTCTTCCAAAAATAAATGTTTCCAAGCTTAGCTTAATCATGGAGGAAGAATCCAAAAACTTACAATGTTAATCATGGAGCATGAACCCATAAACTTCCTATGTAGGAGGCTTCATAGTTAGAGAATCAGAGTTAGTCTCTAATAAACAGCATTTGGTATGTTTAACTTCTTGAAGCAAAAACCTTCTGACAGCCTGTAGCAGCACTCTTGTCAGAGGCTCCTATTTTTGGAAGATTTGATCTGGCGAGCCTAAACCTCACGCAAACTATTTTGAAACCAAGCTAATGCTTAACAGTTGAAGAATGCTTAATAGTTTGCCAAACAAAAGCACTCTGGACTAAGGGCCTTTGCAAGATACACAGTCTCCCAAAGGTCTCTACTATCAGAAGTTTCATTTCAGCATGTTCAGCTCCTTGTCACATGGTGAAATGATTGTATCAACACAAACAAAACAAAGCAAACTCTGTGCTTGTAATTCTAAAGGACTAATGCATTTTCAGGCCCATGTTCTACTTTGTAGCTAGATAGGACAGAATCACTAAATCCTTGCACTACCACAAGAACATTATGTCAACTGCGTCCCACCAAAGTGGGCTGAATGACCTAGTTGATAAGGACAGTCTCTGGTAGGGAGTGGATAGATGTGATCAGATGGATTCTCATCCATTAAAAAGACTTTTCCTCGACTTGAATACTAAAAATGTGCAGTCCTGAAGAACAGAACAACCACTCCTTATCTCCTATTGTCATGAATATGCTGCAGAAATACAACATATATAAAAACCACTCAGCCTTGTAGATTCCTTCCACCAAAAAAAGAAACAGGCTTATTTCCATAAATTTTCATTATGTCGGGATCTAAGCATAGATCCCTCAGTGCCAAGATAGGGCCACACTTAGAGCTAACCTAATAAATACAGTCAAACAAATGAAAGATTAGCAATTTGCAATTTGGTTGCAAATGTTTCGTCACCATTCAAGGAGACAACGCACTGACGATGTCTCCTCAGAAGGTGATGAAACGTTTGCAACCAAATTGCCAAGCTCAGAGCTCCAATCAATAGCCTAACCACCAAGCCAAGTTACTAATTTTCAAACACATTTCAAATGAAAAAGTAGCCTAACATCAGTTCATTCTAGACTTCTTATGACCATTCATTTAATGATCATTCCAAATTACAACAGTGCTGGAAAAAAGTGACTTACAACTAAATCCTTGCACTTAGAACTGTTGCAGTGTTCCCATGGTCACATGATTAAAATTTGGGCACCAGACAACCAGTATGTATTCATGACAATTGCAATATCCCAGGCTTACCTGATTGCCACCTGTGAACTTCCCACTGGTGGCTTCCAACAAGATAAGTCAATAGAAGCTGGATTTGCTTAAAGACCACGATTTGCTTAATGATTGTGGGCAAGAGATTGTAAAATTGGACACCGCTCACTTAATTACTGCATTATATTAGTTCTGATTCCAATTGTGGTCGTATGTTGAGGACTGCCTGTACTGAGCTGTAATATACATTAAGTATATTAGTACTTATAGAGAGAGGTTTATAGAGATTCTCATTCATCCAGGTCATGGTTGTCCCAAAGGTGCTTTTTCAAGAGGTAACCTTCTCTAAAATGACGACAGTGCAGTATTAAATTCGAATGTGATTGCACCTATTTTGCCAATAATATTGTTCTAGCCTATATTCCTGGATTCTAATAGTAAAGGTCTGTTGGAAAATGCTCAACATAATTTATTTGTGAGGAATACTAAAATCTATTGCCAGTTTGAACATGCTCTCAGAGAAATGTATTTTAGGGGCTATGTTATGCTATACACCTCAGGATTTGATATTCAAAAAGCTGCTCTTAGCCTAAAAAAGTACCGCTGGTATGAGACTTCTTGTTCTTTAAACAGCAGGATGAAATAGAAGAGTGGAGGAAAGGAAAGTGATCTGCTTCAGAAATCTGCTGGAATATGTGTTCGGGAACTTGATTCCTTCCATCAGCGCCTATCTTCTCAGCTGGTGATGTTTTGTGATATTGGCCCAATAGGAGTTGTGTAGAAACATGGCTACCTATATTTAGCTTTGAGGTGCCCATTCCTATTTTGTAGGTCATGACTATTTCCCAGAAAAGATGGCCTTCTATCGACAATGTATCCCCAATTTTATGTATAATATTGTAATAATTGACACTTCCAGGCCTCCAAAGGCACTTATACTTAAAGTGTATTTATTTATTTAATATTAATCAATAAGACATGTCATCAATCATATATAGAAACCATGCACCGGGAGTCTCAATTTAAAAAGTCAAAAATGCTTTATTAACACGAGTTCATTATGCCAAGGACTGCAAAGTGGAAGTTTATTTTAATACAAAAATCTCTAGAAAGTCAAAAGTAAAATCATTAAATAAATTTAAAGGGGTTTTTTTCGACCATAAATCCTACGTATATTCTTACCTTCTGGAATTGGCAACATATAGAGATTCTTTAATTTTCCAGCCTTTGAGGCTCACAACTTTAGTGAATTGCAGAATGATACAAAGTTGTCACTAAAGGGAGGGACCAAGTGAATTCATCCCATTTCAAAATAATTGTTCAGGCATTCAGGGTGATGAACAGTGGGAATGGAAAATCTGGCACCCCTGCTTCTGCCCTTATATTTGCATCTTGAAGTCGAAGATCACACATCCAATTTCAACCAATCATTTGCAAGTACTTAGGGGACCTGAATGGTTTCCCAGGGGCCAGTCACTAAGTAAACCAGTGTTTGCTATGGGCACCAGTTTTTAGCAAAACCACTGTAAAAAGAGTGTCCTGACTATTGGATGCTGTAAGCAGCCATAAATGCGACTGTGTTCCTAAGTGCTTGAAGTTTGGTCATATGACCACAGAGGCAGTCTTACCATCAGAGTTTTGAATCTGGATTTTAAGTCCCCTTTTTTCTATTGGTCGTAACTTCAATCAGTCATTAAAAGCAATGGGTCATATGTTGAGAACTATGCAAGTATTCATATTTATTGAAATGCACACTGATTATAAATTGTAGGCATCTGCTCTTCATCCAGATTTTCCTGATGTGAATATTGTAAAGGTGAAGGTTCCCCTTGCACATACATGCTAGTCGTTTCTGGTTCTGGGGGCAGTGCTCATCTCCGTTTCAAAACCAAAGAGCCAGCGCTGTCCGAAGACGTCTCTGTAGTCATGTGGCTGGCATGACTAAACACTGAAGGCACACAGAACTCTGTTACCTTCCGACCAAAGGGTCTCTATTTTTCTTTCATTTTTATGTGCTTTCGAACTGCTAGGTTGACAGAAGCTGGGACAAGTAACGGGAGCTCACTCCGCTACACGGTGCTAAGGATTTGAACCGCTGAATTGCTGACATTTCTGATCGACAAGCTTAGTGTCTTAGCTACTGAGCCACCATGTCCCTGAATATTGTATATGAAAGCTATTTTTTTCTATCTCCAACTGATTATCCTGCTTGTATCAAATGTATTTAAAATGTTTGTTTCTTATTTCTATAGGTTTTTTTTTTATATCATTAACTTTCTAGAAATATATTAAAAAACAGTGTACTGCAATTGCATATTTCATTGCACAGACTTTTATGCATGTTGCATTCAGATACTTTGAACATTACAGCACAACAGAAAATAAAAATAAAACATTTTAAATGGAGAGCTAAAGGCCATATCAGTCACTCAGTATATTTGTTTGTCTTCTTTTGTTTGTCTTTCTTATTTGTTTGTCTTCTTGCCAATGATTCTAACAAAGGAAACCCATTTCCCTGGGAGTGCCAAGCAAGGCCTTTCCAGAAGGCCAGGAAAGTAGAGGTCTGGCTTACCTAGGAAATGAGGGGGGGGGGGTGTTCTCTACAATGGGGCAATAGCAGAGAGAAAGAGTCTCTGTTCCTGGAACACCCCCACTTTGCCCCTCCCCCATTGAGAATTCTTTAGCTGATGGGGATCATAAATACCTTCCCTGGATGACCAGGTGGGACAGGCTGATGTGATGGGGCTCAGATAGTTCTGTTGATAACTGGACCCCATGACACACGGGGCTTTAAAGGTCACAACCAACACCTTAAATTGAACCAAAAGCAAATGGATGCAGCTTGCGCAGCAAAAGTGTAACATACACCATTCTTTGGGAACCCAAGATTGCTCACATAGCCAAATTTTATAGCAGCTGAAGCTTCCAGGTAGGATTGCAGATTGCACTGCAATATTCTAAAGAGATGACCAGAGTATGGGTGACAAAGCAGAGAGCCTCCCTTTCCAGGAAAGGGTGTATAGCTGATGTACGACATGAAGCTGAGCAAGTTTTATAATGCTTTATAAATTAAAATCAGCATGCTAAAATGGATCTCAAAAAAATGAAGAAGAGCTTATCTAACATCCCTGTTCTCAAGGCCTGTGTGTAAGAGGTTATGATAATACTTCTGATTTTCATTAGAATAAACAAAAGTTTAAAAGGTGTTTACCCATTTGATCTTAATTGTTTGAAGTATCTTTCTTCAAAGAAATAATGAAATTTATTAAGTCTACACATTTTCTCACTAAAGGCATTATATGAAAGCCTCAACTGACCATTGCCAAAATGGCTATCAATGGCTCCATATATTAAGGGAAAAAAGGAAAACAAATACACCTTTTCTCATTCCTTTAACTGTTTTTGTTTTCTATTTCTTACCCTTTTCTGAACTTTATTATCTCATGGGGGGAAAGTGTGTATGTGCATCAATGTTTTGTCAGAACTTATGGTGCAATTCTATACTATGATCAGTTTGATTTCCATTAGTTTAATTCCTCTTGAAAACTGGAACAAGTATTCCTTCCTTCCTTCCTTCCATCTGATATTATCAAAATGCAGAGAGATCCTTTTGTGCCAATTAAAATTGGAAAGTCCTTTATATTCCTAATGAAGCCAAATGAAGTCTTTTTCAAATATCTTATGATGCAAAGTTATTATATTACTTCTATTACTTATTATTTTCATAATGACAGGACTATAGATCTGTGGGATAACAAAACTAATAAATGATCAACCAGGGAAACATTTTGAAATGTGGGAAGATTGCCACCATTAATGTGGTAGCCTAATAAATGTCCTCACTTGAGAAACTTTGCACTGAGTCATGTCTATGCTTTCAGGTATTGTAAATAAGTTAGCATTTCCCAGCAGATAAACCAGTTCTGATGCTTAAAGGTGAATGTTACATTAACCTGGAATATCCATATGGAACTGCTTACTAGGCAACATGTAAAGTTACTTAGATTATAGAATGACAAACACAATACAAATTCATACTCTGGAAAATACACATAGAAGGAAGGAAGGAAGGAAGTAAGTTTTAAGACATGAAACACAAATGCATGGTCGCAGTGAACAAATTCCTACAGTGAAGAACATTTTTTAGGATGAGACAGAATAGTGATCAATTCTGACCTCTCATTATGATGGTCTGGCAGAGAAAATAAAATATTTTTGGCAAAATTGGGCATGACTCTGACTGCTCTTTTTCAGCTTCAAGTTGAGAAAGGGGAAGGGGAAGACTGCATCAACATCTATTTCTGCATTGAGAAAATATAAACACCACTGAAGAATGCTAAATGCCAGGAACCCTCCTAATTTTAAAGCTAGGTTTGAAAGCATTCTTATAGTTCAGCGTTTCTTAACTTTAGCACCTTTACGATGGGTGAACTCCCAGGATATAATATAGCTTCAAATGTTTTTGAACATTTGAAGCTGTAGTATAGCTTCTTTTCTAACTTTTTTCCTAACTTTAATTGGAAAGGAAGGTTGGAGTGTGCACAACAGAGCATTTGTCACAACCAGCACAAATATGATTTTTCATCTCTGACACTACGTGTTTTTATGGTATCATAATTTGGGTAAATAATTTTAACATGCTGTAATATACTTCTGAATTGTTTAGTATTTGGTATTTGCTACGGCGGTTCTCAGCAAACTTTATCGCTATAAAATGATTCATATATTTCACTCGTCCTACATTAAACAATGTTTTTTTAAAAAGCTACATTTGCCATACCTTACTTTTTCTTCTTCTTCTCAACAGTGTCCAGTTCTCAGAAGCTGTCTGAACAAGTTCCTGCTATTTTCTTGGCAACATTTTTCAAATGAGACAAAGTGACTGGCCCAAGGTTTCCCTGCTGGCTTTGTGCCTAAGGTGGGACTAGAACTCCAGATCTCCCAGTTATTAGCCTGGTGTCTTAAGCACTATACCAAACTGGCTCTTGGTTGCAGTGCTCTATAGCAGGGGTGGAGACCCATGGCACTTTTATGACCTGTGTTTCAGAAA
>BLBF01000048.1:4910200-4998057 GCA_015471245.1 Laticauda colubrina
CCCCTGCTCTATAAGAACAAACAAGTAGGACATGATACAGACAAGGGTCTTCAAGCTTGGCAAGTTTAAGACTTGTGAACTTCAACTCCCAGAATTCCTGAGCTAACATGACTAAAGGAGGAATTCTGGGAGCTGAAGTCCAGAAGTCTTAAAGCTGTCAACTTTGAAGATCCCTGATACTATGTAAGCCCTTGGATTTTTATCACAAGAGCAAATAAGCTAATATTTTTTAAAAAATTAAGCCATATTTATTTAGTCATCAGCTTTCAAGTAAGTTACTTTGAAATGCTTTTTAGTCCCAATTATTTTCAACCATTCTACATGAAATAGCTGAATAGCCTTATATTCCTAATTACTGCTCTAAACCTTGAAGAGAACACTTGCCCCAGGGTTTCATATAAAATATCACTAAGAGGCATTCTGAAAAACCAACAACCCAGGGCTCCTCATACCTTCCCCAACCACAGAAGGCTGTGAGGTTTGCAAGTTTAGTAATTTTGCTTCCTCTAGAAGACGTGATATTCTTCAGGGAGCTTTCATAATTTGAGGGGGGAAAATTATCTCTCCAGTGAATGCAGAACTCTTCCTTGATCTGGCAGACACTGTACAGACTGCAGATGTCATATTGTCTGAAAATCCTTATTTTTTTACTAAACCCAGGTATCAGCTGATAAGCAACCAAGCCTCAACTTGTACCATCTGTCCTCAATATCTCTCTCTCACCCTTGAAATGTTCTGCAGGATCAGGAAAAACAGTTAAGAATGCCAAATTCATTTCTTCATAACTTGTGCAACTGGCAAGACTAGTCTATTAAGCTTACCCAGAGAGGCCAGAAAACCTTCTGTTCTGTCCTACTGGAGACCATCCATTTATTATTGTATATTCAGCTACACATTTTTAGGAATGAGTAAGAAAATAATTCTTAGGGAAAGGACAAAATTAGCGGTAGATGACATATATAGCCCAAATAGTCATCAAGATCTAGAATACTTTCAAACAAGACAAATGTCAGATGCCAGCAACTAGAGCTACAAATGAATAACTTCAATGTCTATCATCCATATCAGTTCCCCAACTCCATTTCTGCAAGCGGCATGCACACACACCTGCCACTCAAACAAATAGAGTGCACACACACATGCTTGCCCACTGCTCAGGCAAATGAGAATGTGCATTAGCTGTTTCCACAGCCCAGTTACAAACCCCTCACGGCCTACTTGCTTGCTAGCCTTCCCCGGAGAATGACCATGTCTTGGGGCACAGACGCCCAGGTTTGTAGCTACTCAAAGTCTCCAAGCTAAGCCCTCATTGAATCCCTCTTCCACCTTATTGGACAACAAATATTATGCTCAGAACTACATAGGATTCCTTAAACATGTTTCAGTGACAAAGCAATCTGAAGAGGTGAGTTAATCTCTTCCACAATCTTCAATCCTTGCTCAATTCTGTAAAAAGATGTCTTATATACCATTTAAAACCTTTCTTGTTTCATCTCAAAAGAGTTGCTTCTGCTCAACTGGGTTCAAAGCACAGTCTGTCCTTTCCCTGTCGAGAAAATCTTAGTCCTAGATCTTAGAAAATGAATTAGATAACAGAAAGTTACATAATGTCTATAAATAATTTCTATAAATAATGTGTGTGTGTGTGTTGCATACAAAATCAATACAATTACAATATATATGGCATGTGGCTAAATGCAGCTGAAAATAACAAGGACTGGTTTATCTAGCTTTTCTCCAAGGAGCAACAACTCTGTTCTTTTCCATTCCCGAATTCAGTAGCTTACAATGCAGACTAATATACTTTAGAACACCTTTACTACAATTTTCTGCTAAATCTGAATCAGTGATACCTAAGTAACATGTAAGTTCCATACTCTATTACCAAAAAGCTATCAGTGGAATTGAAAGAGTTGGACACAAACAATTTTTGATTTGGTATCGCCCCAATTTAACCATAGCCATATTTAACAGAGGTCTGTTGTACAGATCTGGACTAAAATTAGAAAGAATGGAGTAGGATAGTTCATTTGGAATGCAAAACATGAGAACAACCAAAGCCTATTCACCCAATCAAATGTAATCAATCTTTTAAAAAACATTTTCTTGTTGCAGAAACATAAAAATACACAAAATCCATTCCTCATGATAGCACTTCCATATCTACAGAACCTTTCATTTCAAACAGAAATAAAGTGATTTGTCTGTTGTGTGCAGAATTTTATCTGGACTACCCTGAGAACAACCACCGATTATCATATGCTAGGCAAAGCTTAAGGTAAGTATTTAAAAAAACCATTGTTTTTCAAAGACAAGTAAGAACCCAAGGCATAATCAGCATTACTAACAGAAAGTCCTCTCCGACAAATAAATTTTATACTTAGTGGACTGTGCCATCCATACTTGTCAATTTTTGCACTTCTTTCACAGAGCAGTATGTCTCTTATTCCAGATCAAAGAGCAAAGCAAGGGAAGGTATCTTTTTCCCAGGGAATGCTCCAGATTATGGTTTATTGTGGGATCTATTTAGCATCTACTGACTAACATCACCCACTATTCCATACATACCACAGCATTATTTCAAACTACAATTTTCGCTGACTGCCATCAACAGGCCTAAACATGATGTGTGAGACAGCAATAATTTGGGGGATTTTTATCAACACACCCAGAATAAACTTTGATCTCTTTCCAAGTCTAGATACAATATTATATTTAGTTTACACATGTCAGAAATTTAATTCATCACTCTATTTGAGAGATCCTACAACAGGAAAGTATGTTACTTGGGAAGGCAATATTTTTGCATCCAACCAAAATGATTTATGGAAGAAAAGAAGTATTACCATGGCTCCAATCTTAAGTGAATGTTCCACGGACAGTTCAGAGGAAAATAAGCTAATTGCCTTTTTAAGTACCAAGTGATATGGTTATAGTTCAAAAGGCATGTTATACCTTTTTTAAAAAAATCTTAAGAACAGTATGTCTTAAATGAAAAAAATATATATATTACCAGGCTCTCAACTATCACCAATGCATCATTACAACATGTCAGGTTGTTAAACACACACATACACATATTTCCAAACTTCATTGGCGATAGAAGAGTCTATATAGAGCCTCTTCTCCTTCATGTGATAATGGATATAGAGATGCTGACATGCTTGTTTCATAAGATTAAATGCTAATTCTGCACACAGAAAATCCATTTATTAGAGCAATGATATTCGTATAAATTTATCAGCTGATCTCTGATTTGACCCTCCTAATTTTGAATTCCATCCAATCTTTGGCAGAGATCCTCCCCCCCCCCAAAAAAAAAAAAAACAGCAAAAAAAATAAATAAACAGCCAAGGAAACTACTGTTAATAGTTGAGAAGTTCATATGGCTATCCTTTTTATAATGCACAAATTTAAAAGTATTGTTTACATATGTACTGGAGAGCCTAGTAATATACTTCCTATCAGCGTTCCAAATAAACTCTTCAAACAATTCAGAACTCCAAGACAAGTCCATCAAAGTAAAAATTTATTAGAGACATGTTGGCACCTCTGGGGAAAACCTGAATTCCTGTGTTCCCACCCCTTCCACACTAAAACTCACACCCTGCCTCATTTAGTGATTCCCAGGTCACACTGGCCAATCAATCTTCTGTGTTGATAGAGTATATTCATGAACTGGAATAGAGCATGGTAACAAGGTCAGCCAATGAATAGGCATAGCAACTAAATCTGCCAATGAGGACTGTTTTGGAAACTGAAACTAGAATTAGCCTAGGCTGGAAACTGAAACTAAGAGTAGCCTAGGCATGGCTCTACTGTTAAGCTCTGTAACTCTGTACCTATGTGAAGCTCTGAGTCTGTCTATTGAAGAAAGAACTAACTTGCTTGCTTGCTGAAGACTAGAGATCTGCTCTGACCTTGCAACATGTTTCCGTTTGAGTTTGGTCCATGTTGGAGAAATCTATAACTGGTTTGTAAAATCTACCTATGTTTGTAAAGACGTTAAATAAAGCATCAGCCATCTGTGTTTATTTTTCTGGCGCTGAATTATTGCTGCGAAACTCTCAATGTGTCAACTGCGCCAAATTTCAGTCACTCCCTCCAGATGCCAGCAGTTTGTCATTGATATCTGGTGATAGAATGTCATTGTGGTTATACTCCCTTCACTACACTCCCGTTCCCACAACTTGCCCATCCCCCACTGTGGCAGCCTGGAATCGGTCTCAAGATGGATGCGGGACTGAGATTTCCTTTTTTTCCATTTAAGGCATATCGATCAGGGTGTTGGACTAGGTGTGTTGTAACCTTTTCATTTTATGATTCCATTTTATGATATGTTCATTATTCTAATTGCAGTCTACATTCAGATAAATTTGAGTTTGATCTGGTATCTATGGAAATAATATTTCTGCTATTTCTATGCTATTTCATCTTACCTAAATCCCACTCTTATTCTTCAAAATTAAAGTGACTGGTCAATAAAGGAAGAAAAAAATACCACAAATTTTTATGAATTGGAAAATGACTTCAAGCATGTTAGAATTCTAAAAAAAAAGCAAGATGAAAAAAGCAAGACCAAAAAACCCAAAAACCAGACGAATATATTTCCTTGCTAATCCATAGTAACCAAAAAAATTATGTCAGGAACACAGATGAGATGGATTTGAGATTGACCTATATAGATAAGCCATGCTGTGAATTATCCTAAAGAAGTGTGTCACGTAATTCAAGTTGGTTCTTATGAAACACAAAAGGCTGCCCAGCAACTTGACTCCCATGGCAGCCTAAGGGATGAATACAAACCTCATTTTTAAGTCAACAAAATCAACTTTTCAGCCTTGTCTTGTCAGTGAACATTAATACTATTGCCTACTGCTGTTTACATCAGTAAACTCTAATGTAACTAAGTTCACCAAAATGACTACTGAATGCAGCAGCCCTTTCATATGGAAGGCAAGGTACCTGGAGTCTAATATAATCAAGTATATAAAATAAAAGTATACATCATGCTTGATTAAAATAGTGTCTTTGACAATTTAAGAATTATTCCCAGGTGAATATTCAAAATTACTGGTAATTTCAAAATGGTTAGGACAAAACGTAGTATTTTGTGAATACTAAATGATGAGTGAAATTATTTATCTTGATCAGCCTTTACCAAATATTATTTTTCCATCTCATTAAATATGTGTATTTTTCCTAGAGGCTTGATATACCAAATTTCAGAATAATTAAAATAACTGTGCTTTAAAAAAATGTGTCCAGAAAGCAGTGGCTAGGATCCAAGAAACAAAAAACCAGAAATGTGCTTGTGTTCGTTTTCCTTCAGAGAACAATTCTCCATTCCCTATGGTAAAATTCTTTTGGAAATTGCAAAAACCACTTGTGTAATATGAAAACAAATTAATCAAAGGTCTTCTGATGTAGACTTAAGAATGTAAGAGATTATCTGGATCCTTTCATTTCAGGGTTCAGGCCAGGTTACAGGACTGAATTTGACCCTTCAGCAATACTATCAATCATGGTATTCTCTTGGACAGACTTCAGGAGCTGGTGGTGAGCAGCAATACACTGCACTGATTCTCCTTTTTGCTCATGCGTCAGTTTCAACTGTGGTTGATAGAAGGGAGAGAGTCAGCCTGTGGCCTCTATTTGGTGGGGTGTTCCAAGTATCAGTTCCCTCTCCTTTCCTATTTAACATCAATGTGAGGCCACTAATTGATCTGACAATTTGAGTAGAGATATAATTAATATGCTGCTGATATCCAGCTTTATATCTCCATTCTAGGGCATTTGAGCAATGTTGTGGATGTCTTTTTCCAATGTCTGGAGACTGTAAAGGCCTGGATGAAGAGCAATGGGCTTTGATTAGGCATTTGGGCCTTCCAGTGACAAGGTTCTTCTACCTTCTTTCTTCTGGATGGGGTGGCACTGCTCCAAATAGACCCAGTGCACAAAGACATAGTTCCTGCTAGAAGGTAGCAGCCATAGTTAGGAGGACCTTTGTGCATCTTAAGGTTAAGCACTAGTTTTTTCCCCATTTCTTTGCCCCTTACTAATGCCTCATGACATCTCACTTGGATTACCGCAACACAGTCTACATGGGACTGCCCTTGCAAAGCATTTAGAAGCTTCAAATGATGCAAAATATGGCTGCATAGTTAATAGTGTTAAACATTTAACATATGTAACATCACTACTCCGTGAGCTGCATTGGTTGCCAATATGGTTTCAGTGCAATTCAAAGTTCTGATTGTCACTTTTAAAGCCCTTCATAGCTTGGGATGACCTTACCTGAGCAACCATCTTCTCCCAGCTGCTTCTATCCAACCAATTCAGTCCAGTATGTTGGGCATATTATGGATCCCTTAGCCAAGGAATGTCAGCTGGTAAGTACTAAGAGATGTTTTTCTGCTGTCGCCTCTGCCCTCTTTAACATTCTCCCTCCAGAAATTAGGATAACCCCAACTTCACTGACCTCTCCTTAAGACCTTGAAGACCTGTGTGCCATGGCCAGGAATCCCAAGGGTGTGAATGTCCTTGTTTCCTGGCTATATTTATAACTATGTTGATCATAATTTTTGGCTACCAGGCTTATTTACTTTTGTATGATACTGTAATTTTTAATTGTTTTATTATTGTTTGCCATCCACAATCACTTGTCTAAAATTGTAGCTAAAATAAGTGAACAAATACCGTATTTTCTGCACTATAAGGCGCACCGGATTATAAGGCGCAGTCTCAATTACGGAGTCTATTTCTGTACTTAACCCATACATAACGTGCACCATTATAAGACGCATGCTAAAACATACGGTCTACAAAAAAAAAAGGTAACGGAAGCAAAACATCGAGTTTATTTGAACTTCATTCTACTATTTAACAATACACTCACATTATTTTTTTAATCAATCTTTTCCCACAAATCCATCAAAGTCCTCATCTTCTGTGTCTGAATTGGACAGCTGGGCAATTTCGCCATCAAACATGTCAGGTTCCCTCTCATCATTGTCGGAGTCAGTCTCGTTGCCAGGTGGCTGTTCAGCAATGATGCCGGCTTTCGCAAAAGCTCGGACAACAGTTAAAGCAGATACCTTAGCCCAGGCATCCACAATCCATTCACATATGGTGGCGTAACTCACCCGGTGCTGCCTCCCAGTCTTCGTAAAAGTGTGTTCGCTGTCTGTCATCCATCACTCCCACGCCGCTCGCAACTTCACTTTGAATGCCCTGTTTACACCAATGTCCAGGGGTTGGAGTTCTTTTGTTAATCCTCCAGGAATGATGGCAAGCTCTGAATTCATTTGCTTTACTTGGTTTTTCACAGTAGTGGTGAGATGGGCACGCATGAAGTCGCAGATCAACTGGGACGATGATGCATGGAAAAAACCATCCGGTCTCTTTACATACATCTCTCTCAGCCACTCTCTCATTTTGTCATCGTCCATCCAGCCCTTTTGATTGGTCTTAGCAATGACTCTGGCTGGAAACTTTTCTTTTGGCAGCATCTTCCTCTTAAAAATGACCATAGATGGTAGCTTCTGTCCATTACTGTGGCAACCAAGAACAACAGTGAAAGCCGACTTCTCATGCCCGTGGTGCGTATTGATACTGTGCTGGTCCCCTTTTTCTCCACAGTATGGTTCACGGGGA
Organism: Laticauda colubrina; assembly: GCA_015471245.1. Lineage (NCBI taxonomy): Eukaryota > Metazoa > Chordata > Lepidosauria > Squamata > Elapidae > Laticauda > Laticauda colubrina. The sequence goes on from BLBF01000048.1 coordinate 4,917,857, forward strand.
TGTCAAAAGTGAGGGGGACCTCGTCCATGTTGGTGATGTGGTTGGGCTGGATCTTTTTGTTGTTAATCTTGTCATTGCAGTAGGTGCGGAAGATGGCCAGCTTTTTTTTGTAATCTGCTGGCAGTTGCTGCACCACAGTAGTCCTTGCGCGGATGGAGATGACGCCTTTTCATAAAACGAAAGCACCAAGACGGACCTCCTTGAAAGTGTTCGATCTTCATGTCTTGTGCTATCGTTATTGCCTTCAGTCAAATTGAGACTGTAGAGATGCTTCTCCCGGCTGTTCTTTGTTCAATAATCCATTGTTCAAGTTGGTCTTCTAACTGTGGCCACCTCACTTTGTTCCTGCGGAAACTCTGTTTCATCTTAACTTGGCGCAGTTCATTTCCTTGCTTCCTCCACTTCCGAACCATAGATTCATTGATGTTGAATTCTTTCACAGCTGCTCTATCCCCATTTACAACTGCATAACTGATAGCCTGTAGTTTGAATTGTGCCTCGTAAGCATGTCTCTTCACTGGTGGCATTTTCAGGGGTCCTTAGACAAACAAATGTTGTTTTGCAGTATACCGGTAGTATACCTACCGGAGGCGTGGCGGAGGTACCAGTAAGCTTACCGGTACGTACTGTACCTATTACATAATGCGTACGTACTGCACATATTACTTAATGTTCTCTGATTGGTTTATCACTGCCAGTGTATATAGTGTATGTATTACGTCCCGGTGTCAGCAGGAAATGGTCCAACAGTCAATCAAGCAGAGCGCTTACCAAAGTCGCACAGCAACATTTTTACAGATTTTGGAACTCAGTGCACACATAAGGTGCACTGGATTATAAGGCGCATGGCCGATTTTTGAGAAAATTTAAGGCTCTTAGGTGCATCTTATAGTCCGAAAAATACGGTAAGTGATCTTAATCTAAGTTAGCCTTTTGGAAAGCTTAATACCTAGCCATTTCCTGGGCATTTGGGTCAAATAGTAGATGAATTCTGCTGGTGTGCTTTTCCCTATTATCAGGGTTATTGTTTATGCCTGAGTACCAGGGGCCTTATGTTGGTTTATTATTTTGTGTGAGACAGCTTTTTGAGACACAGATGACTATTTCTACCAATCAAATAAATATTCATCAGCATCCTACTGTCATGATAGTTTCAGATTGCAAGCAAAAGTGGGAAAAAAAGGAGATAGCCAAATAAAGGAGCCAGAAGAGATTCTTATAAGAATTCCCACTTATTTAAAATACTAACTCAACACCTCTAGAGCTACCAGACTTGAGCTGCAAAAACCAGATAAGTGGATAGCACAGTATTTCTACACACTTTCTTTGCTTTTGTCTAGCAATTGATCAGATTTTAGGAGCTGAGATCCAGTAGTCCAAAATATTCCCAATTAAAAGCTAAATTAATATTTCATAGAGTACTATCCTGCTTGAGAATAAGCACTATAAATAAATTATATTAAATCAAAAGTCTTTTGTCATGATATTATATAACCTGATACATTTATTAAACACATATTAATCATTGAGATGTTTTAAAGACAGTAAAATAATTTTACAGATGAAGAAACTGAAGCTAAGCAACTTAAAAAAGGGTTTGAGGACACAACGCTTCAAATAAGTCAGCCAATAGAAATACTCCAGACATACACTGCAGCATAGTAACTGAAAATATACTGACACAATTACATTTACTGTCAATTACAAATCAACTATAGTTAAAGGCTAGGTCACACTGGCCGACGGATGTAAAACGTATGCAAAAAGGACACAGCGGACGAGCAAATTTTCCATCCGTTGTTATCCGCTCTCAAAAGTGCCCCAAATTTGCATAAACAGAGCAGACAACAACGGAAAGGAACGGACGTGGGGAGGATGTAGTGGGGATGTAAAGCGGATGTTTGTAGGAAGCCTAGCGGATGGAAACGGATGGAAGCGGATGACACATCCGCAGGGCTTCCGAGAGAGAACAGCGAAGCGGACGCATAGCGGAAGGAGCGGATGCGTAGCGGATGACACGGATGCATCACGGACGCCTATAGGATGCATAACGGATGCATAGCGGATGCAAAGCGTTCATTGCGCATGCGGGCAGGATGAATTGCGTAAGCTCTGCAGATATAAAAGGATGCAGCTTGCAAGCAGTCACCATTCAGAGGAAAGACCTCCTGCAAGAGACATCTTGAGAGAACACCATGGGGAAGAAGAGGAAGCCTGTGCCTACTCCTGCCAGCCCTGGCAAGAAGGAAAGAACCAACATCCCACCCCCTGGTGCTGACTCTGAAGCTGCTGGTGCTTCTGCTGCTGCTGGTGGTGGTGGTGGTGCTTCTCCTGCTGCTGCTGGTGTTTCTCCTGCTGCTGCTGCTGTGATGGACCAGCCCCAAGGCCCTCAAAGCCTTGCTGCTGAAGACCCTGAAGCCCCTGCCAGAGGGAGGAAGAGGCAAGGCAAGAAGAAGGGGGAGAGGAAACAGTACTCCATTTCCGACGACCATGAGGAGGAGGTGCTGGAATGGCTGAGGGAAAACGAGTACCTGTGGAGGAAGGGCCACAGGCTCTATCACAACACCAGGAGGAAGCAGGCAGCGTGGAGAGAGAAGGCGGAGAGCCTGGTCTACACTTCAGATGTACTCCTTGGGTGGTGGAAGCAGATGCACACCTGGTATGGCAAACTGCATCTGAAGAAATCAGGGCAGGCCGATGTCAAGCTCACTGACCGGGAGACCTATGTCATGGCCAGGTGTAGCTTCCTGGAGGGTGAGATCCGCCACTGAAGAGCAGCCTCTCTGTCAACCCTCTCCCTCAGACAGCCCACAGAGAGCCACTCCTCTTCCAGCCAGGAAACAGCTACAGTGTCCAGGCAGGTGTCTTTGGAGGGCCCCACGACAGAGACCCCCCCACACAGCTGCACTTCCCGTGCCGGAGGACATGGAGGATCCCGTCTCAGATGGAGCAAGAAGAAGCAGCCACCAGAGACCAACCCACCCCAACCCCCAGCTCCACCTCCACAGAAAGCAGGCAGAGAGGCAGACCGGAGGGACAGAGCCACACTGTCCTCTTGGAGATCAGGGACACAATCACAGCCAGCACAGATCTCCTCTCCCAGCTGGTCCACTTCGACATACCATCCTCCAACTGCAAGCCCTTCATCACGTATGTGAGTCAGACCCTCATGGACATGCCCGAGGCCCAGTACCAGGCGATGAAGGAGAGGATCACAGCTCTTCTGCACCACCCTCCAGGCCCAGCTGAACCTGCTCCTACCCACTCCAGGTCTGCTCCTCCACCCCAGGCGATGTCACAGCCCTTCCACGGATTTCAACAGCCCCTCGCCTACCAAGCCTACCACTACCAGGACTTCCCACAGCAGAGGCAGCCCTTTCCAGTCCAGACCCAGGTTCCTCGGACACCTCACCTGACCCAGATGCAGACCAGACAGCCCCACTACACTCCTCCTTCCTCCATCCCACAGCCAAGCCCCTCAACAGAAAATCTGTCATCAGTACTGTGCCTGACATCCCAGGTCCTTGAGGAAGGGCCTCTCAACCTCACGGGACTGAGTCAGCTCTCTGAGAGCTTCCTGCACACACCATCTCCTGTTGTACTCTCGGGGCCAGGCACCCCAATGGCGCCTCAGACCAGCACTCCAGCAACAGCCACCTCCACAGTCCCTGGCCCCTTTACATCTGAAACCATGGGCATGCCTCAGAGTGACTGAGAAGAGTGCCAGAGACTGAGTTGTTACCTGTTCACTTTATCTTTGCTTAAGACACTTTACTTGGGTCATTTTGCTTTTTAATAAAGTCAGTTTGTTATAAATAAAGGTTATCTTTGCTTCACACACTTGGTTCATTTTTTTTACTTAATAAAGTATTGGGGAAAACTTTGAAAAAAGGTGTTAAGCCTGGGTTCCCCAACCAGGGTTAGGTAGACAAGCTAAACAGAATGTGCAGCGTTAGTCAGATAGGCACACAGATAAATGAGTGAGCTAAGCTTGTATGTTTATTAACATACAGTAAAAATAACAGATACGCTTGTGCTATCAAGAATATATTTTATTCCAGTATAAGTTTATAGCATAGTCAAAAACAGTCCTATATTCATTTACCATGTAGTCAGTCCATTCAGGGATATTCAGTTAGCAAAGTCCATGTAGAATATCCTATTGTCAGTTCACATAAATCAGTCCGTTGTTGTCTCTCCCGTTCGAGCAATGCAGTCTTGCTTCCAAGCAGTAATCAGGGATCATCAAAGCCAAAGAGAGAGAGAGCAAGCTGTAGCCTTGCTACTTTTATATGGTTTTCATAACCACACCCACAATTGCTGTTTTACATTTAAAGCTGCATACATTAACTATGATTTATAGTTAGTATTTCACCTAAAACAGTTAGGGTGAACAATGTTATCCCTAACAAAAGGGTTAAGCCTTTGCATGCTTGTGGGATTGGTAAGGATACCTGTGGGATGGGTAATGATAGCTGTGGGATTGGTAAGGATAGCTGTGGGATGGATAGCTGTGGGATGGGTAAGGATAGCTGTGGGATGGGTGATGATAGCTGTGGGATTGGTAAGGATAGTTGTGGGATGGGTAAGGATAGTTGTGGGATAGATAAACCTCCAGTGCAAGCATAGTGGGACTGTATGGTCCACCCTCCCAGCTGCCACACATATGGCCCTTTATGATCAATAACAATTTAATCATTGATCAACACATTTCAACATAAACAAAAGTCTTTGTTAAATGCCCTGTTCATTGTGGGGCCACTCAACATACATGGCACAATCTCATCAGTGTGATGAGACAGGCTGAAGGAAGCATCCATTAAGCATCTATCATCCTGTCTTGCCACTCCACTGCTCCGGCTGGGGAGTTGCACCAGTGTTTCAGAAAGTTGCGCTGCTTCTTCCCTTCACGTGAAGCTCTGTTGGGGCCTTGCACATCCACAGTGTCTATCAGGTTTTGTCCTTGCCTCCATTCACCAGGCTCCATGTCCCCATTGCCTTGTTGGCAGTCCACAGGCCTGTTCTGCAAGACTGGGTAGCAGATGCGCATGAGATTGTGCAGGATGCAGCAAGCTTCCATTATGCTCCTCACAGTCTGTGGGCGATGCTGCATGGTGGTGAGAAGTACCTGGAACCTGTTGGCCAGGATACCAAAGGCGTTCTCCACCACCCGTCTTGCCCTGGACAGCCTGTAGTTGAAGATCCTCTCTTCACGGGTGAGGTATCTGGAAGTGTAGGGGTTCATGAGGTAGGTTCTGAGGGAGAAGGTGTCATCACCCACGATGAAGTAGGGCACATCTTGCGTGTCGTTGGGTAGGGGGTCTGGATCTGGGAAACCCATGATGAGGTTGCGTTCCAGCCCATCCTTGAGGTCACTAGCATTGTATATCTGGGCATCTGAAGCTGACCCATTGCCTGAAGCATCGATGTACATGAACTTGTAGTCAGCATCAACCATGGCAAAGAGGATGATGCTGAAGAAGCCCTTGTAGTTGAAATAAGTGGACCCTGAGTTGACTGGAGCTTTGCAGGCCACGTGCTTGCCATCTATGGCTCCAACGGTGTGGGGAAAGTTCCATCTCTGATACCACTGTTCTGCAACTTTCTTCCAGCCTTCTTCAGTGGTGGGACACTGGAGGAGCTCCTCCACGTATTCTTCGATTATGGCCTGCACCGCTTCTCTGACCACAATGCTGATGGTGTTGTGTGGCACCCTCCAGGCATACTGCATGTTTCTGTATGTGGTTCCAGAGGCCAGGTGGCGCAGAGTCAGTGCCACCTTCAGTCCAAGGTTCAGGCTGGGCCGGAAGTTGTTGCTCTGCTTGGTCAACCTGGGTCTCAGAAGCTCCACAACTTCGTCAAACATGGCTGGTGGCATCCTCATGAAGTGCTGGAATGCACGAGGGTCTTCATTCCTCAGCTCCACCATCAGCTTGTCATAGAGTCCAAACTCCACTCTTCTCCCGATGCATCTTCGGACCCAGACAGCTCTTGGACATCTCCTTCTCCTTGCGTAGAAAAGGTGAAACAGTTTGAAGAGGGCTTGGTTCTGGTGTTGAATGATGGCGGCTTCCAAAAGGAGTGTGCGATGATCCATGGTGGACATCAATGGATGATGTGGAAGAGCAAGAGCTAGGCTGAAGAGATCTGCACACCAGGGCTGCTGGACTGATAGTGAGATCCAGGTGATTTTCTCCCCCTTTTTATAGGAAATGTCGGTTTTCCACTAGGTGTCCTTCCACATACTCTATACATCCTCCAGACATCCTAAATATCCAAGATACGTCCCATATACGAACGGTTTGTCCGTTTTAATGCTTTATATCCGAGCTGCATCCGCTTTCATCCTTTCTATGTTCGTGCTAGTAACGCTGTCTTTCCAGCGGATGTGAGTTGCACGGATGCCCAGAGGATGCCGAGAGGATACATCAGATGTGTAACGGATGACAACGGACGTCGAACGTTTGTTGCCCGTATGTGTCGCGGATGTAAATCGTACGCGGCAGAAAGTTCAGCTGCTCAAAAAGTTTTGTGCAGCTCAAAACTTTTTAAGTGGATGAAATAGCAGTAGACAGAGGCTCAATGGATAGAGCATATGAAAGACATACGCAGTGAGTACACAACGGATGCATCGCGTTTTCCAACAGTTGGCAAGCTTTTTTGTCCATTTTACATCCACTTTGCATCCGTTGGTGCAGTGTGACATGGGCTTAAGCAAGCAGAACAAAAAAGGCCCAAACATGAATGTAACAATATTCAACAGCTAAATTTTTTTCTCTTAAACAATTGGCAGAAACACTTTTCCTTTACCAAAAAAACACCCTTAAAAAAAAACAACAATTTAATAATACCTTGTCAGAAATCAATCCAAAGTTACAACAAAAACATTCAATCTAGCAACTGGATAGAAGACAGGTTAATGAAATGCACTAAGAACTGCACTTTGTTCTCAATGTAGACAATGGAGTAGCAGAACCGAGTATCAGAACTAAAGGTAGCAAGTTCTATTTCGAAGTAGAACAAATTTTAAAAAATAGATTGTAGAAGCTGTTTGGACTACTTTTAAATCAAAATAGTAGCTGTCCATAAAATATTTTGAAGTTTACCTAAGTTTGAAGGCAAAATAATGCCAAAACACTGTGTTTTGAAATATGGTGATAAACTACAGGCTGGATGTATTCCATTCAAGTTTAAATGGATATAAGTTCAGTTGAAATTAATAAGACAAATAAGTAATTTGCCTCAGGTGTTTAAATAGAATTAGATGCAACTAAGTCCCACCTTAGGCATGAAAGCCAGATGGGTTAGTCCTTCTCTCAGCCTGAACTATCTGCAAGAATTGTTATTGTGGGGAAAATAGGAATATGTATGTTCACTGCTTTGAGTTTTTATAAAACAGCAAAGGCAGGATAAAATTCAGATTTAAAAAATCAACATAGTATGAAAGATTGTTCACGAACAGTGACTTTTTACTATAGTATTTGATACAATAATTGGGTTACTGGGAGAAAACAAAGAAGAGTAGGACGTACTGTAATGAAAATATGGGTGGAAGATGTTAAACTGGAGAGAAGTGTCCCTTAAGCAGGTAAACAGAAAGGAGGATTTGTGTAGTGTGCTTTCCTACCCATTTGTCTAGTACCTCTGGAGCTATAGTTAAGAAAATGTTAGAAAAAAACAAGTTATCCTTCTATCACTTCACTTGCACATTAGACTCCATGTCCTCGAGAGATCAAAATCTTATTTCCTAATCTGGATGTTGTTAGGTTGCACAAGTAAGTTAATGAAACATCTGCAAGGAAACAACCAAGATCAGAAAGCACCAAATAACTATCTAGTTCCTCTTATTAAGCTTAGTAGGCAGTGCATTTTGCTTCAGTCAAGAAATCAACCAAGGATTTCATATGTTGAAAACTAGATAGAACTGAAGAAAAAAATATAAGCAGATGAAAGAAATAACCAGGACAGCTGGAGCAAATATTTATGCCTGGAAGGGAGTCTTCTTGCCTTCAAAGAATCTGGTTGATGTAATTGGGTCTCTACTACAGGCATTCTCTTCAGATCCTATAATATTTCTATTACTCTAGTGCTTCCTTTTATCACAAAATCAGATCAAAATCCATCAAAGGCAAACAGTTTATGATTCCTTCACTAGCTCAAGCAGTGGATAATATCACCCATTACTCTTTTCCTTGCAGCAATTTTCAGGGGAGAATCTAACATTTTGCTTATAAACAGCTACTGGGAAACGATATTTCACCATGTGGTTATAGCAACAGATTCATCAGAATGTGAGAATTGCAAACAAACAAACCAAGTAAACATCTTTAAAGATCCCATGCCTTCACTCTGTGTGACTTTCACTCTTTGACATTCCAAGAACATATGTATCCAGATAAATGTAATGTTCTGTACAAAGAAGCAACATAAAATCTGACTCGCTTGCACTGTCAGAAAGATTAGTAACTAAGAGTTAGATCCAAATGATTAGGTGCCAATATAGTCCTCACTTAACAATTGCCTCATTTAGCAACTGTATAATTACTAGTGTAAAAATAGCTTTGTGAGCAGGCCTCGCAATTATGACCATTGCAGAGCTGCCAGTCAGATGGTTTGTAACCAGTGTGTACTTACAACCATTGCAGCATCCCTCAGTCACAATTGCCATTTGTGTGTTTTGCAACTGGTTTGTAACAAGCACAGTTAATAAAGAAGGCAGAAGTTATAAGTCACAGTCACACAATGTTTTTACCTAATGACCAATGATTCACTTAACAAAAGAGGAAGTTAGCCTGACACAATCACATGAATTTCTGCTGAGCAACCATGGCGACAGTTGCCAGTTCCAATCATCGTCGCTAAGTGAGGACTAACTGTATGCAATATATTTGAAACAAGTCAGGCAAGCAAGCCAGGCAAGCAGGTGGCCAGGGCTTTGTCAATACTATGATCATGCAGTGCAAATGCAGAAATTAACTGGCAATGGACTCAGCATTCTAATGATATCTGTTCTTGGAAGGCAACATCACATATAGGGTATGCTTGTTAATGAGAGGTATTTTGACAAAACTCTCTAAAGGCTGTGCTTTCATTTAAAGGTTGGAGTTGAATACTTTGCAAATAATCCATATCTGATGAAATTTCAAATGATATGGGGAAAAAACTTTGCATAACAAAGATGTCAAACTGTATTAGGAGAGAAGGATGCATAATTTGGCATTTTTGATATACAGTTCTGATATTTGAACTTCAGTACATACAGAGCCTTGGATTAATTTCGATGAACCAGTCAAGCAAAAGCGCCCATATTAAACCTGCTCGGTGCTGCTGGGAATATATTGTGGAATATACTATGCTGTGATGAAGTAGCACAAAAGTTGGTAAGTTACTCTTCTGTTTCCTGGTAAGTTTTGCCTAGTAGCAGAATTTTAATGTATATAAAACTGTTCTGTGCGAGTGTTAAGAAACAGGAACGTTTTCAACAAAAATAGCTCATTCATGGTATACTTCAGCAATTTTCATAGACTTAATTAAAAATTAAACAGAAGCATGACTTGGATTGCAATTTTATTCTGATTTGTTTCTTCTAGCTCACCAGTCAAGATAAATTCTATTATAGGAAAACTCTTTTAAAGAATTTTAATTTCCAATAATTTTAATATAAAGATTTTCTCCCATTGACAAATGTACATTTGGGCTTTAATGGGCCTTCAGGTAGCCCTCTGAAAGCACAATGCTTTTTAAACACAATTATCACTAGACATTAGATTGAACATAATCTTGGAACATGCATATGGTATGCATACATGTTTTAAATGCACAGATAGTTACAATTTGATAAAACTGTGAGTTTATCTGAAACTTCTACTAAAATCTGAGTAATTCTAACCAACATTCAGTAACAGCCAATGAATAGCTTAGAACTTAATCTGAAATCTGTTGCTCACTTACTTCTGAAAGAAATAAATTGGAGATAGGTAATGTGTTTCCATGTTAGTATTTATTATTTTTATCCATTATTTTGTTACTAAGATTTCCTTATAACATAAGCCTGCTGAATGCTCCTAATTTTGTTAAGTGAACACTTTATTTCTTAAAGGGAAGCCCATCTTCTCAAGGAATGTCACTCTCTCTTAGGAAAGGGCAAGCAATAATCCTAAGGGCGGTATCTCAAAATCACAGCAGCCTTGTAAAGTTGCTCTGTCTTAACAAAACATAATTTGGGGCGGGGGGGGGGAGTCCTTTTGCTGTCATCCATTGATTTGGATAAAATGAAAAGCAAATAAATGTTTTTCAAAGATTCAATTGCATTATTAAAAATAGTTTTTAAGACCTCTGGGTGAAAATTGTACTTAAGCACAATGCAGGTGGTCTTCAACTTACAACCAAAACTGGGACCAGAATTTCCATTGCTAAATAAGGCAGTGAGTTATGCCTGATTTTATAACCTTTTCCCATGATTGTTAAGCAAATCACTGCAGTTGTTAAGTTAATCACATGGTTGTTAAGTGAATCCATCTTTCCCCAGTGAGCTTGCTAGTCAGAAGCTGGCTGGGAAAATCACAAATGGCAATCACATAACGTCGTAAATACATGCTCGTTGCCAAGAGCCCAAATGTTGATCACATGACCAAAGGGAGGCTGTGACAATGCAAAATGCAAGGACTGGTTATAAACCACCTCTTTCAGTGCCATTATAACTTCAAACAGTCGCTGAACGAATTACCCACCTGTAATAAAACTGTACTTAAGACCTCTATTAGTCTTAAAAAATAATTTTTAAATTGTCAAGTTAAAGTTTACCCTATTTAAAGAAATCATATTTGTGTTAGTTCAGAATGTTGTGTCTGACATTAAGTGGAATCCAAGTTTTATATAAAGAGTGTGTGCAAAGGAAAAGCTCACAGGAAGAGCCGAAAGCAAAATATATTAGTATCCTTCAAGTTACAAAGGCACATATCAATACATACAAGTATTATCCCAAGAAAGAAGCACCACAAATATCAGCATTTATTCATTTTTAACTTTTTAGCAAAAATGACAAAATACCTAAGCTCAATAGTTTTAATTTATTAGGCTTAAACATTACACATTTTTGTCAAAATAAACTAAATTGCCAGCAATCATGCAAAAACTAAATAAAAAAACATCCTTAATTTGTTTAAACCAGAAATGCACCATCAGTAACATGTTAACATTATTCACTATAAATGCTAAATGCTTGAAATTAAATTTGCCTCAGAAATGTTAACTTCACAGTAGAATATTAATTGGTTCACATGTCAACACCTAAAAACAAAAAATAGCAAAAAGCAAGGTTCATGCTAATATTATCGTACAATTCAAATCCGTAACAATCAGGTAAAGGCTTACCTAGAATCATGTTTAATATAAAGCAAAATGCGTACAGAAATTTACAACTATTTTTAAGGACAAAAAAAATGGTTCTAATCATGTGGTCCCAGAAATTAAAACACATAAAGTCTGACATACAAGCTCCGATGAGCCATTTTAAATACTTTAGATTACGTATAGTATAATGAAAGAGTTCGTCTGAAATCTTCAAAAAATGTTCCTGTTAATCCGCAAAAGGTGCTTGTTTATAACTTAAAATTTCTGTTAAATGCATGCAATGAGTTATTTGTTATCCAAGGGTAGCAGCAGCTCCTTACCATTTATTGTTAAAGACTTTAACAGGCCATCTTCTTCAATCTCTACTCTCTCTTGTCCATTCTCAACAATTCTGCAGGACAAAAATCCACGGAAGAGAATGAGTATTGGTTTTTGTTTTGTTTTTTGAACAGTAAAATTATAACAGAGAGATCTTAATCACTAATTAGTGATTAACTATGAGATGGTAGCTTAGAGCAGGAAACTCAGTGATAGGATTCAAGTAATTTAACAACCGGTTCTTCTTAGTGACTGGCTAGATGGGTATGGCTGGAGAGGGCTCACATGACTGGGTGTGTGTAGCCAACTCAACGATACTTACAGCAAAATGGGGCGGCGCAGGCGGGCAGATGCTGCAGAGACAGCAATTTCCTATGTACCATTCCGAGCCCCTTCCCCACCTCCCCTTGGGCTGACAAAATAAAAACTCCAAGCCTGGGTTCCCCTCACAAGCGCTGGAAGTCCGGTACTCCTTCCCCATCTAGTCAGCCCATGCTCTCCTCTCTCACCAATTCTCCCAGTGCCCCAGGTACGCAACCACCCAAAAAATTTTAGAGCTTAGCAGCAGCATATTACATGTATTAACAAGCCCGCTCGTGGCTTGGAGCAGCAGCAGACAGACTTTAGGGTGCAATCTAACCCTCCAGCTCCCAATGCCAGAATTGGCGAGCCAATGAGAGATTCACCATCATGTAAGTACAGACGGAGTGGGCTTTTTGCTTCCCCCCATCTCAATCCATCATGGCATAGACAGCCCAAGGATGTTAAACAGGGCATTTCCATAAGCACTTCTCCTTCCCCCCACCTCCTTTTGCCAGCATGCGCTAGGAAGCCTCGGCAGGCAGTCACAATATTTAGATAGGCTTTTATTTTGTCAGCCCAAGTGGGGGAAAGGGGCTCGGAATGGTATGTAGCAAATTGCCATCTCTGCAGTATCCATTGTTTCCCAGCAGGCAGGCAATTAGGAGGAGATGACAGGCAGGTGGGCTGGGTGGCAGAGAAGGCAACAAGGAAGACAGGCAAGCGGGCTGGGCCACAGGGAAGGCAGGCAAACAGGCTAGGCCATGGGGACCGTGGGGAAGGCATTGGGGAAGACAAGCGGGCTGGGCCGCTGGGACCATATGGGAGGCATCAGAAAAGGCAAACAGGTTGGGCCACAGGCTGGGCTGCAGATATCACGTGGGAGGTAATTGGGTGAGAAGCGAAGGAAGACTCACCAGGCAGAGATCAGCTGGGCCATGTGGTTGAGGCAAGGGAGCCAGAGAACAGCAGCTATGCTATTCTGTGGGCATGACTCTAGGCAAAAGCCTAGGTGGGCAAGGTGAGATAAGGAGTGACAGGGCAGGGTGGGTGGGGCGACCCAGGGGTGTGATTAGCCAGTTCTCCGAACTATGCAAAAATTCAACAATTGGCTGAATCCCACTTCTGAGCAAACTACACTGGAAAGCTTCATTTTATCCACAAATTTGAAGCAATTAATTCTCCAGTTGTCAAAATCCTTGCAAGATTTTTTAGCTGAGCTACCTTTTAAATTATGATTTCAAGTCAAATCAAATACACTATATACTTTTTCTTTATGATGCTCATCTGAGGCACTTCAGCCACAGGGACGCTAACTTAATTTAGACTTATCCACAGGATAAAAAAAAAATCAAACACAACAGAAAAACAATGACAAACAAACCTTACTGAAAGTTGCTATATTCTAGTTTTGTTTTGAATGAAAAGAAATATTAACAACTCACTAACAAATTTAAAATCACTGTACCTCTTTGTAGTGACTTTTCTGCCGTTAACTATTTTAGTTGAAGTCGATACAGATTTGAAATTACCCATTCCGCTACCACCAAATGATGTGGAGGAGAATGAAGTACGGCCTCCATGGCCAAGAGAACTAAATGAAGTGAAACCTGCTAAGAAAGAAAAAGTGAAAAATATATTTGGCCAAGGCATACTTTTGCTTTTAGATTAATGGACAGACCAATATTTGGAACTATCAGGCCTCTTATTTAAACCATATTTGTTCATCAATAATGATAAGTATTAAGTAATACTCCATGTTCTGAATACATTCAAAATACTAAATAATGTTTTACATCTTTGAAGGAATAGAAATGTACGGAAACAGATGGAAATCCAAATATTGCTGATTCCCGTGCTTGACAGAGATGCCAAATGGTGTAAATCAGTAATATTTTTGAGCAGCAAAGGCTCTTCAACCTTGAAATAAACATGAAAAACTCAAATTACTGGATCCATCTAAGCAACTCCTGTTCTTTTTTGGCTGTCTATTCCTATAATTCTAGCTTTCATAAACTGTGTCCAAGGCAGAATCAGAGTTTGCAGGTTTTCAGGGTATAAACCTTTGAGAACTGCACACATTTCAATGTCTACATTGTAATTAAGTTCATCCTACCTGTATCAAAGGAAGAAAAACCACCCCCAAGGGCAGGAAATCCTCCAAAGGCAGAGAAAAATGAACCACCGCCTCTGCTTCTGTTTCCACGTGACCCTCTTCTATTACCAAAAAAATCTTCAAAACGATTTTCTGCAAATAAAATTAATTTTTTTTAATTAACTGGTGAATTTCTGTAATAATTAAAGAAAATGGTTATAAAAGATTTAATAATTGATATACATGACAAATGTTTTCTTTTATGTACAGAGAGCATTTGCACCAAGACAAATTCCTTGTGTGTCCAATTACACTTGGCCAATAAAGAATTCTATTCAAATATTAAGATATATTTCCAGCATAATCTATTTCAAGGTTTGATAATTTGATAATTATTGACACATAAAGATTTTAATACATTATATTCATGTACACAAAAGTATTACTCATAATACTCATATTACTCATTCAACTGTCTTCCTTCCTAAGACAGGACTAAAACGCATGATATTCTGCTTTCTAGCCTGGAACATTTAATCATTGCACTATCCTTCCTTTTTTCAAGAACTCTCAAGGATATATGCCATGAACTGCAGCATTTAAAGAGCAATTTTAATAATAAAAGACGGAAAACAGCAACCTGTGAAAAAGTAAGACACTTGAGTTTCACTGCCTACTTCAACTATGTTCTTTTGTAGGTTTAGGAACTTGGGAACCTGAACAAAAGCTGCAATGATGAATGTTATATTATCCTGATTAATAAGCTTTTAACCAGATAAATATTTTAAAAATTGCACAAAAGTGTTAAAATCAGTAAATCAGTAAAATCAGAAACCATAAAAAAACCTTGTAGCTGCTACTTTGTAAAACATATGGATTTTTGAAAAAAAGGAGAGCAAGACATTCTTCTGCTATTGGATAGGACCATGCTGAAACTCTTGAACCAAACTGTAAGTAGAGTGCAACATAAACCATAAAATTTATCTGTTTATTATTATATTTTTAGAATATCTGAAGATGAGATGATCTGAAATATATTTATCGGTATACATGTCTTTAAAATGGTTTGAAGTGTATCTCATCAAATATTCAGAATGACGTCAAGATTATTAAATTCGCATTTAAAATATGGTTCTGAACAGTCCCTAGATGAATTATGTAATTTAAAAATTAACAATAGGGGGAAACAGTTACTGCAATTGTTGGATCCAATAAGAGCAAGAATTCCACAGGTAGGTTGCATGTGGTTTTAGTGCTTTACCTGTACAAACGGTATGTATACAAAGATTAGAATTATTTGTAATGGGTTTTTTTACTTTAATTATATTACCATAAACATTCAAATGATGTAATTCTAGTCAGGGTGGATTTGATTTAAATCAAATCAAATTTAAATCTGATCAACTGATTTAAATAAAATCATGATTTAAATCACTAGTAAAAAGGCTTCATTTAAATCAACTCAGTTTAAATCATAATTTTTAAAAAACCAACTTTCATTCCTGTCCTACAGCGGCTCCTGACCCGCTGTTGACTTACCAACAGTCCCATTCACATTAATGGGACAGCTGATGATGCAGCAGTGACACAAGGTGA
Organism: Laticauda colubrina; assembly: GCA_015471245.1. Lineage (NCBI taxonomy): Eukaryota > Metazoa > Chordata > Lepidosauria > Squamata > Elapidae > Laticauda > Laticauda colubrina. Next base: position 4,933,518 of record BLBF01000048.1, read on the forward strand.
GGGATGTGGCTGGCAGGTAAGTGGATGCCCAATAACAGGCGCTGCAACGATGGATTTGAAATGACAGGTGCTCTTTAAATGTAAGGATTCATTCTTGATGGTAGTTAGAATCTTTAATATTATTATTTGCAAGTAAAATAAAAGTTTCCTATTTAGCTTGCAGAGCTTGGATTCATTGAATGAGCTTAGCAAAATATACAGCTTCATGCTACATAACTAAGCTCCATTTTATGCTGAATACATTAAATTATTGGTGCATCTAAAACAAAAAACTACTTTTAAAATTGATTTAAATTTTAAAAAATCCAATTTTATTTTTATTTTACATCAATTTTATCCACCCTGATTCTAGTTTTCGCCATCTAATTAATTAATAATTAATAAGAAAAATAAATGAGCAACTTCTAGAGGTACCTATCCAGGCAGCTAAAGTTTTAATATTTGATGCTTCAAACAAATTCATGGATTTGCATTTATCCTTTTTTTATGAAAGAGTTCAACCTCCAGCCCTCTTAACTCAACAATTAGTTTCAAGTGGATCTCTTGGGTTCAGGTCAGTCATCCCAATCATTGTATCCAAATAATTTTCATTTTCATGAAACTCTCCTTTTACATTAAGGGAAACAATACATTTTCATTTTACTTTCATATTTGTACATACAAGTTTCTTAAGATAACATTCTGTTATACCTCCCAAGGATCAACAGCTTCACTGAAAAATCAAATAAAAGGGAAGTCTTCAACCATAAAAAAATACGAAAATCAGTCCACATTAATACCTTGAACTATAACTAGGAGTAGTAGACCTGGCTTCCTTTAATGACTAGCACTATTTTAGTATATTTCCAACATCACCAATAGCATGAGAATCTTTCAAATAAAAATACTATTCCTGTAGCAAGAGTCTTCATATATTGAACTTCAGCATATTATCAGATAAACCCACTGGTGTAGATGCCTAATTTATTACATTGACTCATGAACAAAGTATGAAGGTCACTTGTGCACCCATGAACTATATTATATTACTGCTCACTATTATGGATCTATAAATAGACATTTTTTACGAGTTACCTGGTGTTTATTTTTGCAATTCAGGTTTTGTTTTTACTATGAGTATGATTTCAGAGTGTGTAAAATATTCCTAGGGAAACTCAGGAGTTTAAATAATTCTTCAAATATAGAATCACATTTAGTTGTATGCAATTAATTTCATCTGTATTTTGTATCTAAAAATCTAGAAACTCAAGTTAAATTGCCTATATTTTTTTTCTATAACGAAACCCCTTAATAAGTTAGGTTGATTTAAAATTGTATACACAGCAGAGTAATCTACTCTAGACTGATAATCTCCAGATTTACTAAGAAAATATCCCCCATTTAAAAATTTCAATAAAGAACCAAACTGAAATGAAGTTGAGTTATTCAGATTGTTTCTATATGTCCCTCTTTTAATTTTTTCCATCATAACTTAGAAGAAAATATACATTGTTCCCAGCTGCATCTATTAAAAATTTCATTCAACTACATTCAGACATGATGATATTTTTAAAGTGCCACATGAATCTTTGCTGACCTTTAATACAGTTTACACTGAATAGAACCCAATGATTTTAGAATGCTAACACAAAGCTTCACTTATTGTTTGCTCAATCTCTTTGACCACCCATCTTAATCAATGATTTAATTTACAACAACCAGCAGTCTCATTTTTTATTTCAATATTATGAAAATATGATACATAAACATGTTAAAGAGCCAATTATGCTCTTTGGGGAATTAAAGAACGTTTGTTCTTTTGTTTATTTACAAAGAAAAAGAGTAATAGTTTGGTGTCTGTTACCATAAGAATAGAATAAATGTGACATCCATCCCAAGAATCTTAATTAAGGGAAGACGATTCTATATATATCTCCAGCATGTTTCAAGACCTATTTTTGTTCTGCACAAAATGCAAGATTTACAAAGATGCTTGTTAGCATCCAAGCTGGGTAAGGGTTAAAATTATATTTTCTGATTGCTTGTAACAACAAAGCTATTTGTATCATTATTCTGTTGTACTAACTTTTCTGAACAATTATAGGAGTTGTTTTTTTTAATGAATCAAGTAGGTTCCTGGTACATCTACACAAGGCAGCTAATTTGATATTTAGAGTGTTCTTATTTCTTTGAAAAAAACTTAGAAAAAAGTTACTTGTAATTGAGCTTCAAATTTGCATAATTTTTTCTCTCTCGTTTTAAAATGACTAGTTACAATACCATAATCATAATCATTGGGGTTCTGCTAATTAGAAATCAACAAAATGACTCTAAAAGCTCTCAAAATTACTAAAAGTTTGTAATAATGTTAAAACTGCATTGAAATTTAGCTGATTAACAAAATTGTTTTGACTTTTTTATTATACCAAGTAAGTATCCATTAAGCGAAGAGACATTTCAGATAGCTTAAAACAGAATTTATTAATATAAAGACTTTCATTTAGCAAAATTCTTCCAACTCTGATCCTATACTTATTTCTTCTTCCAACTCCTCCACAGTTATATTGCTAGGCTCTTCTACCCAATCTTCTGACACTAAACTCACTTCCTCCTCTAAGGACTCGTCTGTTCCTTCAAAAAAGTCCTCTTCCTCCACTAGCATATCGTCCAGCTCAAAAGATTCTTCAAATGTCTCAACAGAATCTTCATCATACTCTTCATACAGCTCTTCCTCCACCTCCTCTGCCATTTCTCCTATCGACTCATAACTATACTCCTCCAAGAGCTCCTCTATAGACCTTTCTTCTGATCCTTCATTAGAATCCTCTGGCAGCCAACTGATAAGCAATGAGTAGGTATCTAAGAAAAGTACCAATTGTACTGTTCAGTAATTACATAAAAGACCATTGAATAATGCAAGTCCCCAAGTATATTCTTAAAAACTTAACTTCCTATGAATTTAAATATATTACTTTGAGAAGGTTAGCAAGATAATACTTTCAGATTCATCAGTGAATAAAAGTTCTATTTCAATGGAAGACCAAGCTGTTTTAAAGCTATATAATCTGATATGCTTGTTCTTTAAAGAAGGAAGAAGAATGACAGTTAAATATTTCTGTCTACTCTCTGAAGATATGAGCACATCACTGTTTAAGAATTCTTGTGTAACCTGTTTCATTTTCCTACTCAAAATGTAATACTGCTAATTTTAAATTTTAAACTATTTTTTAAATTCAGATTCATCAACAAAAAATACCCCTGGCTTTTTAGATATCCTCAAAATTCATTTTCTAATACTAGGATATCAACTACTGAATAAATGGAATAAGTATTAGACAATTTTATTATTCATACTTATCAATTAAGTTAAAACTATTCTTTAAACATATTCATTTCCGTGTTTATTCCTATTGTACATAGGAAATGAATTCTGGGGAACAATTTCTCCAAAATATATCCATGTCATTGGAAAGAGGATTAAGAATTTCATGTTTGTTATATTTAGGATTCAAAGGGAAAAAAATCACTTTCCTAAGCAGTCCCAAAATAGAACAATGTAGTTTGTTTTAGTCAAGATCAAAAGATATAACTAAAATTAACAGAAATAGACACTCTTGTTTAATCTGAGAGCTTCATCCATCAGAGTTCCCATAAGTAGGGCTGGAAGAATGACTAATTTTAACTAGATAAAATTATTCCTTCTTAAATATTTCTAATTAAAATAATAATTTAAAAATTTGAAGAGGTCCTAGATAAGAGTCAAGCCATAAGTTGAGAGCTTATTATATGCACTAAACACTGCTGGTTGAGCAACATCTGGAGGACAATATATCCCTTGTTCTAAAGTTGAGGCAAATTATTCAAATTACCTGGAATGAAAATTTTTTTTTTAAGCCCAAAAGTTACAGCTTGATTTGGACATCAAAACAAATCCAACAACCAAAACATTTTATATAAGATCCATTTTTATTTTTTAATTTGATTTATTGATTGATTTATATCCCACCTTTATTATTTTTATAAACAACTTAAGGCAATACTCCTTCCTCCTCCTATTTTCCCTGAATATCTAGTCACAAAAACAACCAGGTTTCTATATTTTATATTATTTGAATTTTTTAAATTTTCTTCAAACTCAGCATACTGCAATCTAAGACCTGCAGTCTTAGGTAATAAAAAGCATTCCCATCAAAAATAAATGAATAAATTTTCAGTTAGTCTTCAATATCAATGACAGTTATTTCAATATCCCAGAGGCAGATATTTCTTAGAGAATAAATACCTTAAAGAACAGCTCAAACAAATCTACCCAAGCCTCATAATCTTTGGCCACATAACTTAATCTCTTTGATTTTAGCTTCTATATCTTTACTCACTCCAAAACAGACTTTATTTTTAAGTTCTATAGCCTCTCTGCAATTATTAGTGAAATTATGTTATTTCTCAGTATTTTAGGGTGCCTTTAGCCCAAAGCTCTCAGGGTTGACTCCAGACATTAAAATAGAAATTATCTCTTAAGTATCAAAAGTAAATATTTTTCTGCCTAGAAGGACAAAAGTCAAGCTATTCAAATCTATCCTGACTGCAACACAGAAAATCAGTTGATCATATCTACAATTGAAAAAGACTCAGAAAAAAATCTCCAGTTGCACTCTCTAACTCTACTATATTATCCATCGGGGAGCAAACAAGGTTTTTCTATACCAACCGCAAAAACAGAAAAGTCCACTTCAATTTTCTAAAAAGAACATTTTTCACTTCATTTAAGCATTCAAGTTTTACCAAAGTGTACCTAGTAAAACTGTTATCTGCTGAATTTTAATAGCAAGGTAAGGGGGGAAAAAATCCACAAACCTCCAATCTCCAAGCAACATTTCGACATCTTGACATAGCCCAGATTGAGAAATCCACTGATCAAGATTAACTGATGGTGTGGATATATGTGACTCCAACAAAATGATGCCATTTCATTCAATTGTGAACTACAATTCTTAAGTGTCACAATGTCTTGCTTTAGTTAGGAAATTTGGTAATTACTGGGAAATATTTTTCTCTTTAGTATTTATGTCTATAACCCACTAAAACTAAAGCTATTCAAATCAGCCTGTTTGACTGAGGAAAAATACTTCCTGCATCTTGATTAAAAGCAACGGTAGATTTGTGACATTTCTGGTTCTTTTATATCTGTGATGGCGAACCTATGGCACGCATGCCACAGGTGGCACACAGAGCCATGTGTGTGGACACGTGAGCCACAGCAAATTTACCTCACTGCGCATATCTCCCAGTCCATTTGAGGCCTTTTTTGGCCTCCCAGAGGGTCAGGGGAAGCCTCTGCAGCCTTTGTAGGCTGAAAACCAGGCCCGTTTTGTCACTTCCTGTATTTCCAGAAATACCAGAAGTGATAAAATGGGCCCATTTTTTCAACCTACAAAGGCACTAAGGAGGCCAAAAGAGGCCTCAAATAGGCCAAAAATCAGCTGGGAGGTGCAGTGGGAACCTCCCAGCGTCCCCACTGGGAGGACGGAAGGAGGGAAAATCATGTGCGCGTGAGCAGGGGTCATGGGGGCCTTGCACGCATTGCCTTCTGAGTGCTGGCACGTGACTGCAAGCACAATTTTTGGCACAGGAGCCCAAAAAGGGTAAGCTACCACCGTTTTATACTGTGGTCCTTTATTAAGAAATGTTAAGTGTATTCTTACGAGTACGGATGCCAGATAGACAGAAAATAGGCAAACAGCCATGGTAATCAATGCATATAAGCATATCCCCACATACAAATATTTTTCCCTTTTTATGACTCTGTAATCCCTTGCTTTCAGGGTGGAATCAGGGCAACTGAATGAAGCTGAACGTTTACTGGCTGGGTGACCTTCCTGATGTCTATGTGTGATTCACAGCAGATATTTTCTCTGGTGGAGAAATATCTGTTGCTGCATATAATTGAACTTTCAACCTTCTGAGTAGGAGGGGAGCATCTTCACCTCTTGATCACTGCACCAATAAATAGGAAAATGTACGATGTAATTTGCCATTCATTTCAAACAGAGAAAAAAGGTGAATTCATTCTAATTTCGTATACATTGGAAAGCATTAGAACTTGCATCTAAAATCTTGAACTAAATCTATAAAGCTATAAAAGATTAGAGCTATTAAGTAATGAAACACCTTGCCTTCTGAAGGTATGGCTGCAATTTTCAAGAAAAACAGGACAACTATTCAGGATGGTATGTGATTTCCTATCCTGAGAATAGAAGACCTCCCAGGTCCCTTTCAGCATTGTGATTCTATGAATTAATCAATTTGAAGGATACCGTCAAAAGAAATTAATTCTGAAATATTTTAAAGGATTATACCGATATAGGCACGGCTTACTGCACAAATCTTCAAAAAACTCCAACATATCCAAACAAAGACACTAAATCAGATTTTGAACATATTGAGAGTATCTTTTTGCCAACATATATACACAGAGGATTAGAAACAACAATTATAATTCTTAAAAGTAGGGGAGAAAGTGAAAATTTAATTTAAAATTACTCACCAAAGAAATCAAAAGAAAATGGGTCTTGTCCACCAAAGAATTCTCTAAAGACATCATCAGGATCCCGGAATGTAAAGCCATATTCAAATGGACTGTCAAAATGGCTTCCACCTATAAAAAGAGTATTCAATATATCGCTTTCCAGAATAATAAATCATCCCTTATATAATTTCACAACAGTATCATTTTAATAACAAATTGTTGCAACAATTGTATTTCTTGAATTTTTGTCATTTAATCAAGCTCAGCATAGCATGTGATATCTTATTTTTCTTTCTGAAAATCCTTGCCAGATCAGGGATAGGATGTAAAAATTTGACTCAGGTGTAGCCATACTTGGGAGTAGACTACTGAAATCAATTAGACGTATGTCATATTTATCAGAATCCCTATTTCTAAGCCAGAATCCAGATTTAAATTTCTAATGTTCTATTTAAATCAGTATACTTATTAAAAAACCATTGGTAGATTGTTCCATGAATATTTACTATTTTAAATTAATTTTTATTGAATAATTTTTACACATAAAAACAATACACATTTTTAAAAATAATAAAAAAAACAGAAAAGAAAATAAGATATAAAGAAGAAGGTTCGAACTTTCTTTATTGCAATTATTTTATCAGTTATTTTATCTTCTCACTCTTCCCATATTTTATCCTTTCTAATTATTAAAGCTATAAGGAATTTCACAAAAATTTATGTTAAAAAAAATAGGAGCAGCAGTATTAAATCCTTACATACCTCCACTGGGATTTAACCCTTCTTTTCCATATTTGTCATAGATATCATGCTTTTTAGCTGCAAAGAAAAGAAGTACTTAAACTGCAATTATAAATCCAAGACAACTATTTTGAAGATCTCATATTTGCTTTGTTCTATGGATTCCACTCAAAACATCTCCAAGAGTAACAATCCTATTCAGCAAAATTCCCTGACTTTTAAAAGACCAGGTTGAGGATCCAAAGGAAAAAGAGAAAACAAGCCAACCTCTTCTTTGAGTACTTCTTTTAAATCAATCTTTGGTAGTCTGAAGATTATGAAAAAGTTTTAGGGAATGCATTACCATTTCATTCATAATGATTCATCAATATAATTCTTAAGTAGGATGAAATATGTGACAAAACTGACATCTTTTTCCAAATAAATAATTTGATTCTGGTGTATACAGCAAAATATTATTTCTTCTTAAATTCAGTTAAAAGTTAGCAAAATGTTCAATATGACAGGTTCTACATGTATCATTTTTTTCAGGACCTATAGATTAATAATACCACAGAAATTCCTAAATCTTTCATCATCACACCTACCCTTAATGTATCATTCAAACTTACAATGTTGGCACTTATGACCAGGTCTTGACTTTCTGGCTCACAAAGCAGCCTGCAATCCCATGTTCACCATTTCCCTATTGTTTTCCCACAAGTAAAGTCAATGGAAAAGACTGCAGGAAGTCAGAAGCCATGGTCACATTAGGTGCTTAAGAACCTGCAGTAATTTGTTTAATAGTAACTGGGGACTACCCACATATCATCACTTTTTATTTTATTACTAATAATAAATAAACATTACTATTTTATTACTAATAAAACAACACTTTTATTACTTTTATTACACATTTTATTACTATGTTACTTAGCAAGAAAAATTATAGTTTCTATTACTATCATTAATCAAGAACTACCTACAATCTTAATTTAATCATCTCCCCTAAAAATCCAAACACCAAAATGAACACAAATGATACAAAAAGGATACAATGAAACTCTGGGAAAGATAGATTTATTGCAACAATCTACAACTAAGAGGTTCTTCACACCTTCTCTTGCTCTCTCCACATCTCCCCAAGGGAGATTATACTTCGGGAAAACCTAGCATATATTTGCTAAATATTTGCTAAAAATGTCAACTGACATATTGGTGGTAGGGGAGAGTGCAAGTAGACCAAGCTGCTCATCTTGGCCTAATTTATATAATTTACATTAGAAGTAGTTGTCTATTTCCAACCACAATTGAGACCCAACATTTCTGCTGTTAAATGAGACATTTGTGAAGTGAGTTTTGCCCCATTTTATGGTTTTACTTGCCACAATTAAGTGAATCACTGCAGTTGATAAGTTAGTAACCCAGCTAAATGAACCTGGCTTCCCCATTGACTTTGCTTGTCTGAAAGTAGCAAAACAGCAATAGCACTTAGGTTTATATATCACTTTATAGTGCTTTACATCCCTCTCTAGGCGGTTTACAAAGTCAGCATATTGTCCCCAACAATTTGGGTCTTCCTTTTACCCACTTCGGAAGGATGGAAGGCTGAGTCAATCTTGAGCCTGGTGGGATTTGAACTGTAGCAGAAGTAGCTTGTAGTACTACACTTTAACTACTGCACCAGAGGCTCCTAAAAGGTGATCACATGATCTTGGGACATAGCAATGGTCATAAATAAGAACTAGTTGCCAAGTATTTGAATTTTAATCATATGATGATGGGGATGCTGTGAAGGTCATAACTATGAAAAATAGTTATAGGTGCCATTGTAACTTGGAACTGCCAATAAACAAACTGTTGTAAGTAAAAGACTATCTGTGCCTACCTGTTTACAAATTATATAAATATAAATTATCTTTCCCTTAAATATCCCACCTGTCCCCATCTTAATAGCAACTTCCTTTCCTTCCCTCTCCATACCACACTGTGTACAATTATCCAGTGCAGCATGTCTCTATTTTTTCAAGGAAATTCCAGAGGAGGAGAACATTTCCACCCAATTCAGTCTTGCAGAATTTATTTGACATTCTGAGACCATAGTATAATAGTTTTAGGCATATTCTAACTTCCACACTGAGATGGAAGTCTTTCATATTATTACTCACTATCTGACAGCACTTCATAAGCTTCAGCAACTTGCTTGAATTGTCTCTCAGCTTCTTCTTTATTATCCGGATTTTTGTCTGGGTGCCATTTTAATGCAAGTTTACGGTATCTGAAATTAAAACCAAAGATACTTTATTCAAGGACAACAGTGCATAAAAAAATAATAGAACAAGCTAGCCTGATGAACTAAGAATTTTTAACATTTTTAAACATCAACAGAAATGTTGATTGCAAATGTTAATTTCCTAATGCATGATCAATATAATAATTTGCCCCTAATGGATTGCTCAAGCTTGAGAATTTTCTTGACCGATTGTAGCACTTTGCAAGAGCTACTCTAAGGATAAACCATTTGGATGGTTTGCACTGCAAATCCCAAAAGAGCACAATAGAAGGAAATAGGGGTGAAATACAGTACAGAAAATTCACAGGCATTCTAAATTCTATAAACAGAATATGTAAAAAAGTACAAAACCTTAATTATTAAATTGTTTAATTAAATTATCCATACTCTGCAGTTCTAAATAGGATACAAAGTGCCATAATAGTTATAGTATTAACTATTTACTGGCTTCTATTCTGGTAATTTTATCGATCTACAAATGAAACGTAGGAAGGAATGATTAGGAAACCAGTATTACCCACCAATTTCTTAATTTATCTGCTGATCAATAAACTTGTCCCACTTTTAGGGAGTAATTTTTGTAAGGCTGGTATTTATTCTTGTTATAAGTTCCTGACATATGATTTCTTTTCTGCAGCTATATTTGTTTCAATGTTTTAAAATATTTCTGCTTTAAACAATCTTTGGCAACTAATAAATATCGGGCTGAGTGACCAATAATTATTTCAATTATAAGATTTAATTCTAGGTAAACATATAAATAAGCATTCCTGTGGCAGTAAAGGAAGCATAGGAAAACTGTTTATAGAGACACAGTTTTATGTGATTTAAAGCCTCCCTCAAAAAACAGCTAATGCAAGGAATACAATATTACCTTCCATAGCTTTAAAAATGAATACTTACGCTTTTTTAATGTCGTCTTGGGAAGCATGTTTATGCACTCCTAGAACTTCATAATAATCCACCATGTTTTATTGTGTTCGGGTAGGAATCCTGTGAAACAAGATTTTATTTCAATATAAAAACACAAATTTATCTTTAAAAGTATGATGCGCCCTATGAAAATATGGATTGTTAAATGACTGCCAGAAAAAAAAAATCCAAGTAGGAACATAGCTTTGTAATCTAGATCAGCGACCTCCACATTTTGGGCATCAGGAACTGGTTCTATGGAGGGTAGTTCTTCCATAGATGGGAAAGCACAGTTTTGTGCACTGTCTGGAATCTGTGCATGTACAGATAAGGCTTTGCTCACGTGTGCAGCCATTTCCTGGCATGCCATTCCCCGCTTCCAATCCATGGCCCAGGAACTGCTGGTCTTGATGACCCCCAAAAAATTAGCATATTTTTTAATAAAACTGTTTTTAATGAAGTTTTTAATCATGTAAAATAGTATCTGAGTCTTAACTTTTGCCAATAAATTGAGAAGGCTCAACTAGACAATCTGAAAATTTTCTTATTCCATTGAAATTATGAAGATATCAGATAAGGAATACTTTTAGAAAAAAATAAAACTAACTCATCATATTCTTCTGAAGGGAATATTACAACTGAGGTGGGTTTTTTAGCTATAGGGTAGTGATGGCGAACCTTTTAGGCATCGAGTGCCCGAAGTGTGGGAGTGCGAGTGCATGCGCACACCTGCAGCAGACATCCAAAGACCAGCTGGCTGATGGGAGGTGAGGCATCCCAACACCAGCAGCTCTGCAAAAGGTGAGATATTTTTCTTTTGTGAGCTTCTGTTTTGTCGTTTGCAGGAAAACTTTTGTTTCCCTGCAAACAACGGAGAGAAACACTATGGAGAAATGCAGTGGAGCTGACCTGGACAACGGCACACATTTCCACAGGCAGGGCTCTGTGTGCCACCTCTGGCACATGTGCCATAGGTTCACCACCACTGCTATAGGGCCTCTTTTACTACATCTTCCAATTATATTGCTATGTTTTCATCCAAAATATAACACTAGTACTTGTATCCTAATTTTTCATATCCTCGACAAACCTTCCACTTTTTTTATAATATGGTCCAAAGGCTTCCTACAATGATTGTTAAAATGGTTGTTTTTGTTTTAAACAAAAAATATGCTAACCAAATAAAATGTAATCTAATGCTAAAGCTAGGAAAAGCAGAAGAAAATTCACAAAAAGAATTCAGTATTTTATTAGGTTGATAAACTATTAATGAAAAAAATTATTATTCTGCAAATCTTTCTCTGAATACAATAATCTTTTCCTTTACTTTAGAAGACCATTATTAATTTTCAATCTTCCTTGTATACCAAACACAAATTCAAATAATCTAATTAATATCTCCACCCTTATGAATCATACCCTCATAAGGGAAAAATGAAACAGAATTATGTCATTTTATCCTTTATTGATAAGCACATGTCATGTTGCTCTGAAAATAGGATCCAGTGTTATATTTTGAGGGGGCCTTCCAAAATAAGTATTATGGCTTATTTTCAGGGATAAACGATATCAGAATGATCAGCCTGGCTGAGCGACCCATTCTCCCTGCATGCAGACAAGATGTGATGAGCGTGCAATGTTGTCTGGCAACAACTGCAGCCCATCAGCCCCTTGATCAGTGGAGTGCTGCACAGCCAGCACAGCACAGGGGAGTTGATTATCTGTCCAAGTAGCAGATGGAGGGAGAGTTACATGGGGGGAGTGATGCGATATCGACACGCTGCACAGGAAAGCCAAGTTGGTGGGCCGGAACTGGTGGCCAGCCATGGGAGGTTCATCTTCCCACGGCAGCACCATCAGCAGACAGAGGCATGAGAGGAAGGCAGGCAATCCTGACGCACCACATGGGCTGCAAGCTGAGAGATGTCAAGAACATCCTCCCTCAGCTGGTCACCCCCTCCACCTGTGTCTCAGCTTGCCGATGGCCCGTATAATGCATTGGGATCTCCTGCTGTCTCCCTTGCACCTCTGCCTGCTATCAGTGTCCCCATGCAAAGATGAGCCTCCCGTGGCTGGCCAGCTGCTCCGGGCCACTATCAACTGTTCTGCATCCCATGCATCTGGATCGCCTGCCTTTCCTCCATGGCTCTTTTTCCGTCTGCTGATGATGCTGCCATGCAAAGACAAGCCTCCCGCGGCCATGTGCCCACTCCAGCCCATCAACATTCAGCTTTTCTGCAGCCCACACAGTACGTCCAGATCACATGCCTCCCCCTGCCCCTGCCTGCTGTTTGGACAGGTAATCAACTTACCTGCACTCTGTGGGCTGCAGCTGCTCCCATGGACCATCAACCCTCACCAACTCCAGTGCTGGCCACACCTCACACATGGCTGATGACGACCCTAACTGGGGCTTATTTTGGGGCTATTGCTTATATTAGCACACTAAAAAATCAGGCTGTCTGATTTTCTGGGTAGGTCTTATTTTTGGAGAAACGCATTAGTAGCAAGCAGAGATACAAATACAAATACTTGCAAGCTTCAATAATGAGTGAAAACATTTTAATATTTTATACTAACATCCTATTTGTAAAACTATGTTTAATATCTGCATGTTTTAGCCATATTAAACATGTAACAGAATTATCAGTTTTGATAAAAGTTATAATGAAAGAATGACATATGATGGAGTTACTTATAGAATCTTACATGTAAGGATGCACTTTCACTGCCTCAAAGCATCCTATTGGCTTTCAAATATTTTGCTTGCCGAGACTTGGGAGCTTTTCTAAGGGCCGTGATCTGATGCAACTTCAGGCACGCATCCAGTTTTGCAGAGAATGGAGGCCTGAAGTTCTGCAAGATCACAGCATCCAAAATTTTGCAGTCTTCATGCAAAAAGTGTTTGCAAGTTGAAGGAAAGGACCTGCAATTTCACTGCCCCGAAGCCTGGCGTGCAAAGATTTTTCTGCATTGAGATTGAAAGCCTTTGATGGAGATTTACTGAGGTTGCCCACCCCTCCAGAAGCAGCAGGCAGTCCCAGTGAGTCAGAGAAGCTGAGCAGAGCAAGCCCATCCCGCTCTCCCTCTGCTCTCATCACTCTGCTCTTGGAGCGCTGGGACCAGGCAAAGAAGCTGTGGCAGAGAAACTGGAGAGGAGATAGCTCCCTAGATCTTTGCAAGGGGAGTCTCCAAAGGCCCAATGCGTGTGGAAACCCTGCATGGCAGGATAGGCAGGGAAATAATTATGGGGAGCATAAGATATCTCAGTAGGTCGAGGGGAAGCCTTGAATGATCTTAAGCAAATGTCCTCTTTCATCATTAGCCCCCCCCCCCCATGACCTTCCCCACTCTAAGATACATCATGTGCACTTAATGACCTGTGCATTTGGAGGCGTGTCCTCAGAATTCAACTCAGTTTTTAGAGCAACAAGGCTAGAGACTACCCCTAACCAACCTGGATTCTACCATCGACTCAATGGAGAAACAGGAAGTTTTCATGTTCATTTATTTCAAATCCTCGGGTTACAAATGTGATTTGCAAGTTCCATTACATTTGTAAATTGAGCACTACCTATACAGAAAGAAGAGATGGGTAATAAAAGAAAAATAAACTGACTTATAAAGAGAAATAATTATGGGGAAAGCACCATCAAACAATTCTTAAAAGTCTTCTCCCTCAGACAGCCAAAGGAAATTAGGTGTGCACAACTGAGTGTATGAAAGCAATCCCTTTTGTGGAGAGTGGGAATGTCCTGTTGAGTCAGTTATTGACTCCTGGTGACTGACTGGATTAATCCCTGCAGTTTTCTTTGCAAGTTTTTCAGAAATGGTTTGCCACTGCCTTCTTCCTAGGGTTGTGACACATTCTTAAAGCTTATAATGACATCAGTACCAAGCGATGTGGCCAATTTGGGCTTTGGTTATGCAGAAAGGCCACCAAACATTTAAAATGTATGGGCAATCCTGTAGGACTCCTCATTATTGGGGGGGGAGGGGCAGTGTCTTCCCTCATTTAGGCAATATTTCTGTAAGACAAAGATCAACTGGAGAATTCCTGTTGCTACTTTGCATTTAGACACCAGAATTCTACCTTCCCTCATGTCTTCTCTCAAGTGCAGAAGGTAAAAATTTATTTCATTTGCATGAAGATTAGGATAGGAAAACAACAAAAATGCACCCCACTAACTCCCACATGCTGCAAGCTACCATAAAAGAAAGAAAAGATTATCTCTTTTTCCTTTATTGAGAAGAAAAGTGCAAGACTGGTTGATAAAAAACAAAAAAGCAAACCACAGGAAGTAATATTGTGATTTATCATAATGCATCCATTCACAATCTAATTCCTTATGAAATAACTTGGTAACCATATAAAATGCAAGTTCCCAAGTCAAACTTGACATTTGATTACATTAGGAATGTAGTTTTCTTGACAGCCATATGAAATTAATTTTTAACTTCCAGCATTTTTTCCAATATCTAAATCTAACTTGCAGACCTAATATTATTATTGCTTTAAGCAAGCATGAATATTGGAATAGATAACTGATATAATTAAACCAGTATAAATACTAACAAATAGCATGTGTAAGCCAGCTAAAATTTTTGTGCTCAGCCAAGGTTAATTAGGTAACAATGTATATCAAATAATGTATTGTACCCATTTAAAACATTGTAAATATTGATGTGCTTCAATAGTATTTATCTTGCAAATGCTCAATACATAAGTAAACATTCTTCTAGTGTTACAGAATTACATCTTGGAAACTATACTGAATACAGCCTAAATAGTTTTTTTAATTACAACACTGTATGCTGAAAAATGTGAACAGCTGATTTCAATGAAATTAGATAGGCAATCCAGTTTCATTGAAATCAGCTGTTCACAAACATCTTTCAATAATAATTACATATTAGGAGCCATTGCTAATTAAGATAATATATTAAATATGTCCCTAGTATTATATCGGAAGTTGGCAATTTGGTTGCCTCCAGATGGTCCAGAACTGATCAGTATAACTAACTAATGGCAACAGATCTGGGAGAGCAAATAGCAAAGTACTTTGTTTCTTCTAAAATGTGTGTGTGTTCTGTTGTCAGAAAGAAGAAGCTGAAGAATATATGACAAATAAAAGGGAGGAGCTAAGAAACATAAGGAAAAGCTATTAAAAGGCAATATGATGCTAAAGAAAAGGACTATGGGAGAGAAGACTACACAAAATATCTATGGACATCTGGAGGGATGATACACTAAAAAATAGTAGCTGCTGAAGGCAAAGAAGCAGTACAGCAATGCAGATGAATGACTATTGCACAAATTGTCATTTACTTCTGTTTCATCAAAAACCGACATGATTCATTGTTTCAAAAGTTACATGACCAAAAGCAAAGAAATGTGAATGTAAGGTTGCTTCAGAGAATCAATTAATAATTATACAATTCCTGGTCCTGCAAATCCATTGGTTCTGCAAATTCTATTTTCCATGGAATATTAGTTTTCTATTCCATATAATTTTAAAATAACAGAATTATGAACCGCTAACATATTCTCTAACATTACATCTAAGATTGAAAAAGAATGTTGTACTGGTTGCGCCCTCCTCTGTACCCTTTTGAAAATTCAATCTGCAAGAGGCTAAAAAATTTTCTAGAACAACCTGGGAGAAGAAGCTATATATGCCTAGTACAAAAGATAATTATATCTTTTTTCAATAAAAAGACTCTAATTGACCTAAGCTTCTTTAATTAGCAGGAAAAAAAAACTGCAGAATCTGGAATTTCATACTCATTTTTTCTACCATGAATACCTTTACTATGAGATAACTAATATCCATCACAAAGAGTGCATAAAGTCTGTGAACCGTGAAGATATTGGTATAACAACTGAAAAGAAAAAAGAAAAAAAAACTGTCAAGAGAAGACCTCTGGACCAATACAGCTTCCAGACAGCTTTCAAGAACAACCCATAAAAAGTACTACCCAAAATGAGAGGTGACTAACATGCTCCAGGAACAAGCACAACCAGAACACAAGATAAAGAGTTGTGCAAAAACCTGTCTTACCACAAATGTCTTCTACTCGAGCTTGAACTGTGAACCCAGAAGGCTGCCCAAAGGGTACACTGGTTCTGAGTGGGGGACTGTAAACCCCTCCAGAAGCAAAATCTCCAATTCCAGGTACAGTTGAGCTAAAATCCCACAGCTAGCTGGACTCACTTGTACTGAGTTAAAGCCCATTTTTCTCTTATGCAGACCCCTACAGCATCCAGACAGAGAGAGGAACTTGCGGGGATTATCTGAGTAGCCCAAGGCAAAGTCAGACAACTGAATGTCTTCAGCATATTTCATTCCATGTGGATAAATGACATCATTCAGAAGCTTTATGAAGATACTAAACAACGTTATTATTTAGAACAATTACTGTCAAGAGTTCTTAGACAGAATGTGGGTATTTTTAATACATAGGAAGATTTTTTTAATACTTATTCAGTTAGTTCTCAATTTACAACAGTTCATTTAGTGACCATTCAACATAGCACTGACTTTGCATTTCTCACACTTATGACAATTGCAGCATCCCCATGGTCATATGACCAAATTCAGACCAGACACTTAAAAACTGACTTTTATATACTTCTACTTGCAGTGTTCTGGGGTCATGTGATCCCCTTTTGCAACCATTTGACAAGCAAAGTCAAGGGGCAAGCCAGATTCATTAAACAATGGTGTTATTAATTTAACAACTGCAGTGATTCACTTAACTGTGGCAAGAAAGGTTGTAAAATGGGCCAAAATTCACTTCACAAATGTTTCACTTAGCAACAGAAATTTTGGCCTAAATTGTGGTCATAAATTAAGGATTAGCTATATTTTTTCTTCCAGATTATTTACTAAAATTGAAGTGTTAGCTGAAATATGTTGTAATATTATCTATAAAACAAACATCTAGCATTACAACTCTTTAAATCCTGTCTACAAAATGTTTCCTTCCTATTTTGAGGAAATTTTAATGGCCAGCTATTCTCTGAATTTCTATCACTGATATTGTTAAAAGATACATTCAATGTAATTATTATGTGCATGATGTGTGAATAATCTATGTGTATGATGTGTGAGACAAATTTATAGTTCTTTCCCATTTCAGCTAAAACCATGTACTGCTTTGGAAAAAAAATAGCTCTCAATTCATAATAGACAAAGTGTTATAGAATCATTTCTGGCTGACGCCTTCTTATAACAATAGAAATTTTTACGATAAAGAACAAAAACTAACCCTGGCTAGAGTAAAAAGGACAGAAAGTTCCCTTCCTCCACTTCATTGGGCAATGCACAGAACAGAAACTGCTATCAGCAATAAATTCCACACACAATCACATTACCTTGTTGCAACAGCAATGAATCCTTGTTGTGCTACTGTGATCACCTGCCTGTGGCCTACCAACAAATCCTGAGCCACCCCAAACTTTCCACCCACATTACCCCAAGGTGAAGCACTTCATTTAAACACAAAGCAGTTGAAATATAAAAAGTACCACCTACCCCCAAAAGAATGGATACTTGGCATTATTTTATCTGCCTCAACATCTTTCCCTTGAAATAAGACCTTTTGTTTGGTTGCAACACCCTTCTAGCTCCCTTCTTCACCCATTTATAAAGAATGGTCCTCAAGCAACATTTTCCAACCTACGTCTCTTTCAAGAGGTGTGGACTTCAACTTCCAGAATTCTCTGACAAGCAAACGTTCCACCATTTGCTACTAACTGGCCGTTCTATATAAATTATATATTTTTAATTAATTCACCCATACTGGTATTTCAATTATTCATGGCCATCATTTGCCCAATTGTCCTATAATCTTCCAGGTCCATATTTTCCAATCTTGGCACTTTTTAATTCACCACAGGTGAATTAATCAGGAATATATAATTTAATTTATATGTTTATAAATGTAATTTAATTTCACCATAGGCGAATTAGTACTGGCATTTCAATTTTTCTTCACGGCCATTTTTTTTCCAGGTCCATATTTTTTTTCAATCTTGGCACTTTTAAACTTTAATCCCATAGTTTCCCACCCCACGTCGCCTGGAGAGTTCCCGGGTCGAAGCCCATCCGTCTTTAAAGGCACCCAATTCGGAAAAAACTCTGCTCCGGCGGACTCTCCCACCTGTAGGCCGGACCCCTTTTGTGCTTCTCGAGAGCCCCTGGTTTCTTGTCCAGACGGAGCGCCTTGAGGGCAAAGGCAACGCCGCACAGAAGGGAAGGGAGAGAACGGCAAGGCCTCCTCCCAAGTTTTCCCACCGAAGGCAAGCAGGGAACTGGGCGGGACGTCACTAA
Source organism: Laticauda colubrina (assembly GCA_015471245.1). NCBI lineage: Eukaryota > Metazoa > Chordata > Lepidosauria > Squamata > Elapidae > Laticauda > Laticauda colubrina. The sequence goes on from BLBF01000048.1 coordinate 4,952,284, forward strand.
TCCTCCTTCCCCACCCCCACAAACCCCTTGTATTGCAGACGACTACTCCCCTCCTTTCCACAGCGCGCGGCGCGCTTTGGCCAATCCGCAGAGAGCACGAGCCAAAGGTGGAAAAAAGGGCGGGGCGGGGTGGCGAGGGCGACGCAAAACCCGTTGCTGAGAGACGACCCCCCCCCCAATTTCCCTGTGAGGTCGCCCCCCCTCACCACACACACCATCACCACCCCCGCGGGCGCGCTGAATTGGTGACAACCCGTAACTGTTTTTTCCCGCCTTTGGCCTCCTCCGCGCTCACCCGCTCGTTTCCCCCTTTGCGAGCAGCGGCAGCCGCACCCCGACCTCTTCTTTTTCTTCTAACTCTCGGAGTTCGCCTGCCTTCCCGCTTCGTAGCAGCAGCAGCAGCAGCAGCAGTTCCACAGCTTCTGGCAGGGCCGCAAACAGGAAGTGCGTCACGCGCAGACAGCGGAAAAACCACCGTCCTTAATTGTTCAGCGCGTTTATAGAGCGAGTTAATAAAGAAAAACACGAAGAGGGATGTATATGTATAAACAGCCAAGGACTTCCGGGACAAGAGGTTTCCATCCTTTTCCGGGGAAATTCCCGCAAAGAGAGGGCCCAAGGCGCCTTTTCCCGGACTGACACGCCTTTCTAAAGCTCGAGTGGGCTGAGAGCGGCACACTGGAGGTCAACTGAGAAAGGGCCGGAGAGATGGAGATAACAGGGATGCTTGAACCTTCCTTACTTTAGGCCTATGAAAAGCGAGGAGGGCCGCTACCTCGCTCTGCCACTAGGATTCCTCGCGCCTCAGAAAGAGCGGGCTTCATTAGAAAGAAGCCCACCGCTCTGGGCCGGAACTTGTTTACGGGGCTGTTCCCGGGTCACAGCTGTGAGGAAGCCTGGGATTTCTTTACGGTTTCACTTCCTCCTCGAGATGCCTGGAAGGAAACGGCAATAAAGGAGGGCGGGGGTGGGAAAGCAAAAGTGGTTTTGAATCCGGAAATTCTCCTGAAGCCATGGGGCGAGTCACTCTAAAGTACGCGTCTCTATGTTAACTTACTTCCGGGGAAGGGGAGGTAGGGAGACACCCTCCGAGGAATTTCGTCACGGCCTCAACGTTCCGGAAGATTCTGGAATAAGTCGTCCGAATGTTTACCCGCCTTCCCGCCTCCTCTTGAGGAAAGTTAGTGCTGCGCTTGCCCCCTAGTGGCTGTCTCGAACATAACATCTCATGAATGCGACAAGCCCAGGGAGAGTGGGAGAAAATATTTTTTAAAATTATTGTGTGCGCCTTTTAAGTCACAGGCGGATGCCTCTACTAATCCTTGCAGCTTTCTAGGGTTTGCCCTTGCTTCTGTTGGAAGAAATGCCCTTCGAAGTGGGGAAAAAGACACTGGAAACATGGAGCCTGTTTGGAAGGTTTAAGGGCCTCTGGAGCTCCTGAGTGAAAAGGAAGGATGACCACGTGCTTCAAGGTGGAGGAAGAGATCAAGAAAAAAAAAAAAGGCTGAGGTGCTGAGAGTGCCTGGGTTTTATAATCTTTGTTGGGATTTGAACTGAAGCTTGTTTCTAATTGGTTGCCAGGCTCCCATGGGGCCATGAGTTCCAGGCTTGGATGAGCCTTGCTGGATGATGATGATGATGCACTGAAAGGGCTTTTGAGCAATGACTATAGCTTTACCTGGAGATCTTTGTTATGTATTCTGGCCCAGGCCTTAATGGCCCACCCATTAACAAAGGTGGGGGTGAGTTTCTGCTTTCTGAGTTTCTACTCTCTTCAGAGGAAATATTCTGCCTTTTTAATATTTCCTAGAATATTTCAATTTTCTGGGAGAGAGGTGGGTGTTAACTTCCTACAGTTCCCAAAAAGTGTTAAGTATTACTTGATACTGTGTTTTCTGCTATTGGAAGAAATGTCCATCTGGGTTCAATTCCAAGTGGGGAGACACACACTGGAAACATGGAGGCTGCTTGGAAAGCTGGCTTAATGGTGGACAGGACCACATTGGTTTGAAGTCCTGGGTAGCTGACCACATGGAGAGAGGTGCGTGTGTGTCTGTTTGTGTGCATGTGTGCAAGCACATATGTATATCCTCTTTTGGGCCTTGCCTTTGAGCTTCCTGTTCCTGTGCAAGACATGTATCCTATTATCTGTCAGATTCCCAGAGGGCGTGAGTCTTAGCTTTGTAGGGTGTCTGTCCCAGGCTTAGCTGAATCTTGGGTGAAGTAATGAAGGGCAATTTCCTATTGTAGCTGAATGGCTTTGCCCTAAGGGATAATCATCCTGGAGCTGAGGTCTTTTGTTTTGTAGATAGACCAGCCCAGTCTTTTTGTCTGGTAGACAAGCTGGCACCAAAATATTTGTTGGGGACAGTGGGCTGGGCTCTTTTATTTCTGTTTCCTTTTAAGATTTCTTAAATTTCTCTTTTACGGGAAATATTCTGCTTTTTTAATATTTCCTAGAACATTTCATTCTTCTAGCAGAAGGGTTGGCGCTAACTTTCTATACTGCCCTCCCAACTTAATTTCATATTTTGCTTCTAACTCAATTGAATTTCTATAATAAATTGCTTTGCACAATATAAAAGTTTATATTTTCGATTAGCAGAATAGCTTTAACCAACAGAATACAGTTCTGCAAAAAGCTTTAAAATATTCAATGCTGTAGATTATAAAATAATACATATAATAATATTATAAAATAATGTTTAAAATGTTGAAATTTTTTGTCAGATATTGTATTTTAGAAAAGGGTTATCTGTATATACTTTATGTATTTAAATGAAAAAAGACAATTGTGAACAAAATAGAATTGTAACAGTTAACATAAATGAAGCAGCTTGGAGCAAAACAAAAAAGAAAATTGTTTTATTTCTGTACAAGGAAACTACAAATAGCATTTTTAACACTTCATTTTGTATCCAAGTCATGAAATTATACATTTTTATACTAATACTAGCAAACATTTTCAAACCATTCAGACCCCTTCTGCACATTTAAAATATATTGCTGTTTACTGCTGATTAATAGTTAAAATTAGGAGCTTCTTCAGCAGTAACGTTGCTTTTAAGTTTGGAGACTACCAGCTGAGGGTCCCCTCAGATCAATAGTTCCAAAGTCTCTTTCACTGCCCCAAAAGGACATACTTGATTCTGCCAGTTAATGCTTTAGGGACCCAATTATATCATTTTTTTTTTCTTTTAAAAAGTGACAATTGCACATGACAAAGATTGATTACGTGTGATTATCAATTCTGAATTATTTCTTTTTATCTTAATTATTTCTTTTAGCAATCAAATGCAAACAAGTATCCCTACCCCCTCATCCTCTGCCCTGTTGATAGAACATATAAAATATTTTTCACCAATTGCATTCCAGGTAGAGTAAATGAAAGAGAAAATGAAAACACCTGCAAGCTTTCAGCTACAAAGAAGGAAGCCTGATTCTTTTATACAAATTTATTTTAATAGTTGTTACACAAATTCCTTTTCTACTGTCATAACCATTTTATTATAGTATATGTTAAAGTAATGATTTTTTTTAAAGCTACAGGCACAGAAAAACAATGGAACAGATCAGGAAAAAACAATTACATTATTTGAAACAGTGTACAACTGATTGTGACACTGGCTAGGAGAATGACTGAAGAACAGGCATACTTATTCAGGTAGATAAACATCTTTTTTTAAAAGGCCAAATAAATTTCTCAGTGTTTCACCCAAAAACATTTATTTTTCCACTTGCAAATAAATTGGGAAAAACGGTAAACAATTTCTGCCTCTTAAAAAGAGGTGAGATTACTTGAGTTGCAGGCCAGTTTTCAAACATTTCTTTTCCCTCTCCAGGAATATCACCCTGTTTCTTCCCCATCGACTACTCTGCAGTATACTTGCATCAACTTATTGCCATTCATTGGAATTATTTGTGTTCAAACAGCACAAAGCCTTCATCTTTGGTTATTTTCTAGAAGATGTCATTGTCCCAAAGGTGCTCTCTCTTGGAAAGCTTAGCAACTGCTCCTTTTTGAATCTGATCCAGAAAATCTCAGTGGGGTTTGAACTCCCAAAAAATGACAGCCAGTTAATGCCTCACATTAAAACGGAAACGTACTTGAGGATAATTCAATGGGAAAATGAGTTGCAAACATTTATATGGACCTCTCTTAATCTGCTAGATATGTGTATGTGTGAGTGGCTTAAGGAATAGGCACTGATTTACTTCCTCTGCAAAGCATTCCATCACAGCTTCAATTCAACTCAGCTCAAATCCAGCAGCACACTCAACTGCATAAAGCAGCTTGCTCCGCATAAGGTGTTCATCACAAAATTCTGGAAGTTTCAACAAATTCATACAGGTACTGGCAGTGGGTAGTCGCTCCAAATCAGAGCCCCCATTGTGAATGCAAAAAGCAGGATACAATTCCTGTGGGCGGAGAAAAAAATAACAAGGAAAAACAAGTTTTAAAAATGACTTTCAGTGCCATCTCCATGCGCTGCTGTACTCATGACCCTAAAGAAGAAGCATATGACAGTAACAGTAATAGTCAAAAGATATCATTTTCACTCTGGAGATCAGATAACCTTTAGTAATGTAAAGTTGGAAAAATGGGACATGATGAAAATTGTAATTCAGTAATGAAGTGGAAGGATGACTCACTAACATACAATACAAAAATCTCTAAAGAAATAAACAAAGGAAATATTGTCTGCATTGTCTCCAACAGTTTGAAGAACACAGAGGGATTATACACTACAAGCAGCAGCACAACAATTAGACACAAGAACAGTTTTTTCCCAAAAGCTATCACTGCTAAACAAATAATTCCCTCAACACTGTTCAACTATTTACGAAGTGTACACTACTATTACTGTTAATCTTCTCACCACTCCTTATCACCCATCCCCTCCCACTTGGCTGCTTCCTAGTCAAGGTTTGATTGTTGATTGTACTCTATGATTATCATGAAGTGTTGTACATTATCCTTGATTCTTAATGAATGTACCTTTTCTTTATGTATACTGAGAGTATTTATACCAAGACAAATTCCATGTGTGTCCAAACACACTTGGCCAATAAAGTATTCTATACAATAATACAAACAGGTGTTGACAGCAGAGAAGACTTTATGAAAAATTAAGGGAAAGCTCTCATCACTCAGAATTCTTGCATCAACTATTTCTCAGAACTTTTTTATCAAAGGCACAAACAAGATTGAAATACTTTTATTATACAAATTTTATGTTTGCACACCTACACACTCACCCCTACACACACGTTCCCCTATCCAAGATGTGCCTAACATGCTGCATCAATTTTGACCCCAGGGTAGGGGAACATGGATGCCAAAAAATTTTTCCAAGAGACTTGGTAGCTTGCTAGCAGGGACTAGAGAAGGTCTGGTTTCTGAAACAGGTCTTGAAAGCTAGATATATCCTTGTCTGAGCTACTGGACCTGATCATCAGGTTGACAGGTCCATTTACTCCAAAGCCTCCAATACAGGAACACAATGTTGCCAGCCAATCAAGACAAAAAAAGCCACAAAACAGAGAGAAGATATTAGAAACACCAATCAAGCAGAACACAGCAAACTCCAAGACCAATAAACACAGACCAAGACTCCCAACCAATCAGGATGAAGAAAAAATCATTCTAGCACAGCGTAGGCTAGCATTTAAATTTAAAACAGAAATAAATGACTGTGAAAGTCTGACTCACAGACGAACACAATACAGAAGCCCGATGATGGCAGATGAGATTCTGCTGAAACGTTGCTACAACTTTAAAAGCACAACTACAATGACATGGGATAATACCCAAACAAAGATGAATACCATATATGTAAGTACCTACGAAAGCTTAAGAAAATATGTATATATTCATATTCATTCATGTGTGTATTTGTACCTGCCAAAAGCCATAATCCAAAATGAAAAAGGCATATAAAATAAACTGAATTAGCAAATGTTTTTCAAAATAAGTACATATATAAACAAAAGATATCTCAGTTGTGAAATTAACTGATCTTCTGTTCTTTCATTCAGGTACACTATGTTGTTAACATACAACCATTTGTATAGTGATGGTTCAAAGTTATAAGAGTAATTAAAAAATTACTTAGGACTGTTTTTCAGATTGCAGCATCCCCATGGTTGTGTGATCAAAATTTGGATGCATGGCAACTGGCATGCATTGATAACAGTTGCAGTGTCCCAGGTTCATATGATCATCTACTGCAATCTTGTGACAAGCAAAATTAATGGGGAAGTCACTTAACTTCCATTTTACTAACTTAACAATTGCAGTGATTAATAATTGTCACAAGGAAGTTTGTAAAATAGGGCAACTTCACTTAACAACTACTTTGCTTGGGAATTTAGATTCAATTATAGTCAAGACAATCTGTACATAGAAACACACAAGCGCACAAATACACATTTCTTTCCTTCCACAACAAAGAAAAGGGGGAAAATGAGAAAGAGTATATTGGGATTGTAAGAGAACCAAGGCAACACATTTCATGGGAATGAGATGAGGGAAAGAGGTGTCTGGCAGGGAAAGGAAGAAAACTGTGATTCCATCTGGATGCCACAAAAGTTTATGTTTAGCAAGCAAGTAGGCAATCTTCAAGCCCAGGATGTCTAAAGTGTTTTAAATTGTCCTTGGATCTCAAAGGACCTATTATTTTTTATGGAAAACAAAATCTGTGTTGACTACAGCTCGGTAGTTAGTGTGAAAAGGCATTAATTGCCGAAAAGGACAAAGATATCTAAGGGTGGAGGAAGCACTCAAGAGTGGGACTGGAAAAAGGGCAGCAAATGACATTGTGGAAAAGCTGTGCTTGTACACTGCTCAAAAAAATAAAGGGAACACAAAAATAAGACATCCTAAATCTGAATGAATGAAATATTCTTATTAAATACTTTGTTCATTACATAGTTGAATGTGCTGACAAGTTGAATGTGCTGACAACCCCAGTTCTGTGGCTGGGGTTTTCTATAGTGGCTAGGGTTTTGGTGCCATTGAAGAATCATCAGAGAAGCCATAGAGATTGAAAAAAGACCTGAAAGCATGAATAGAAGAGATGATTCCACCAGACTGTCAATCATTTGGAAGCCTGCACTCTCAAATAGAAAGATCTCCACACCACAAGTCAGGCAAACACCTGGGCACAAACAGACTCCCTCTGATACCTCCAGCTCAAACACACCCCCACCAGGCACCCAGATGAAACTTAGCTTCCTAATAGATAATAGCCGTCCTTTCACACAAAGCCAAGCTGCACTGAAAGCCTCCAGTGCAGGAACAGAGTGTTGCCAGCCAATCAAAGCCACAAAACAGACAGAAGAAACCAGAAACACCAATCAAACAATCTCCAAGTCCAATAAACACAGACCAAGACTCCCAACCAATCAGGATGTAGAAAAAAACATCCTGCCACAGCAGTAGGCTAGCCTCAAATTTAAAACCAACGGCTGTGATAGCCTGACCCACATACAAACTCAATACAGAAGCCTGATGATGGCAGATGAGATTCTGCTGAAACGTTGCTACAACTTTAAAAGCACAACTACAATGACGTGGGATAATACCCGAAGGAAGCTGAACTGCATTCATTCACACACACACACACACACACACACACACACACACACACACACAAACATAGAGGCAGGGGTAGGATTCAAATTTCTTAACCGGTTTTTGAGTGTGGCCTAATTTGTGGGTGTGGCTTGGTGGTCATGTGACTGGGTGGTCATGTCTTGTATGTAAATATTATAAATATTTATGTAATTACTGATTTTTTTATTTAAAAAACAGCAACTTTTGCCCAAAATCAGGCAAAGCAGGCAGGCAGATTGAGTTGCTCACAGAATCACAGATTCACTTAGAGATCTGTGTTTCTGCCATCGGCTATCTGAATCTACTACACTGAATAATAGAACCTTCAGTTCTAAGGGAGATAAGCAAAGCCAAAGTTCTAAAGATTAGCTCCAATGATTTCCTGCTTTCTAGCTAATCTGATTGGTACTGCAGAACAGCTGATGGTCAGGTGAATAAAAAAGGAAAAATAGCAACTTAGCAGGCAAGTTTGCCAGGTAAGGAGTGAAAGGGCGGGGAGGGTTCCCGCAGGCCATGTGGGCAGGGCAAACTGGTGTTCCTGCAGCCTGGATTAATTGCTTTGGGGGTTGCTCTGGGAGTGATATTTCTCTGCGGACCACCAAAATTTTCTTGCAGACCACCAGTGGGCCGCGGACTACCTTTTGACGATCACTGTGCTATACAACCAAAGTTCCACTTTCCTTGAAAAGGGAATATTAAGTTCATCATGTACTCTGGTGAGTTGAAACAGATAATCTGGGTTTAGAAAGGGAAAAAAAACCACCTAGCACCCTGAGTCAAAAAGATAATGAGATTTTAAGTAATTGTTTAAATGGAGGCCTTAAAATGTATGTTATAGCTAAACTGTGTATTTAGCATTTAGCTCTCAGGGCACTAATTGAATTTTCTTACTTTTAAAGCTTTAAAAATGTTAAAAATGAAGTTCTTTGTTGAAATGCCAAGCCAAGGGCACCATTTGTCATATAATTAACTACTCTACAACGGGAATCTGCAAGAGCAGAGAAAGAAACAGCGGCAGAAGTACCAATTTATTGTGTGCTCTGATTGGAACTTAACAGTTTTCAACTGCTCTTTAATGATTTCTTTTTGTCTGTAACAATTTCATTTGTAAAACTTATTAAACTTTAATTAGCTTTAGCCTACTTTAGTGTGAGTTCAACCAGTTGGGAGTGAAGACTTGGCTTTTTTTTTTTTAATAATGAAAGTCATGACTGGGTTATTTATAAATACTAAAGGACTTCCTTCTAAATGAGTCTGGACTAACTATAGCAAAAGGTGAAAGTTCCATAATAGAGCCTGGGTAAGATTTCAGGTTAGGCAATTCCAAATTCCACCCTTAACAGTAAAATTGAAATATCTTTTATTTTAATACAGCTGTACATAATTAATTTTGTTGACATGTTGCTCTAATGTTGCCCTCAATAGTATGTTTTTGGTTAATTGAATCCATTTATTTCATGGCAAATACTAATTACATCTACTTACAGAATATGATTCTCTTCTTCATCTACAAAGTACCGCAAGGACATTTATTATAAGCACTAATTATGCTATTCTTTTGAAAGGTCTAAGGCCACAATGGCACAATACGGTAAGAATATGTCTTCCTCACCTTGGTGGGTAAAGTAATAGCAACTTTTGGTATTCTATAGCTGATTAGTAGCCTCTATGATTGATGAACAAGCATCAGTAGGAATGACTGGGAAGCTTCACCCATTCTCATTTTTCTCTGTTCTGTTTTCCAGTGCAAAATCATATGTAAAGTAAAGATAAAGGTTCCCCTTGCACATATGTGCTAGTCGTTTCCAGCTCTAGGGGGCAGTGATCATCTCCGTTCCAAAGCCATTACAGAGCCAGCACTATCTGAAGATGTCTCCGTAGTCCACGTGGTCAGCATGTGGTCCACATGGTCAGCATGATTAAACACTGAAGGTGCACGTAACACTGTTTCCTTCCCACCAAAGGGGTCCCTATTTTTCTACTTCTATTTTTATATGCTTTTGAACTGCTAGGTTGGCAGAAGCTGGGACAAGTAACGGGATCTCACTCCGTTACACTGTGCTAGGGATTCAAACCGCCAAACTGCCCACCTTTCTGATCGACAAGTTCAGCGTCTTAACCACTATATTTTACAATAAACTTTTGAGTATGAAGGTTGTGATTTGCAACCATTTTTTGAGCAACTGTTTGAAGTTCTGGAACATTGAGGCCATGACTAAGTTACAATGGCATACTAAAAAAGCGATAGCCCATCAATTAAAAATGGCAAAACCATATTTATTTAAAAATGCGAACAAACCAGGTCGCTGGCTGGCTTACAAATTGAAAAAAACAAAAAGAAAAGAGATGGATTACCAAATTAAGAAATGACTAAGGAGAGATTTGCTATTAAGAAGAAGAAAAAAGAGAGACAATTCAAAAACATTATGAGAAATTATATAGGAGGAATATCCAAAGCAGAACTCACAAAAATTTTAGATGAGGAAAAAAATATCCTGAATCGGAAAATAACAATGGAAGAACTCCATTAGGCAATAAATAAACAGAAAAATGATAAAACTCCAGGCCCAGATGGGCTCCCAGCGGAAATTTACAAATTGCAACAGGACATTTTAAGTAGTAAAATGCTCAAAATATTTAATGAAATTCTAGAAGATGCAAGAATTCCACAATCTTGAAAAGAAGTCATGATTACAATCATCCCTAAAGAAGGAATCACCAAACAGACCCTGGAAATTTTGGACTGATATCCTTACTAAATGTCGATTATAAAATCTTCATGACAATTATTGCAGAAAGACTTAAAAAAATTAAATGAGTTTATTTCTATAGATCAAAATGGATTCTTCCCACATAGACAACTCAAAATTAATATTAGGACAACCTTAGGTATCATAGAATATTATGAGGATCATAGTGGTGACCAGGGGGCATTAGTGTTCTTAGATGCCAAAAAGGTCTTTGACAACATGAAATGGGATTTCATCTTGCAGCAAATTAAATATATGGACCTAGGATGAAAATTATTAAATGATATATTGGCAATATATGAAAAACAAGAAGCCAGAATTTTGGTGAATGGGGGGATAACAAACAAATTTCAAATCCAAAAAGGAACTAGGCAGGGATGCCCGCTATCACCATTTTTGTTTATTTTGACATTGGAGGTGTTAGCAAGAATAATTAGAAAAGAAACAGAAATTAAAGGTTTAAAAATAAAAAAGAAGAGTTTAAATTACAAGCGTTTGCAGACGATTTACTTTTTATTTTAGAAGAGTCACAAAATTTGAGACCAAAACTGATAGATAATTTAGAAGAATTTGGAGAAGTCGCAGGGCTAAAAATTAATAGGGAGAAAACAAAAATAATTACTAAAAATATGACAAATAAAAGAAAACTTTAGTAGCGAGAATGGGCACCCAAATTGTAGAGAAAGTTAAATATTTGGGGATTATAATTTTGGCAAGATATACAACACTCAAAAAAGATCATTATGACCCATTAATAAAACGAATATCTGAAGATTTTGAAAAGTGGATAAATTAGTACTATCTTTCATGGGAAGGATAGCAGCAATAAAGATGAATGTACTACCTAAATTATTATTCCTTTTTCAAAATGCCCCCATAAAATTGGAAAAACAGTTTTTTGATAATTTGAATGAAATAATGGCAAATTTATATGGCAAAAAAACAACAACAACCAAGAGTCAAATTGAAGTTGCTGCAAGATGCTACAGAAAGAGGAGGATTTGACCTATCCGACTGGGAACTGTATTAAACAGCTGCAATTCTAACCTGGGTGAAAGATTAGTTAAATAAACCATAGAAATAAAAGAGTATTAACATTAGAAGGTTACAATTTGCAGTCGAGATGTCATGCTCTCCTCTGGCAGGATAATCAAAAGGGTTATAATTATGTTCAAAGACATAAAGCTAGACAGACTCTCTTAAATACATGGAATAAAATAAATGTATGTAGAAACATCTATTTGGCTATCGACTTTGGAAGCATTGATGCACCCACATTTACTGAGAGAAGGAAAAATCATCACCTATGAAAATATATTAAATGATAAAGGGGAATTAGAATCTAGACAAGATCTGAAAAATCAAGGAACTGATGTGGAATAGTGGGCCTATTTGCAACTCCAATCGAAATACTTAAGGAACAAGGAAGAGTGGGGAATTAGTAGAACTAAGACAAAATTAGATGAAATAATATTAGGAACCGATGAGAAGATGATAAAAAAATCTATCAAGTTTTATTGGAATGTAAATTGGAAGAAGAAAAAATAAAGGAAACAATGGTGGTATGGATGAAAAATTTCGGTTATAGCATCAATTTAGACGATTAGCAAATATTATGGAAAAGAAATAAAAAGATGACATTAGCCATACCATTTAAGGAAAATCTGTATAAATTATTTTATAGATGGCACATACCTCCATCAAGATTGGCAATAATGTATTCAAAACTTTCCTCCACATGCTGGAAATGTAATAAAGAAAAAGGAACTTATTACCATTTGTGGTGGAGCTGCAAAGAGACCCAATAATATTGGCAAAAATTACAGAAGTGGCTAGAAGAAATATGTGGGATGAAAATAGAATATAGACCAGAGTTCTTTCTGTTAGGGATTAATACAAGGAAATATGACAAGGAAAATATATATTTAATAATCCATATAATTACTGTAGCAAGATTGGCATACACACAGCAATGGAAAAGTAAAGATATCCAAATGAATTTGAAATAATTAGGAAAATTATGATGTGTGCAAAGTTGGATAAATTAACAAAGGAATTAAAAAATAAGGATGATTCAGATTATGATAAAATATGGGATAAATTTTATGGTTGGCTAGAGAAGAGGAAGATTCAAGAGAATAAAGAAAGATTATATGTATATATAAAATAAATATAAATTTATTATTATTATTGGACTTAGCAAAGTAATGACAAAGATGGATGTTAGGAAGACTGTGTCATGTTCAATATTTTTAATGTATTTTTTGTTCATGTTTGTGTTTGTTTGTTTAATAAAGGAAAAAAAAGTGATTTACAGCCGCTCTTACAACCATCACAGCATCCCCACAGTGATATGATCACAATTTGGGTGCTTGGAAACCGACATGTAGTTATAATGACTGGGGTCATGTGGTTGCCATTTGTAAACTTCACAGCAACTTCTGACAAAGTCAGATTTGCCTAACAATCCCTCGGTTCACTTAATAATTGCAATGATTCGCTTATCAACTGAAATATAATAATAATAACAATCGTAACAATAATAGTAACAACAACAATAATAATGATAATGATAATAAATTAGACGCAAGTCACTTAACTGCCTTGCTTATTAACAGAGATTCTGGTCCCAAATGTGGGTATGGACAGAAAGTAAATCAAGATTTCATTCCAAGAGAAAATGGAGATCGCCATTTTCCAGGTCCCACTGACTCAGCATTCAGAACAAAAAGGATTTCACTCTTTCAAATTTAAGTTACTCAAATGGGACAAAGACTAGGAAGAAAGCAAGAATACAAGTCCTCATTTAGCAGCAATTTGCTATTATTATAGTGGTGAAAAGTAACTTTATAACCAATCATAGACCTTTTGCAGGTCTGGTAAGGAAAGGTGAAACCACACTGTTAAGTACAATTGCAGTTTCACTTAGCAACTACTTTGTTTAATGATTGAATTGCCAGTCAAAGTTGTGCTTATTAAAAGAGGACTACAAGTAGCCTTTGACTTACAGCCTTTGACTTAACGATCAAAGTTATAATAGCACCGAGAAAAGTGATTTATGACCGTTTTTTACTTAAAGACTGTGGAATGCCCATGGTTATGTGATCAAAATTCAAGCACTTGGCACATTTTTATGGTTGCAGTGTCCTGGGGTCATGTGATGCACCTTCTGCAATTTTTTTGATGAGCAAAGTCAACAGGGAAGCTAGATTCATTTAACAATTGTGTTACTAATTTAATAACTGCAGCAATTCATTTAACAATTGCAGCAAAGTTGTAAAATGGGGTAGAACTTACTTAACAAGTACCTTGCCTAGCAATGGAAATTTTGGACTCGATTGTGGTTGTAAGTCGAGGACTACCTGTGCTTGTAGATTTTCATGATACTATTTGTAAGCTCATTTCTGATACCAAAACCAACTCTGTTCACAGGTACTTTTGTTCAAAATAATATATTCTTGATCTCGTGAATCATACTTCTGTACTTGGCTCTGGATAACGGATTCTGGGATTCATCAGCTTAGAAATGCAATTGGGGAGTATTAACTATACTCCAAATGTAATTCCACTATGTTATACACCATGTTCTACAGGGAGACCTCAAAGTAGAAATTTAGAGATAAGTTCCATATAACACTTGTAAGACAGAAGGAGAAATCAGGCATAAAATGGCAACACATCATAATTTGTTTTTCAGCAACTGCATTCTCAAGAGTAGACCTTCTGAATTGCAGGTTGTATACTCCTCCTATACAGAATGAAAACACATCTTGGGGTTTTGTGAACAGTATGTAAAGCAATGGCTATGTGCAAAGTCCATGCAGTGAAGGAAGCATGGATGGTTCTTTGTTTTTCTACAATATAGAAGCTGATCAAAACATCCACATTCATCTTAAGGCAGAAACAACACCATGATCAGGATCCCGGTCACATTACTAACCACATGATAACAGCTGAAAGCCCTGCTTCTTTCTTTGGAAAGTGATTGTGCTCATTTATCACATGAAATAATTGAGATGAAATGGATTATTAGGTTAAGCAAATTTTTCTTTCCCCAAAAAAATCATTGAAACTGCAATCCTATACATTTTTAACTGAGAAGAAACCAAACTGAATTCAATGAAGCATACTTCTAAGACTAAATATTTAGAACTACAGTATCATTACATTGACTGCTATAGATTCTTTTAAAAATATTTAAAATATAGTCCTAGAGTAGACATAAAATCTAAATTTTAATTTGGGAATTATCCCAATTTCTACAATGTACATGTCTACATCCCCATTACTTTAATGTTGCTTTGGTTTTTAATTAAACAAATGTTTATTAATACACTATTGTTATGGCTGTAACAAATTAGCTAAAAGAAAAAACTATGAAGGCAGATACCTTAAAACCCAAGAGAGGAGGTCGTGAGCAGCTGGTCACAAACTTGAGTAATTTACATTTCTCATCATCGGTGAAACTTTCAACTACTCTCCAAAAGATTTTGATTACTGGATGATCTGCAGTATAACCTCCTACCATTAAAAAAAAATAAAACTGCATTAAAACTGAGTTAGTGTTATTCTTCATGATCAGAAAACAATAATTCAGTCTTCCTACGCCTGACTCTGAAAAACAATATCAGGATGGAAGAGTGAACTAATGAACAGTAAGATTTTGTAAAAGTAATCTTTATCAATAGAAGAATGGTTAAAAGATCATATAATCATTTCATTCATATACTATTTAAGAGATAAGAGTACCTTAAAAACTAAGTGAAATGCGTTGCTAATTTGTAGGACTACTCATTCCTTTTTGTATATTACTCTGTGTGTGTGTGTGTGTGTGTGTGTGTGTGTGTGTGTGTGTGTGTGTGTGTGTGCTGTTTAGCTTCCTTCGGGTATTATTTAGCTTCCTTCGGGTATTATCCCACGTCATTGTAGTTCTATTAAAGTTGTAGCAACGTTTCAGCAGAATCTCATCTGCCATCCTCAGGCTTCTGTATAGAATATATATATATATATATATATATACACACACATACATACAGAAGCCTGAGGATGGCAGATGAGATTCTGCTGAAACGTTGCTACAACTTTAACAGAACTACAATGACGTGGGATAATACCCGAAGGAAGCTAAACAGCACACATGTAAGTACCCGCGAAAGCCTAAGAAAACATATATATATATATATATATATATATATATATATATGTATGTATGTATGTATGTATGTATGTATGTATACTACTCCTAGTTTTTGATTATTCACCCACCAAAATGAGTATGTGTGTGGCCATGCATACAGAGCATAACCGTATAATTTATTCTTCTCTTGACATTAGAGAATTAATCATATTCAGCCTCCCTGGCTTGGATTCTTTATTTTTGTCCTTCAACACCACCTTTATTTACAGTGTACTTGCCTGAATAGTTTGTGAAAGTTTTAAGATCCTCTAGACTAATTGGAACCTGGGCTCCAGAAATCAAAACCTGGAAGGGTTGGAGAAAAAGCAGTACATACACGGTTAATACATCTAGGCAGAACATTAGAATCTTAATTTTTTTTAAAAAAAATCACTAAATGCATCATTTTCTCCATGTGGCTGGGCAATTATACCTGTATTTCTTGTTGATCGAACATTCTGAGCCACTCAAGATTAACAACATTGGCAAGACCTTGTCTGAATGCCAGGCAATGCTGTCTGATTTGTTTATTTAACCTGTAGTCTGCCACGAGATGGATGTAGGCGATTCTGTTTGCACTAGTGACAGGAATATCCTTTCCTCCAAGCTTTAATTCAACCACCTATGAAAACACAAACATCTTCTATAAAATCAATCTCATTCACTGTAGGCAAATTATTTTCTCCCAAACCCCAATCTTACAATCACCTTCCATGGCACTGCACTGATGCAGCAGTCCACAGTTTAATCTTCATTCATTATGAATACATTATTTTTATATTGCACCATCAATACTTAGAAGAATGGGTCTTTGTCTGGAAGAGTATATTTTGGCAAAAAAGGAAGGAATATGGCCCCTTGATCACAGCATTTGCCACAAGGTGGCATAATAGAACAACAGGGATTGTGAAGAAGTTTGATTCAACAAACTTTTGTTGATACCAACCGCTGAAAATCTCTGTGGATAAAACATGGAAAACATACATTTCCTAGCAAAATACATCAATGCTTCAGCTACTCCCTCATTCCAGCTTTATATTATTTTGGAAAAAGACATCAAAACTTGCTAGGAATGGAATTCAAGATTTTGCCTCAAATACCTGCAATTTTTTGAAGTTTATTAAACAAGTATTAGGATGCCTCTTGATTTAAAAAGAGCTCTCTCAGTTTTTTGCCCTTAATTATTTTAGGTAAACAAGCCAAAATTTGTATGTTTTGAGAGTTCAAATCAGAACTGAAAAAAGTTTGTTCAAACTGAAATATGTTCAAAGTTCAGGATTAGCTGCTGTGCTTGGATCTGGCTATTGTTTAAATTCTGTCGGGGTCCCGAAAGCAAATGGGTGGGGATGTGTGTGAAATGGATTGTTTTAAGGGGCAAAGCAAAGAGACCACTGGATTCAAGGTAAAGCCATGCTTCCGCTGGAACAGCGATAATTAGTAATAACTGCCTGCCAGCCTTCCTCTGCTTGCACACTGCCCAAATTTGATTCAGTGTAGCAAGGTTTGTTATCATTATAGATGAACAGTCAGGGATTCCTCTACCCCAGGGATGTCAAACTCAAGGCCTGCGGGGCCAAATCCAACTCAAAGGGCCGGTCTGGAATCAACAAAGGATTGGCCCACAGTGCTTCTGCCACCAAAAACGGAGCTTGGGGGAGGGGTGCAAGCACCTCCCCCAGGCTATATTTGTTTGCAAAGAGCTGCAGGAGGCTGTTGTGGCCAAAAACAGGGCAGACTGGTGCATGGGGCTCCCCGGGCTCTGTTTTCACTGGCAGAGAACTGCAAAACAAACTAAAAACAAAAGGAGAAAAGTTTCCCCTTTTGCACTTGAACATGCAAGACAGGAAAAGAGAATGGGAAAGAGGAAAGATAAAAAAAAAAGGAAAGATGGTAAGACAGCGAGGAAGAAAAAATAAGAGGGGAAGGAAGAAGAAAAGAGAAGGAAAAAGAAAAGAACGAGATTTTAATGAATGTGAGTGATAGTTTCAGACAAGTTCTGTCTTAGCATTTGGTCACCAAAGGTGCCCCCAGCACAGATGATGATCTGGCCATGCCCATCATGACCACGCTCACCATCTCTCTGAGGTCAAACTCTAACCCTGATGCAGCCCTCAATGAAACTGAATTTGTCACCCCTGCTACAGAATATTTAACATTAACAGCCATTTAATGCAGTCTTTTGTATCAGTACAGAAAAATGGTAGAAACTTTATGAACTAATGGACAGATTACCTATAAAGAACAAACCCAAATTTCAATTGAAAGTTTTAACTACAAGCTATTTCTTGTGTGTGTGTGTGTGTGTGTGTGTGCGCGCGCGCGCGTGCGCATGTTGCTTTTGAGTCAGCTTTGACTACTGGTGATTGCCTGGGCAAACCCATGAGACATAAAACTATGTTATAAAGAATTCAAATTTGAAATAAAAACATAACCACATCAATTGTCTGTCTTAGGCAAAAAAGACAAAAAAAAAAAATGGGGGGGGGGGGGAGTGTCGGTTCACATCACCAAAACAGTCAGATGTTGTATGCTTTGATTCCAAATAGAGCAAACAGCAATTATTTTGTCAGTGCTTTATCACCATGGCATCTGAATGCAAATAGTGCTGAGAAATTAATAGTTAACTGGCTATAACAGACAGAGAAAATGTCGTCTTCTTACCTGTGCCTCTCCCAAATCATTATTTACCACGGTAAAGTTCAACCCAAGTTCTTCTACATCATCTTCATAGCTCTTAAGAAAAAGGAGGTTTTTGTACATTTCAGGATCCAGGGATGCCAAATGATGAATGTCGACATCAGCACTTGTCCCCAACAACTTGGAGAGGAAAAAACTGGCGAAAGGAAGCTCAACCAGCATATTTTCATATAAAGCCTTTAAAAAAAGTGTAAAGAGATTGAAACTCACTCATTTGATATTCACCCAGAAGGAGAACAGGTAACACATACATTCATCTCCTATCCTGCTAAAAAGCTCATGGCTTTTTATGTAGTATTTAATAATCTTTATTTAGTCAACGATCAGCAAAGTGAAACATATATACCCAATATGATAAATCATAATATTGTACAAGAAAATTAAGGATATATAGCAGAAAAATAATCTAATTACATTTTTATTCTCAAGTCTATTTACAGTAAAAATGCATAGGAGGGTGGAAGTTCATTCTTCCAGCGAGCTATAAATATTCACCACTATTGCAAAAATGTATATGCATTTAGTCCTATTTTATAATGAGCAATCCTACATTAAAGGGAATTGAATCTTGTAAATTATGAAAAATTGCAAACCCGTGTTTGTTCTTCATACTTAATTCAGCTACAGTGACTCACAGGAACAAATAAAAGAAAAAAAAGTTTAAGTTTGGAAAATCCACCTGTTCATATCTTTTTATATATCTAAAAATTCTTATATCTTATTCTATGTTCATTATACTTTTAACTTCATATCTGCAATTTCATCACATACTCTTATTTCATTATTCAATAAATTCCATCTTAATTTAAGTAGTTCCAAACATTTCCCCCTTAATTACCAATTTGAGTGTACCACCCTTTTATCTTATACATCAATTTACTCCCCTTTAACTCATATTAAAAATTACCATAATATAATCATTTTTAATTATCACTTTCCAGGTTAATAGCAATAATCTCCTAAGTACGACATATCACATATACATTTTAGGCTAGATTTCACATGGTATTCTTTCCTTTATATTTTAACTTTTTTATTATTTCAAATACATTAATCTTTTCATCTAATTATAAGAAACTGATATCAATCTTTTTAGTACAATTCTGATAGTTCGTTTTAGCAGCATTCTTAATTTTATTAAGTTTAATTGACATTCTTATCATAGTTTCCCACTTTAACATTTATTCCAGTTATATCTATCTGTAATTTAACAATGATTCTTAAGAAATAATCAAATTTTAAAAAAAGAAAAAACATCAGTTCCAAACTTTCCATTTTTAAAATCTACATTCTTATATATCGCTACATATTACTTTGCAGAATCCCCTTTCTTATTCTTTATCTACCCTTTATTTCTAGGTCTTTTAGCCATATAATTTCCTTTCTTTTTTTCTTTTTTTTTTCTGTATCCTTTTCTGGTCCTTTCTCTTATTCCCCTTTCCCTTTCTTTTTCTCCTCCATTTCTGACTCTGATTTTTACCCCATTCCCTCTTTTGAGCTTTCTTCTGTAATTCTCTTTTCTGCTGTTTCCTTTTTCTTTGTTTGGCTCTCGTTCTTTGTTCTCCAATGTCGCAATTTCTAATATTTGTAAGGCAATACTGCTCAGTTCAGCTCTTTCATATATCATTTCCCTTATGCTTCTTAAGTCCGGTTTTATTTCCAAAGTTCTGCTATTTTTGTGCCCCTCTTCCAAGTTTAATTTATTTATCTCTTTCTTCAATATTTAAGTCCAGTCCAGTTATCCAATAATTTATTTAAACCAGCTTCTAGTAATCAACTTTTGTGAAATCCTGTTTAAATTTTCCAGGGTCAAAATAGTCCAATGTTTATACATTTTTATTATTAAATTCCTTCTGTTGGGTTTTGAATTTTTCTCAGTCATCTCGTATCCCTAGGGTTTCAGCTTCTTTCCTCTTCCTTTATAATATTCTAATTTCACTTTTCAGATTTCTATATTATTGTATCAAAGTTCCTCTTATTTTGTATCAAGTTCAAGAGAACCAAGCACTTTTTTAAAAGAGTCATTGAATTTTTCTTTGCCGTTAGGTGGCACTCTCTGTTATGTTCAAGTTCCACCTTTTCTTTTCACTTTCTTTTCCCTATTTACAACTTTTTAAGTTGCAATAATCCAATAAGTCCAATTATTAAACATTGTTTCTTTTTGGCACTTTCAAGTTCAGCTTTTAGTATGTCTCTTTAGTGCCAAAATCATATAATTGTCCAAACAAATATTTTCTTACTTCCTCTTTCAATTTAACTCCTTTTAAGGTTCAAAGCCACTTTCAATTTTTTCCCCCACCTTTTCTGGTCGCCGCTTTTACAGTCTTTCTTTAAAGTCTCCTAAAACTTTACATCCAGGGTACCTTTATATTCAAATATTGCGCTTGATTTGCCTTGTCTCCACACTGTCCGCTTTTTCACCGCTCCTGCACAGTCTTTGTCCCGGATAGCTCTCCATGTTCAAATTGGCCATACTTACCACCACTGCAGCCTACCTTCGATGGGAGCTTACCTGGCCAGGGAGGGGAGATGTGGCTCCCCTCGACCCGACAGGCAGTCTCCTCCTTCTTCCCCATCTCTACAGGGTCATTCTGGCCCTGTTCAGAGCCCTCTAACTGAAACAGTATGGATCGAACCCGTGCACAATTGCAGTCTTCGGTCTGTCCACGACAGAAACGGCACCGGAAGTCATTTATTATATAAAGAAGATATGAGCACAATTAAAGAAAAATGGAATAAGCTAAGATATGAACTGAAAATGAATAAAATAAGTGTAAAGAATTTAAGAATATTTGTGACAACTTATAGAAAATGGAAAATGTAATGATATAAGAAGTTGAATATGAAAGATAATTATCCAATTAAGGTCATGTTTGTATGGAAATGTAAAAACCTGGAACCATATTGTTCACTAAATGTTTGTAAAAGATAAAAATAAAAAAACTTTTACCCAAAAAAAAAAAAAAAGGAAAATCCACTTGATTAAATTTATATAATTTTTCCCATTTAAGATTTTTTTTTCTATTTAGATACTACATTCAATCCTATCTCCATCTCCATCTATATCCATCTATAATTTCTATAATTGTATTTACAATGTTGATCTTAATAATCGAATCTTTTAAATGTGTGTGTGTGTGTGTGTGTGTGTGTATGTGTGTGTGTTTTCAAGTAAATTCAAAAGTATATACTACACACTTCACTCAATAAATTTTACTGTGTTTATTTATTGTTTTAAAATAGATTTTGGGAAAAACTTTTAGTAATTTTCTAAGATGAGTACATAAAAGTTCAACTTAATTCTGAACAGACGAAATGACACTGTGCCTTTGTACTATCACCAGGAAAGTGCAAACAATGAAAGCAAAAACTAAGGAGGAATTGCACTAGGGCAACTGCAAAATTTTTAATAAAACCATGACAAATAAAACCTTCATCTGTGCAGCTGAATTTAAATTTGTAGTCATTGTTTGGAGTTTAATCATGAAGAGAGGAGCCAAATACAAAGAGAAACACAAGCTATACTTAATACAAATGTCACTTATAATTCACTATATATATCTACTTTGGTACAATTCCTTTTTGTGCCTGTTTTTTTTTTTTTAGTTTGTCTCAAAATGAATTTTTTAAAGTAGTATTCTCCAACTGGATGCCCTCCAGATGTTCTGTAAATTTCTGGAAGTTGCAATTATAATTCCTCTTGAGAAACTCAAGTTGGAAAAAGTAGCTTTAAAGCATTTAATATACTAGCTCTAATAAATGATGGTTCTAAATACTATGATCACATCAGCTAAATGGATTATAAATTAAATTTCTATAATGTATGCAACTGAAATACAAATATAGACATAAATCAAGGTATTTTTTTTAACACAGGTTAATTACAGAGATTCAAGAACTGTCTATTTTTTATGCAAAATAATGCACTTACCATTTTTCACATTGGTCTTAATTCTTAGGCCATATGCAATACTGGCTCCTAGAAGCCTATCAATAACTTCATGTCAAGAGAAAATAGCAATAGGTATATTGAAGCAACCTGCTTGTTATTTCTCAAGTGTCTACCTTTTATGAGTGTTTATTGCTGGAAATTGTGCCAAAATGATTTGAAATAAAAAGGATTAATTATACTAGAAGCCTTTTAATATAAGTGAGTGCACTAGCAATGCAATTAATGCAAATTGTGGTACTATCAGGAGAATAAATGTGAACAACATCACAGGCTATTTCTGTTTGCTGCCAAATAACTTTAGTAATTTACTACATTAAGAATCAATAAAAAAATAATGCTTTTCAAATGCATCTCCATCAATCTTCAGGTAACTCCATAGCAAACATTTATAACTTAATCTAAAAACTATATAAAGTATTTTTAGGCCACCTAAATTGTGGACTATCATTTAATTAAATACACCTGGACTATCATTTAATTAAATACTGATTTCCACAGGCAGATTCCTCCAGTATGTATTTAAAAAGCAAGAAGAACATTAAAAATGTACAGTAAGATGGATAGTTAATATTCCAATTAGTGTAAAAGCTAAGTTTTGCAATATGCACCTCCCAAATGTACAATCGTTCTTTGTTAAGTTAATTACACTTGAGCTCCATACTTTTCTGATAGGGAGGTATGGTTGCTCACATATAACACAAATGCCCACTTTTCTGGATATTTTTGTTAGACAAATCAGTCAGATCTTGAAAACATCTCCTTTTCTAATTAAAACATATTTGAAAGGAAACTCTACTAATGAGCTTTTGCCTGCCCAAGGGGCACAATTTAAACTTTTTAATGCAATTTGTTTTCAGCATTAGATCCAGAATACATAGTATTCCTACCCTCAGTGCTTATGAAACTTTACATATATATCTACAGTGGATTCATACAGTATATTTCAAGATTCATTTCTTTTTCTTTTTTTAGTTCTCAAAAAGCTCTATATAATCTACAGCTGATCAAGGAGTTACTGAAGTTACAAAGAACTTACAACATGGTTCAGAAGTTGCCACGGTCACATGACCCCAGTTTAAGTGCTCGTCAACTAGCTTGCATTTAAGGCCATTTGCAGTGCCCAGCAGTCATGTGACTGCCATTTCCAACATTTTTGCCAAAAACTGGCATTTATTTCCAGTTTCCAGCTAAAACCAAACATAGTGAATGATGGGTTTGCTTAACAACCACAGCATTTACTTAATGGCCATGTCAATTACTTAAAGACAACAGTCATTTAGTGACCATTGAAAAAAGAAAGCTGTAAAATCAGGTCAATCATGTAACCATCTGCCTTATGATTATCATGACTTACAACTATAATTGGCAGGCACCATTACTATGGTGCATTTTAAGTTCCAAACAGAACCTATGCACCATCTGGGATGGGTGGGACTCACTTCAGGGAAAAGTTATTATCCCTCTCCCAGAAGATTATGATTATCTTTGCTTAAGACAGGGGTATCAATCGCAAGGCCAGCGGGCTGGATTCGGCCTGCAGGGTGATTAGATCTGGCCCACAGGGCCCCCCCTGGAAACAATGGTGGACTGGCCCAGGGTGTCTGCCAGCGAAAACAGGGCACAGGCAGGAGGTACACAGGCCCCACCTCCCTTGGCTGTTTTTGCTCGCAGGGGGCTGCAGGATATTGAGCTGGTCATGCCCACTCAGCCATGCCCACTCAGCCCACTGAGGTCAAACACAACCCTGATACGGCCCTGCTTAAGACATCTTCCAACATATTCACTCAAATCAGGCTTTACAATACAAGTAGTTCTTGACTTATGTCCACAATTGAGCCAAAAATTTCTATTGTTGAGTTTTGCCCCCTTTTATGACCTTTCATGCCTCAGTTATTAAGTGAATCAGTGCAGTTGTTAAGTTAACCCGGTTGTTAAGTGAATCTAGCTTCCTCACTGTTTGCTTGTCAGAGGGTCGCAAAAGGTGACCACATGACCTTGGGGCACAACAATGATCATAAATATGAACCAGTGGCCAAGCATCTGAATTTTGATCACATGATCATAGGGATGTTGCAAAGGTCGTAACTGAAAACCAGTCATAAGTCATTTTTTTCAGTGCCATATGATCATAAGTAAGTTGAGAATTGTCTGTACTTTCTCTTAATCCATCATTTTTAGTGACTGAGAAAGCATTTCTGGAAGGAGTTGATGTAACGGGGAGCCCAATTCTACAGCCGTAAGGAGTTGACTATGAGACAAATATTTTTATATTGAAAGCTAAATCCTACATAAATAACACAGATCAAAGCTCCCTAATTCCTACATACTAGGCAAGTTGAAAATGTAAAAATAAATGCTATAAATAAGAGAATGCCAAAAAGACACTTTTTGATATAACCATGGGTGAGGGAAAACAAAAATATAAAAAAGAATATTAAGATCACAGAAGACGAAAACAAAATTATCTACAAAGAGAGTCTCTTCAGCTGCAAAATTTCAAGAGAACATAGTGTAGTTATGCCAGATATGCCAGAAAAAAAGCTTTCTATTTATAGCAAAAGTTCTCCTACATAATATTTAGATTAACAAAATCGAGCTTTCTTATTCTGTTTTTAAAATATCTTTACTGGATAACAAATATTAAAGTACATACACATTTCAAAGCAAACTACTCATGTTCCCAAAGGATGAGGCACAAAATGTTAGAATGTACGCCTTACATAAAATAAAAATTCCTTAATATGTAAACAGAAAATAAGAATAACCTGATACTTCTATTATTATACAGGTAGTCCTCGACTTACAACAGGTTGTTTAGTGACAATTCAGTTGCAAGGGCACTGAAAAAAGTAACTTATCATTTTTCATATTTATGACCGTTGCAGCATCCCCATGGTCACATGATTTACATTGGGATGCTTGGCAACTGCTTCATATTTATGACCGTTGCAGTGCCCCGGGTTCATGCAATCCCCTTTTGCGACCTTCTGACAAGTCAATGGGGAAACCAGATTCACTTCACAACTCTGCAATTGCAGTGTTTCACTTAAGATAGCAAAAAAGTCATAAAATGGGGCAAAACTCAATCAATTTTTTACTTAGCAAAATAAATTTTGGGCTGATTGTGGTTATAGGTTGAGGACTACTTGTATATGGTAAGTCCTTGCCTTACAACCATTCATTAAATGACCAAAGTTACAATGGCATTGAAAAAAGTGACTTATGACTAGTTCTCATATTTATGACCATTCCAGCAGCCCCATGGCCATGTGGATCAAGATTCAGACACTTGAAAACTGACATGTGTTTATGATGGCTGCACTATCCTGAGGTCATGTGATCACTATTTTTGACCTTCCCAGACAGCTTTTGACAAGCAGTCAATAGGGGAAGCCGTATTTGCTGAACAATCACGATTCACTTAACACCTGCACTGATTCACTTAACAACTGTGGCAAAACGACTGTAAAATGAGATGTGACTTATAACTGCCTTGCTTACAATGGAAATCTTAGGCTTAATTGTGGCCATAAGTCAAGGACTACTTGTATGATTAGCAAACAGTCCTAAATTTACATCCATAACTAGGGCCATAATTTCTATTGCTGAGTGACCCAGTTTTTCAGTGAAATTTTCTCCATTTTATGATCTTTCTTCACACAGATATTAAGAGAATCACTGTATTTGTTAAATTAGCAACACGGTTGTCAAGTGAATCTGGCTTCCCCATTGACTTTGCTTGTCAGAAGGTCACAGAAGGCCATTACATGGTCCTGCATTGCTGAAACCATCAAAAATGTGAGTCATTTGCCAAGCACCTGGATTTTGATTACATAATCATGGGATTACTGCAATGGTTCTGTGTGATAAACCTGTCATTAGTACTTTTTAATGCAATTATAACTTTGAACAGTTAAATCCGTTTTTACCTGTGCGTGTATGTCAATCACAACTCTGAAAGTGGATCATAAGTCCCTCTGTCATAATTTGAATTGTCATTGACTAATCCTAAATTGAGGTTTACCTGTATTAGCTACTTTGCCTTCTCGATTTGCCCAATTTATTGTCTCCAGCAAAGCAAGGGATAATGAGAATCACTGTCCAATACATCTGGAAAGGACCACATTGGACTAAGCTAATATCAAATCCAGCAGCACACTTTCATCTCAAATGCACAACTGGAAGGTGCAAATACCCATATATATTATTTTAGAAGCTTGGACAGGTGTATTGGTAGTAACTCTACAGTGATACAGCAGTAGAATTCTAGAATTAACCTCTGCAAAAGAATTATTATACTCATGTGGAATTAGAGAAATCCTTGAAAGGAAATTACCAGAATAAATATATGCCTCTGTGAAACAAATATTTTTTTTAAAGCTGTGCGAAGGTTACTATCGTTAATCTAAACAGGGAAGACAGGTATCAAGCTGAATCAATATCCTCAAATTAGCAAAGTACTCATTTTCAGTAAGAGTTCAAACGCCACGATTTTTTATTTTAGTAAATATTCTGAACTTAATTGGCTTAAATGGACCTAGGTGTTTCCAAAGAAAAAAAGAAAAAAAAAGAAAAAAAAAGATCAGGATGCCATTACCACATACTTTAACTGTTTATTTATTCCCTGTCTAAGCAGCCTGATTTAAGAGCTATAAAATGCAATCAGTACACAAACCAGAAGCTGGAATCATCTGCTAATGGAACTTTTAATTGAGAAGTGACCATTGACATGAGGTAATTCTTTCCATGCAGAATTGCTCACAGAGACCTTTCTGCACTTTATCACAGTAAACAATCGCTAACATATGCATTAAAGAAAATTTAAATACATTATGACCCAATAAATATCACAATCAATCAATAGAATCTTTTCACTCTCAAAGATTTAGTGTTAAAATACCACACTTTTAGCAGTGTTTTAATGCTGGACACATACTTAACAAATGCTGATACTAAGTTTAGTAATTTGTAATGAAAAGATAATTGTTTATATGAAAGAATCTACCATCCAGAAAAGTATTAGTTGAATTTAAAATAAATAAATTTCAATTAGAGTTAATTAAAATGTGTTGCATATTATTGAGTTTTTGCCCTTCTGAATATTAGTCAGTTTTGCAAATCAGAAGGGATTTATATGTATTACACTAATACTGCTTCTGTTAAGTAAATAAGTGAAACAAGATAGTTACATTTTTTCAGATTTTTTTTTTTTAGCATTATGAGTTTTGAACTTTAAAAAAGTTTATTTGATATCTAATTTAGGTGAGAAAAGGTTAGCATAGCTTTTACATTTGAAAGACCAAGCTCAGAAGGTTTATTTGCTCAAAATATATTAATTGCCTAGTGGTCATTGGATTATCTGTTTTTCCAGAATGACGCCCATTCCTTGAAAGTTATATTAAAAATCATATTGCTTTATTTCCACTATGAAATATTAGTATTAGAGTAAAAGTTTGGTTTTGTCTCTTAGGAAGTTCTTAAAAGCTGTAAGGAATCGAATGCTTTCAAATACAAAAATGGCAAATAAAGTATATATAAATATATACACTGGAGGTAGTCCTCGATTGCATAACCACAATTGAGCTCAAAATAGGTGTTGCTAAACAAGAAGGTGTTAAGTGAGTTTTCCTCCATTTTACAACTTTTATTGCCACAGTTGTAAAGTAAATCACTGCAGCTGTTAAATTAGCAACACGGTTGTTAAGTGAATCTGGCTTCCTCACTGACTTTGCTATCAGAAGGTCACCTAAAAACTGATCATAAAACCTCAGGACACTGCAACCTGCCAGTTCCAAGCATCCAAATTTTGATCACATGACCATGGAAATGCCGCAGCAGCTGTAAATTTGAAAAGGGGTTGTAAGTCACTTTTTTCAGTGTTGTTGTAACTTCAAAGGTCACTAAATGAACTTTTTTAAGTCAAGGACTACCTGTAGGCAGTCAAGATTAAATGCAATCAAAATGTAAAAAGAACATACAAAATTTGATGATGGAACAAAATGGCAACCAACATAACCATGATTGCTTAAAACATAATTGATAATTTCCCCATGACTATCTAAACATTAAATATATGTAAATTATTCAATTTTAATATATTTCGCCTCAAGTGACACTATAGTATAAACACAAGTTTTTTGTTTATACAAGTGAGGAATTGCTTTAATCTGGCACCTCTTTTATAACACAGGCCATTTATTCCCACAAGGACTTTTATTAATATACCAAATCACCTTAAAAAATAGTTTGCAAATGAAAGCATTTTTATAAATGGATAAATAATTATTCAGTTAAAGTCTCAATTTGGACAGAGTTGAAAAATAGGGTATGGACTGAACAATAAGACCGTGCCTTATCTTCTTGCCAAATGCCTCTTAATAGATGTTTCTGCACTTGAATATAGCTAATTATTAGAAAACACCATCATCCTGCCCCTACATAAACACACAGTACACACTGCAAAATTTTCCTACCTTCTGAGAGATCAGAAGTTCTTTTCATGTCAAGGTTTAATGTGTGATTCAGTTTATCTCAATCAGACAGCTTTGTTCAAAAAGATAACATCTAGGCAAATGTCTCTTGATTCTGCATATCTACAAAGAAGTATGCCCCCCCCCCCATTTTTCACCTTTCCCAATCATTTATAGAGATGTGAGAATGTGCACCTGAATGGTACTTAAGTTACATCAATGTAAAAAACACAATAGTTATTTTTATTTGATTTATATAGAGACCTATCTCATACTTGCATAATTCAAACAAATAAAAGCACAAAATAAACAATATAAAAACAAATAAAAACTTATTAATTGGAATAAGTGTGATACAAAATACCTTCTCATATTTTGCCACCATAGACCAACATGAGTCTACAATATTTTAAATTGTACAGTGCTCATTTGGAGGTTAACAACTTTAATAAATGAACACAGCAACCTGAACTGTAAAACAGGTACTTCTAAATAAAAATTTTGCTGATATAGATTTGTGTAAGAGTGTTTATTTTTATTTTAGTGAATATTTTAAAAGGTTAAAAAAATACACATTTTTTCTAAGCTGTAGCACAGTTACTTTTTTCTGATTCACAGATGGTGTTGTCTATATTATTTTTTGTCATCTTTCATATTCCTGTATGGATGTGTGATGTGCACTATTTTGCTGTAAATACAACAGAAATAAAAATATTACAATAAATACAATCTTGAGATAATGCGAGTAAAAAATGTGCCAAAGTCTCCCAGCTGGATTTTGTGGCTAAGGAGGGAGAAGAACTCAAGGTCTCTTCCTATCTACTCTGATGTTTTAACTACTAACAAAATTATTAGATAGATACAGTCTTTGAACATGTTAAACAAGCTGTACATCCTGTACTTTTCCCATTTTAAAATTTTTCACAAAATCAGCAACCTTTTTATCAATTTGTTACTTGGATAGTAACAAGCATTTCAAGTGCTATTAAAAAACATAACTACTAGGGAAAGATCAGACTAATGGATACAAATGCTAGATGTAATTTTCCTTAAAAGTTCTTTCTGTTTCTTTCACATTCCCCTTGTGCTTGCTTCAAAATGTTATGAATAATTTCATAATTGTCAGAAGGATAAAGTACAGCACATAAACATAAAAATCTCTATCTTTTGAAACAATCAAAAAAAAAAGAAATATATACAAACCTGCTTGTGTCACCACTTTATTCTAAATCTTGACCTGACCACGGTGTGTTTTGTGGCATTCAAGTAGTTTATATATTCATGCATTTATTTACCTTTCCAAGCATCCGCCCAAGAAAATAATAGTGCCGTGCATAAGAACCTCCAACAAGCATTTGTGCGGCAGGATTTGGATAAAGCAATCCTTCATTAGTGGTTTTAAAAAAACCCTGGTTAGGGTTAAATCCTGATTTAAGTAGTTCATTCAAAAATTCTCTGAATATTCCACCCCCATCAATACCAGCTTCATCCAGACCATGGGCATTAAGTAAATGAACACGAATCCGTTTTTTCAAATCAGGTTCTGAAGAAATAAAAGGAAAGCTATAGAATAAATTATGGATATAATAATTACAAATACATCCAAATCCACAAAACATTGATTGTGCAAACAACATCAAATAGTATTTAAATTTATCTAAACCTACCAACTCCATCTACTCTCAGCAACAGAGAAAATTGCATATTGCTATAGTTCCACCCCACTCATTCCTAGTTGAAATCAAAACAATTTACAACCAAAAAAATTAAATATTCACTCCTGAAATATGAATTGAAAGCCATATAGTGTAGTATTTTCTTCAAAGCTTATAGTTCCTTTCTAGAATATCCATTTGTGGTCCTCCAAATCTATTGGATTTGGAATTTTAAAGAATTAAAGAATCCTGACTGTTCCTCAGTTTGTTGGGACTGATGGAAGCTGTAGTCTATAAATACCTGGAGGCGCCCGTTTTCTATCTATGCTTTACGCTAAGAATTTACATGCAGAGGCTACATCAAAGAAGATGACAAAGCAACCAACTAACTAGTCTTAACTTACATCTATCCTCCTATTAATACATTTTATATTTAGCCCTTAGTTTTCTGTTCAAGTTTCCACATATTTTTGTACAGTACTATTTGACCTTTAAAACATGTATACATCTATCCAAATGTTTTGACACAGGAAAATAACACACATTTTGCTCCAGAGTCATTTCCCTTTCATCTAGAAAACTAAGCCAATATTCTTATCCAATTTTTTTCCAATATATCAGAATAGTTCATTTGTCCATTAGTAACTTGTTCCAACATTTAGTCTGGTAAATATCAGAAATTCTTTCAGGAAATTCTAGATCCCACATTCACATAAGATGAGAATTTACACCCACAGAATATGCAATACAGTAATGGAATATAAGAATGACCTTGGAAGATGGAGGGAGAAGAAATTACATCAATCTTGAAACTTTGAAAGTACAAATTTCCGGTTCTGTCTTTATACTGCCTGATAAATTGCAGCAGGTAATTTCAAAGTTACTTTTTTCTGTCTGTTTCCCACAAATCGTTATAAGCATCTCTTCCTCAGCCCCACCAGACCTTCCAAGGGCATTTTCACATTCCGTTACAAATAATTTATTGTAAAGTTCTAAAGAAAATAGTTCAACTGTTAAAATTGTTGTTAACATTCAGACACTATTTTCTCCTAAGATAGTATCTTCTTTAAAAGCTGGCTACCAAGAATATGAGATCTGACTATGGCAAGAAATAATTTCTAACTGTGCCTTAAAAGCAGCCTAAAACATTTAGTATAAATTTGCTCTTTTACTCAAGATTGTAGAAACAGATAAATCATGTCTGTTCCTTATATAGATATAAATCAATCTGTATTTTAATGCATTCCAGGGTTTCAAACAAGCTTTTAATTTCATGACTGACTTTTCTACAGATTTCACAAATTTTCTGATTACTTTATTTTTTTTTTTTGGGGGGGGGGGGGAACTAAGATAAATGGCATCATATAAATCAGATAGTGAAAATCTGATTAATGAAAAGTAGAAAGCCAGTGACATTTAGCAGTAAACCTCCGAGACTCAGGAAATTCTAGTCCACCATGGAAACGCCTAGATTATTTCAGGTTCATCATCATACTCACTTGGACCATGTCACAAGGCTGTTGTTGCTTGGAAAATCTGAGGCTGGAGCATTATGCATGTCACCTAGCTCTCCTCTATGAAAAGGTGGAATGTAATAATTTCTAATAAATAAATATTCTGTCTGTTCAAGTTTAATTACCCAACAGGCTTTTTAATAATCTAACAGAAAAGCTTTAAAATGCTGCTATAAAATAATTCCACCATTGTAAACTATTATCTCTTTAAAAAAAAAAAAACTCTCAAACACATAGAAAGTTTAAAGTTCTACAACAAGTTACAACATATCAGTCTTCTGTCTAATATCACCCAATCTAAGCCTTCTATGTGTTCCAATTTAATTTTTTTATAGTTCCCAAGATAAACCATTTGATCAATTTATAAATATCTCACCATTTTCAGGAGAAAGTTTATCGTACGCATCTTCATAAATATAATTTCTTCTGATGGTAACATTAATTCCATCCAGAAATGGACCTTCTCCTTGTACTTCCTGCTTGTCCGCATAGATCAGTCTTTGAAAAATCTTGAATGGAGTAAGTCATGAAAGGGAAAGTAACTACACTTAAGTATGGATTTTCGAAACAATTCAGTAGCATTTCAATTTCATTACATAGAGCTAAGATATTAAGGCTTTGTTTCAAGTAGTATTTTACATGCCTTTACATAGAAAAGCTTGCACTAAGAAGCTAACACATGAACAAAAACTTAAAGTTGCAAGACTCTTGCCACTTCTAATACTTCCACATGAAATAAGCAACATATTTCCCCTACATTTATCAATGTCCTTTTCAATAACAGTGATTTATATCTCTCATGAAACTATCTTCCATTTCCCTTATAGTATAAGTACATGTTGACAGCAGCACAATTCTTGGAATTCAGTTTGCTAATTAGCTGAAAGCTGTAGCATCAACAGAAGTTTATGCTGTTAATTTTTAAATGAAAATGATGAGAAAACCTAGTTTATATGATGATCACTCATATCCTCAAAAATCTAAATTACAAAATTTTAAACAATGTATGGGTCTGACCTAGATTTTAAAAAAATCAATACAAACTATTCCAGAAGCCCACCAAAAGATAATTAATTCAGAAGATTTTCAAATGGAACTCACCAAATCATTTTATGGCTGTGATTGGCCAAGATTTCCTACTTCCTTCTACTGGCTGATATTTATCAGTTTCTCATTTGCTAATACCATTTTTATCTGCTACCACTGAAAATGCTGCAGCCACCATTTTCTACAAATACTTCCTGCCATGCCAATGAATGGCAAATGCTCTCATGACTTCTGTTCGATTACATGCAAAATGACATATGAATGGGTGCAGTGTTTGTGTTAGAACCTTAATTCTCTATCCAGTCACAAAGGTAGTATTTAGATCAAGAAAGGTTACACATCACCTCAGAAATGCAAATACAATTCCACTTGCAATTCGATGCAAGAACTGTAGCTCGAAACACCTTTTTTAAAAATCTTTTTTAAAATGTATAATCTTTCTTAATCTAAAGGCTACCTTTGTGACTGAATAGAAAACCAAGGTTCTAATACAAATGTAATACTGGTACTGTTTAATATCACAGTCACTTTAAGTACAAAAATTATATTATATTAATTCAGGCTGGTTTTAATATTTGGAGATACAAAAACATTCTAATCTCCTCCAACCATGGAACTGAGATGCCGAGCTTGCAAAATTTAGCCCTCACGAAAAGTTCTGCAATCAATCTCCTATGGGCAAGAGACATATGTATGTTTTCTTCCATGGCGTACATAGCTCAAGACTTAAATTGGTGAGCAAAAATTCCAAATATTTAAAATTTGAAATAGCTGCTCTGAATTTGAAATGGACTGGTCTTGACTACATAAAAATATCGTCAAGTTCAGCCAATAATTTCAAAATGGCAGAACCAGAACAGA
Source organism: Laticauda colubrina (assembly GCA_015471245.1). Lineage (NCBI taxonomy): Eukaryota > Metazoa > Chordata > Lepidosauria > Squamata > Elapidae > Laticauda > Laticauda colubrina. The sequence goes on from BLBF01000048.1 coordinate 4,986,024, forward strand.
AATAAGAACAGAAGAAACATTGCCATTCTGAAATGTTATGCACACTTTATGAAGAATATACTTCAGCAATATTTAAAAATTACAAGGTTTGAAAAGGATAAAGTACCTTTACTCTTTCTTCAAAAGGAACCACGAAAGGCAACTCTGTCAATATTGCAAGCTGTCGCTCCTCCGACACAGAAAGAGGGGCTGGATCCAGTCCCACTTTTAAACAAAAAGATCGGAATTTAGCTTTATTGTGTAGTATATATGCTCTTTTCCATTCTTCCTCAACTGATAAGGACAATACTATGTACAGCAACAATGGACAACCTGGAGTTCTCCATATAGTTTGAATTACAGGTAGTCTTCAACTTACATCCATTTGTTTAGTGACTTGTCGAAATTACAAGGGCACTGAAAAAAGTGATATGACAATTTTTCATACTTGCGAGCACTGCAGTACACCCATGGTCACATGATAAAAATTCAGATGCTTGGCAACTGATTCATATTTACGACAGTTGCAGGTTCCTAGGGTCACATGAGCACCTTTTGAAACCTTTTGACAAGCAAAATCAATGGGAAAGCCAGATTCACTTAACAACTGTGTTCCTAACTTAACAATTGAGTGATTCACTTAACAATTCTGGAAGAAAAGTCATAAAATGGGGTAAAAGTCATTTAAATGTCTGTCTTAGCACAGCGACAGAACTTTAGAATGAATTGTGAACGTAAATCGAAACACTGGAAGTTGATGTAAAATAAAGGGAAGTGTGAAAGGAAAGTGAAGAGTAAACTTAACAAAAAAACAGTGTGAGCCCACAAGTATAGCTGAAAATGAAATTTCTCAAAACAAGAATTATTTTGAAAATATGAATGTTGCATATCAAAAAAGACATTCAAGGACTATTTGGAAGAATTATAAATATTCTTGAAAGAGCTGTGCATTATTACTAAAATAAGGTACACTGCAAAAAAAAATAGTCTGGTTTCTTTTTTTAGAAACAATCTGGCAAGAAATGTTACTCTTCTAATCTTCAAGTTAACTTTAATTAGATCAATTCCAAAGAATATCTTCATTGTAAAATGAACTTTACAGGACAGATAACTCAGTAAACAGCAATTTTTGGTACTTCAACTTGCAAGCATTTTATAAATTTTCAGCAAACATTTTCAATTAGTCAAGATTGGCAATTGATTACACTACGGGTTAAAAGCATTTTGAAAAGAGAAACTGCATGTACAGCAAAGGTAAACTTCAGCGGTTCAATTATTCTAGCCAATTAGTCAATTTTATCCAGACTGCCCCATCAACAGTTATTTATTTAAAGAGAAATATGGGATTGAGTCATCAATAAATACATAAGGCATTTAGAAACAAAAGAGCTTGCCTTTAAGTAAATGAGAAAGCACAAGTATTGTGGTCACATACAAGTCAATGACTCTTTCACACTAATTGTGTTTAACTCATGAGGAGTCAAGTGGAATTAAACAAATCAAAAGGACGCTGTTATGCATCCATCTTCACACAATCATTGTAACTGCATCCTTTTTCATTCTACGACCTTCATGGGTCATTTCTGGAGGAAGATTAGTCTCTTTTTCAGAGAGATACCATTATTTAAATAAAAAATAGAAATGCACCCAATATGCAACCAAATCTGATATTGAGTACAGTTGTCTCCTGCACAGGTTAGTTTCAACAACAAACCATTTCTTACCATCCAAAGTTGACTGCAAGGGTCCTATCCTTCCCATTCTCCTCACTCTCCACACATGTCTGGCTGATGGCACGTAAAGCTGTGTAACCTAGCAGTACATTAAATATGATGGTTAAATGTCTTGGGCTGAAACCTTAAAAGTAAACTATTGGTATGCATGTTAATTTTTAAGAAATTTCAACATTTAGATATAAAAACAGCTTAAATATGTAAATTCAATATGAAAAAAGCTGTTTTTTTTAAATAAAAAGTAATCTATATTACCTTATCTGCTCTAATGTTTTCTTGTAATGATAGCCAATGATCTGGTGGGCAAAAATTCCTTCTTGTATCTCTAGATTTTAGCATTTTCACTAAATTAGTGATTACCTAGATGGTTAAAACAGCCATTATGAAGTATTTTTATGCAGCAAGATAGAAAACAAGAATCAACTATAAACAGAATTTATATTTGTATCAATATATTTATATCTAATACATAGATATTAAATTTCTGTATGAGAGAGACTAACAGATGGAGAATCTGGTTGGAGCTCACTTTTTCTCAATCAGATTCTCACCAGATCTCTTGGGTTTCAACATCCCAGATCCCTAGCCATTATGGCTGATTCCAGAACATAGAGAACAAATCCTCCTCTGTAATTTTGGATCAAAATCAAGTATGTCCCTCAACTATCCCAGACACTGGACAAATTTTGTGGAAAAAAATACCAACTATTTTAAATAATTAAGTTAAGTTAATAATTAGTTCATCATCATCATTTTAGCCATTGTCTATCCACTGCTAGGATAAAGGAGTCTTCCGCATTTTTCTAATAATACTAATTATGTTTTAAAAAATAGCTGTGAACAAAAATGAAACAACCTTAAAATAATCAATCCCATTATTAAATATAACATTATATCAAGATTATCCATTAAGATGGATTCAAAAGCAATTCATTTTGATGGTGGCATTCAACTGCAAAGTACATTTTGTTCTGAAATATTGTTAAAAACTGGTAATTTTATATGCTTAATTCCCACAAGCTTTAACATGGCTTCTTCTGCATTTATGAAAAAAAAATCCATAAATATCTAACCCTTTGTAAATGTTAATAAACATTAGCTAATGTTTTGACTGCACTATCCCATAAAATAATCATGATATTGATATATGCAGTTTTAAGTATTTGAAGGTAATTAATTTGAGAAGAACTGGGAGGTATTTAAAGATTGAGAATGTCTTTCACTCTTTTTTGTGATAACTAAGTCTCTACACACATTTTGAAAAGGAAAAAATAGATCATCATGAAAGGACTCGCTATTAGATAACTAATATGTATTCATTTTCATTTGTCTACTTACCCGCTACAGCTGGACATATCTGACCTTCTCAAATATGTTTGTTGTGAATCACATGAATATTATTGAAAGATGAACATTTATTTTGTCACAAGCAAACATCAAAGTTTATATGCTTCATTTGCATCTCTTTTTGTATATATACGCATACCACAGAAATTATTCATGCTACTCAAAATATCTTTTGAGACAAATCTTGCACAGCTCAATTTTTTAATAAATATGCATATAAAACAAAATAATTAAACAAACACAAATACATGCTAATTTTTGTTTTATATTTACTAACTCTACATCTGACTTTTTGCTACATACCATTCATCATTCCACACATTGTTTTTTTTTTTCAGATTTGACCAATTATATTTACTGGTAATATTCTAAGTAAATATAGCTCATATTGCAGATTTCAAAATAGTAAGCTCGCTGGATGCACAGCATATCACAAACTGTGTTTATGGCAAGAATTTTGGATTTAAGTTCCCAAAATTCCCAGCCATCATGTGCCATTGAACCAATATCTTTGGAGGACATCAGCTTGAGAAAAACTGGCATTAACAACAAAGCACTTCACATTTCTGTAATATGTAAGCATACTGGGTCCATATTCAGAGATTGTAAATTTTACTAGATAACAAATGGATAAGTAATTAAAATTGCAATTTTTTATTACATCTCCATAGTATCTTGCCCTGCTTTTGTACAATATTCAACACAATCAAAACATTATCAGCTACTCTCATTGCTACTAATGTCTATAATGTTCATTGCTCATAAGTGAAATGTCTTGTAAAAATCAGACAAAATGGGTGGAATAGAAGCTATTGTAGGCTTGTAGAATGAATAAGCATTCCTTAATTAGCCCATCAGGTTAAGTGCAAGTATTAATGGGTCTTTCCTAAAGTCTAGTTTGACATTTTTCTCCAAACGTGGCCAAGAAGAAAGTTCCATTAGCAATATTAATACAAGCTTAGTTGATCATTTTCATTCAATTAACTTCTTTCAATTAAATAGATAGCTTGACAAAAACAGTGATAAAAGACCTAAAGGAACAGCTGATGACTCGAACTGAACATTAGTGTGCAAGAGGTCGCTGGTATTAAACGGACTGTAAATCTAGCATTTAATTTGGAAAATGCATTTCTTCTGCTTCCACTCCTTTAATGAGTAGTTTTAGCTGACTGTGAGTGTTTGCTGCAGACATTTCATGACAAGTCAAGCACTTTCTTATGAAACGGTTATATCCCAAATTGCTACCCTACAGCCTTAATGTGTATCACTGGGAAGTTGGAAAAAAATAAACTACATAAACATACAGTGATTATAGAAAAGTTTAATTCAAAAATATTTTTGAGCTATCTTAGTTGCCATGGACAATCTTTAGAAAATGGTAATACCAACTGTTCAAAATAGGTCAGTCAAGAAACAGACATCATAGAAATTCCAGGAATCCTACTTTATTACTCTAGGCCAGTGGTGGCTGACCTTTTTGGGCTACTGTACCGATAATTGTGCATGTGCCTGCCTGCTTGTGCTCGTGTGCCATCACCCAGAAGGCAATGCACGCGGGGGGTCACCCATGTGAATGTGACCTGCGCTTCTGCGCATGCGTGCATGACCCCCACATGTGCCGATGCTTCTGTGCACGCACAAGTGTCTCCTGTGCAGCGCAGCACCCCTGCACATGCACACCAGATACCCAACAATCAGTTGTCGGGCAGGCAGCGCGTGCATGCACAATACATGTTTTGGGGGCAAGTGCTCGCATGCCGGCAGTAATGGCATGTCATAGGTTCGCCATCACAGCTCTAGGCGGTAATTATAAAATTAAAAGTGTATCAGAATTTCTTTCTTCTCTAATTTATACCAAACAGAATCACGTTGGGATAATTTTCACATCCTTTCTCGTACCTTCTCAAGATTGAATTGCCATTCATCCTCCCTTTCTGGTTTATCCATTCCTTCCCCAAGGTCTCCTCCGTATGGGAAAAATACATGTAATCTTCTAATATGCAGCACTTCTAATATATTAATTCTGCTTATCAGCTTCCTCAATTTTAGAAGTTTAAAAATGCTCAAATGGCTTACATGACATCACAGACCAAATTACTAATATATTTAATAGGGTAAGAGCTCCCAAAGGATCTTAGTGAATTATCCAAAGACCTGAAGTATGCTGTGAGGAAATAATGAAGCTCACCAAGTATTAGCCAGCTTGGATGAAGGATCACAAGTGTAACCTCACCTGAACCCCTACTGAACATGTGCACATTTCCCCTTAAAACAAAGGGTCTGTGGTAATTTAGTTTTCCATCTCTGAAGTTTTATCCTGAGAATAGTATATTCAGATCTAAATATGTGTTATGTATAAATATGTGATAATAAATGCATTGGAATCCATTCTGCAAAGGCCAAATTGTTTCTTAAAAACTGCAAGAATCTCTTGAATACATATCAAATATCAGCTGCTGAATCCGAAAAGCTTAAATTTTCATTTTTATATTCTCTTTTGACATGGAAGCTTCTGAAGAAATCCACTCTTTAAAAAAATGATGAACACATTTTTACCATAATCTCTTTCAACACCCAAAGTTTCCCAGCCAGCAAGCCTGCTGAGAATTTTGAGAGCTGAAGGCACATAAAAAGTGTTAGGAATCTGTCCACCAATTAGTTGGACTGGCAATATATAAACCAACAATGTATGTTTTTAGCTTTAACATAAAGTTACTGTATTTATTTGTACTATGTTCCGATTGGTTCATTGTATTGTGAATTGCCATAAGAGAGAGCTAGAGATCATGGCTTGCTCTCTCTGACACTCTGTTTCTCTGACATTCTGTATCTCTGACATTCTGTTGCTATCTAAGCTGTGCTTATACTTTGATATTTTTATTTACTGTAAATGAAAAAGGCAACTGATAAGAAAACTTTGTAATTGGATATTCTTTGAACTATTAAACGTATATGACCTTGGACCATTTACTGGAATGTGCTATTTCTTAAAGTAAACTCTAACTCAATTTAGTGTATCTGTGTGTGGCTGAATAATTCATAACTACTTTCATAAACGTTTCCATGTGCATATCCTTGTTACTCAAGGGTTATTCTGTACATATCATAACAAAAAGCATCAAAGTTGAAGAAAATTATGACAGAATCAGAGTTGGAAACATTGCATAACACATTAAATGTTCTCCCCCTCTAGATCTGCAATTACCTGTTCCTCCATATGAATGAAAAAAGGAAATTCTTTGTGATCCATTCTCTATGAATCAACCCTGTATACCTTAAAGAGCTGAATCCACCGCTTCTGTTCAGTTTGGATGCACTGCTGCATTTCTGTATTTGTAGTGACTCCAATACTTCTAAATGCTGCAATATATTCTTCACGAACCTCTGGCTTGGTTTCTGGATATGCCAATTTTATAATTCCTAAACAAGCATCGCGAAGACAGCGTGATAATGTGACCAGTTCTTCTAATGTAAAAGGCATCATTGATGATTGTCTTTGACCTACAACTGTAAAAAATACAAAACATGCTTAAGAATACACTGAAGAATATAGTCTTGCGCTCTTTGAATTATCACATAGTACTTTAATATGATTTTTTAGAAGTATAGCTTGTTGATCAATCCATGGTGGTCTGGTCACAATGAATTAATTGTGTGAATTCATTCATTATAATCATCCAAAAATAAGTCAACCACTTTATGGTTTAGCATTGTGACCAAGCTAAGATTCTAAACAAAAGATAAAATAATATGAATATACAATAATGGTGCAGAATTAACATTCTAATAAATCAAATATCATAGTATAGGCAAAGATTCTTTCTCCAGTTTTGAACATGCTATTTTCACAATGCCTTGCTATCAACCATCCTACGTAGGTTGGATTAAAATTGTAATTCAAATATCTAGAAGATACTTGCTTGTCCCTGTACCATTAAAATAATAAAAACTATCTATGCCTATTCTTCGTCCCAGTGTAATCTAATAAACATTGCCTGTCATATTAACAGAGGTATTTTAGCAGCAACTTAACTGCATCTTATGATTTCTTTAAACCAGATCTATACAACAAGCCTATTTGCAAAATATGGAAGATCCATAACTCTTTTTTATTTTCTGCCTGCCTGAAGACCCCAAAAGAAAGATAGCAAAAGTTTTCTAGGAAGCTATATTTAATCCGAGATAGTCTTCAGGTTATAATCACTGCTTAGAGTTACAGCAATTACAATGTCCCCACAGTCACATGACCATAATTCAGGTGCTCAGTGCCCAGTTCACAATTATGTTGCAGTGAGCTACATTTACATTGAGCGCAATTTGCAACATTCCCCAAAGTCAACGGAAAAACCAGCAGGAAGTCAGAAGTTGCGATCATGTCACTTAAAAACTTGCATGGTTCTCTCTTAATGACAGTAACTAAAGCTTCAGGAATTGCCACTACTAAGCAATATGATGATGTTGTGACTTCAGCTAAGCCATAGAAATTCCAGTTCAAATTGCCATTGTAACTCAAGGACTACCTTTAAGGGCTCATGTGTTTTGTAGACCTTTTTGAACCTTGTATTTTACGTTACAATCTGTGTCCATTTCCAGATTAGAAAATTAAAATACAGAGAGAACAAAGCAATGTTTACAATTAAACAATAAAATATTAACTAATTAAAAGTGTATATTCAAATTTTTCATTTAAAAACATTTTTATGTTTTCAAATGGAGGACATCTAATATAAATATTTAGAATGATGTTATTATGAATTCTGAGAGAAAATCCACAGATGATGATGCCCTTACCTTCTATAGGGTCACCAAAGAATTCATTATCATGGATAGAAATAAGTGAGTGACTAAATAAGGAGCTAAAAAGGTAGAAGAGAGGAATGATCCGACTAGAATCTTCTAACGACATTGGGGAACCACGTGAAATTACTTGAAGGAGCGGCACCAAAGACCTTAACAAAAAAACAAAAATTATAACCCTATTATCCACTTATATGTATGGCTTGGGTAGGAAAAGAAATGATTAGAGATTATTTTGGATTTTTTTCTGAAATATCCTCTTTTAGAAGCCACATTATATTTTCAGAGTATTTCAAGGCCGTCTATCCAATTTTAAGTTTCAATGGGTTGTACAGTAAGTAATATTTTACACCTAATGAAATACTGAAAATAAATTCTGATGAAATAATTGTTAACATTGTACAGACCTATGAACATCGTATTTTTCTCTAGACAGTTACTACTCAGAAGCATAATTGGGAAAAGAAGGGGAAATCTAAAAGTTTATTATTTAATCAGCTATCAGATGGACACAGAAATTTTATTTAGAGGATATAACAGCAGACAAAATCAAACTATGAATCCAGCATGCACTTGTTTCATTTTCAAGGAAAACTGAGCACTATCCATCTACCATGAAAGATGAGCTTTCGCCACCTTCCGTAGAAAGCAGGTGACACTGCTAAAATAGATTTAAAAATACATGCCAATAATCATCTCAACAGTAAGGATAAAAGAGCCCCCCCCTCCAAAAAACCTCACACCATATTCAAGTGGTGTATATAAAATAGAAGGGACACTTTCTCTTTCTTTCACATGCACAGAAGGAAATGTCTTAAAGTACATATCTTTTTAAATATATATCTTTATTAAATTTCAAAGTTGAGCATTAAAATATGAATTAAAATAAAAGGGAAAGGAAATAACAAAAAGGAATGTATCTTAAGTTTGTGTAAATAATTCCGAAAGTTCAAATCGCTTGCACTTTTCTAATGCTTTTTTTTTTACTGAAATAGTCATAGTTTTAATTAATTATCATTTTTAGCCTTTACTGAGGAGTAATTTTGGGACTGTTTGGTCAATACAGTACATGCTTACTCTATATGAATATTTTCTATATTTATAAAGTAACTACATACATACCCAGTAATCATTCGTGTTTTCATTTCTGAGATTAAACACCAAAGATGCCTCAAAAACCTGGCATTAAAAGCTAAACTGTACAAAAGTCTAGAAGGAAAAAGAGAAAGTATAAATTTTACCCAATATCTTTGTTAAACTTTTCTTTCAAAATTTACCTGAAGTTACCACACTCAGACATTAATATTAATTAATATTCTAGGGTCCTCCAGCTAGTTTATCATATCAATACAGAAAGTCTTTTCTACTAAAGGAAAACCAGTGTTCATCATAATAAAAACAGAGATAACTGTAGTACACTGTGCCTTTTCATGTTTCACAAATCATCAGAATCAATTCAATTTTATATCGGTATGTTACTGTAATTGTAAAGTTATTTTAAGATGATAAAGCCAAAAGTTGGACCAAATTAAGATAGGATTTTTTTTTAATTACATTTAATTATAAATGTAACTTCTGTTTTTAATCATGCTTATAATGACATGTCATTGTTCAGTATTATATATTTAGACCTATTAAGATTATTTGAAATTTCAAAATATCATATGGGAGAAATAAACTGAGACCATTAATGTTAGAAAAGAAAAATCACAAATCTCTTCTGAAGTATATGAATGTGATATTATGATTCTGAATTTTATCCCTTTATCTCCATCCATTTTCATATGTTTCCTCAATCAAAGGATTCTTGGCAGTTAATATGATATAAAGAAATGCAATTTAAAATATTCATGACAGGCATAAAACCAAATATTAATTTTAAAAAAGATTTTTAAAATCTCAAGCATAAAAGCAGAAGTAGCCCAACCTAGTCACAATCTGGGAGGGGGCAGCCTGATCTCCACAGGGAGACCGTTGAAGAGACCAATACTTGCCTTGAGAAGCAATGTCTCCTGGCCTCAGCAATTTACCTCCCCAAAGAGGAGCAGATTCTCCCTGGATTCTACTAAAGGGTCAGGCCAATTCTACTTGGAGCAAGCAGACCTGAATACAGCCAGATGCCAAGCCATAAAGAGCTTTATAGGTCAAATCCAGCACTAAATTGCATCAGGCAGCTAATTGATAGTCAGTGTGTAGTCTAGGTGCAATAAATATTACCACATCCGCTGACAGAAAAAGAAATTTAAAAATGTACTGCTTCCAAAATAACAATTCTTGCTTTTCACCTTGAAAATCTATCAAGCAGATCCAGATCATAATAAATGCTCTAATTCTCTTCTTCTAAAACCATATATGCCCAATTTTCCTTGCAAAATTCATAGCACTCATCACATACGTAAACCTCTTTGTAGCTGAACACATCCTGATCCTCCTAGAGCATTTTTACAATGTTTCATTCAAACTTTCCATGACTATGTATTTATAACTAAGAATTTTCTATTTATGTACTTTTGCTTGGTATTTTTGATACTAATACTTTTCATTTGGAATTTCCAATTATTGATAAAACACACAATACAGTTTTATTTTTGTAATTAAGCTTACAAAAGAGTATCATGCTAAAATATATTTAGTATTATCTATATTTTTATAATTTTTCATTACTGACAGTGAATCAAATTTTGTAACTTCAATAATCTAATTGAAATATTACCCACAATCACAAATATCTTAGATTAAGTGGAGAGAAATTATATACACATCAGATTGTGCATATACCAAATGACATTTTATAGGTTTTGTTTCTTTTATGATATATATTTTGATTTAAAAATTAAATGATGCTGCTTTATATGCAGTAAGCATTTTATGAAAATCCTGCAGACTAGCTAATTAGACACAATAAGTGAGGGAGTGAGGGAGTAAACAAACAAACAAACAAACAAATAAATAAATAAATAATACCTATGGTTTATGTATGTTTTGCCAAATTGCTATAGCTTAATTTTTCTTTTCTTTTTTTTTAAGTGTCAAATTCTTGCTGGTAGAATGGGAGAGATAAAATGACCCATTAAGCTTTATTTAGTCGAGGAATTGCTATAAGTTAATTACTTAAAGGCAAGAATTTCAATTTAGGCCGTAAATTGGGTCTGGTTTCCCACCGAGACCATTTAAGTTAATGAAGAGAATAGAATACAAAGACAGCTCTTACAGCTGGACAGAGGTCACTAGAGGAGGACAGAATATTTTGACACTTCCTTTAAACAATAAAGAATCACAGGTAGAAGGAAGCAGATGTGACTGCTTACATAATTACATAAGATTAAATAAGGCAGTGAAAACCATCAGTATACAACTTTAAATGAACGCTGCTTGTCTGCCAATGTCCCTCTGGGAAACCTGAACCAATAAATAAAATGCACTCTAATTTTTTTTAATATTTCTTGATTATTTTTAAATGTCAAGAGTTACTCCATGATACATTTTTAAATGTGATTTTCAAGCTGAAAATGTTTACATGATATACAACTGCTCCCCAGAGATACCATAAAACTCACCAAACACATGGAAGTAAATTGTGTTTGTTTATACTGTAGCTACAATGCCAAAATTCCATCAAGTCATCTATCACTCAAGTGGGAGTGGAAGAATAGCAATGTATTGCCACTAAATCAGCAAATGAAATGTAATTATTCAGAGGTTATGCAATAATCAAGATGTAAATCTCAACGTTAACCACAGAGTTAATGCACACTTTCAAGGAGTGAGAGGTTGCAATTAGGGGCAGTCTTGAATGCAAATTTGAAATGGATTGTCACTTACTGCAACTAGAAATCAAGAGCATCAAGAAGGTATTGCATGGGGGCATTCAAAGACCAATAATGCTAACCCTCTTGTTAGCATTACTCTTGTTTCTACTTATGAAAAGAGGTATGTGTGTGTGTATTTTCCAGAATGTTGATATTTGTATTGATCACATATGTATTTTATTACTGTACTTTCATTCTATCTCTGTTGTCCTGGACTTATATTCTGTATTTTAGATGTATTTTTGATATGGTCGTAAGACTAATCAATCAATACATTGTCTACTCAGGAAATTATTGAGAGACCAGGGTATAACAAAGCCACTGCTTTGCTTTGCTTTGCTTTGCTTTGCTTTGCTTTGCTTTGCTTTG
>BLBF01000048.1:5001490-5020240 GCA_015471245.1 Laticauda colubrina
AGAATAGAATAGAATAGAATAGAATAGAATAGAATAGAATAGAATAGTAAAAAGGGACCTTGGTGGTCTTCTAGTCCAACTCCCTGCTCAGGCAGGAAATCCTATACCATTTTAGACAAATGGTTATCCAATCTTTTCTAAAAAACATTATTTATATATGTGGTAATACATTTAAATACATTATTAGTAGTTTGAAATTCTCTTTCAAGAATTAACAAGAGAATATGTGCACTTTAGATCTGCAAAAGTGCCTGAATAATTGTAACTCCCATTACCATTTTTTTCCACCAGAGGCAGCTGCTGAAACAATTTTACGTAGTCAATGTTATTTATGTCCCATTTACTTCCCAGGCTGCTGCACAGTATCAAAGAAGGGGCTACCTCTGAAGATAGTGCAGAGACTGTTGCTGGAATTAACTGAAAGTAAAGACTAATACCTTTAAAGGGCCTTTCAAGTAAAGGCCCCAAATCTCCTTCATCCATACATTTCTGCCTTTATACTAAGATTTGCTTTGGGAATCTTTCTTAAGCACTCATTGTAAAGACCCATGAAACTATCATGCACCTATGTATACACTTGTAGTTACCATTTTAGCATTTAAGCAAACATTGGGCAATATTCTTCTAAGAATGCCTTGACAGATATCATGAATTTTTACATCGAAAGAGTGGCATTTCTGGGGAATCTATCCTGACACAATCATCTTTTATCATTCTTATTTTATCTCTCACCTCTTCTGTGCATTGTTTTGGGAAGAAAGAGGCCCACAAAGATCTTTATATTATCTAAAACAGGAAATAAGGAGCTTACAGGCATGGATGACATCTTATTCATTTCTTCATCTTCAGAGTCACTTGCAGAGTCCTGACAATCTGTACCTGACATTGAGACAGGTAACTGAGAAAGAAATGACTGGAGCACCCGCAAATACACAAGCAACCCTTCTTCTGAAAGAGAACCTATGAAGGAAAACATAATTAAGCCCATTCTGTAGAATACACACGTACTGAAGAAAAATCACTTAAAAATAAGCATATTCTTGTCATCCCATACACATGATCAGAACACTGCAAGAAAACCCCAGGGAAGTCCTCATATCTTCTAGCAGCTACAATGGCATTGTGGCTTGTAAGAAAAGAACCACAGGGTGGTAAGCAAAGTGCCATTTCGAATGACTGCATGTTATAGAGCAGATTTCCCAATCTTGGCAACTTTAAGATGTGCTGACTTCAAACTCTCAGAATTCATGGCTGTCTTAAAGATACCAAAATTGGGAAGTCCTGTTTTAGATTATATATTTGAAATGGATTAAGACTTTTACATACCTAAGTAAGTTTCTCCAGCTATTAAAACAAAGTAAAAAAGCCAAGGAGCTCTCTCGCTTTCCCTCAAATGACCACTTTCTGTGAATAATAGTGCATTCAGAAAGAGTTCGTAGGGAAAACAGGTTTCTCCATCCACAAGTGCTGGAATGATAAAATGGAATATCTGGTCTGTAAAAGGTGCTGCCAGGAACTCTTCTGTAAAAGCAGCAAACACCTGTTGCCTGCAGTAAAGAAAGAACATAGTCTCTAATAACACATGTAATAATATTAATTAATTAAACTTACAAGTAGCTAGCACTCAATACCTCTGGGCAGCTTTAAACCATTCATTCAATCAATCAATCGATCAATTTATGTGGCTAGCCCATCTCAACAAAATTAAAAATAAAATAGAAATATGATAAAGTAATGGCAGAAAAAAAACCTAGTGGCCCTTAAAGTCTGTCCTTGAGGTTTTTGTTTTCTTTTTAATTTATTTATTATAATTAATTATTTTTTTATTTTTGTCAGATGATGGACAGGTGTTTATCCCAAGCATGTTTAAACTCAGGTACTGACTAACCCACTACCTCTGCTGGAAGTTCGCTCCAATCTTCCACTTCTTTCTCTGTGAAGTAATACTTGCTAAAGTATTTTAAAGCTTTTTAAATAAAAACATGAAAAATGAAAATACCATTGCAGATGAGACAGTCTCTGAACACACATAGGGCCCCAGTCCTAGGCACAAGGCTAGGTCTCTAATAATTTATGAAAAGTCAGCAGCTTTTATGATCAATTCAGGTAATCCTCGGCTTACAATCATTCATTTAATGATCTTTCGAAGTTATAATAGCACTGAAAACAAGTGACTTATGCCCGTTAAGTGACTTACGACCATTACAGCCTTCCTATGGTCACATGATCAAAGTTCAGATGCTTGGAAACTGTCTCCTATTTATGACAGTTTCAGTGTCCCAGAGTCATGTGATTCCATTTTGCGATCTTCTGACACACAAAATCAATGGGGAAGCCAGATTCACTTAACATCCATGTTACTAATTTAACAACTCCACTGATTCAGTGAATAAGTGTGGCAACAAAGATTGTAAAAATTGGGCAAAACTTATTTAACAAATTTCTCACTTAGCAACAGAATGTTTGGGCTCAATTGTGGTTTTAAGTAGAGGACTAGCTATATTAATTATCAAGGGATAATTAATTAACTCGTATAAAATAAGGATAAAGGAATACTATTAAAAATAATTTAATTAAACTTTCATTTTGCCTAGCTCTCGACAACTCTGTCAGCTTTAAGTCTATCTATAGGCCATTACCATTACAAAAACAAAAATAAGATAAAGAAATATTAACAAATGCAAGATAAAATCAATAAAAGATTTAAGAATACTTTATCAAGTACAATATAAATCCCAAGTTATTCATTCCAGCATGAGACTCATATCCTCTTTACAATTGCCATTAAAGAAAATTTAGCAACCTTTCGGGTTATTTGCAATATAATCACGTTACAGCTCTCAGCATCTCTTTTACCATTAACATTGGACATTATTTTTATTAATTCTACATGCTATGTTATGCTCAAAACTATTCTGAATATCTGCTTTTATGAGTCCACAAACAAGCAATAAAATCAAAATATTGTTCAAAAAATCTGAACTAGTTATTCTACAAGCTTCCTATGTTTGCTCCATTGAAGTATCACTGCTTTTCTTTGTATTATGACAATATGCAGAAATATTAAACTAGTTTGCTCCCATAACATAAAATCCTCACCTAGCAACTTCAGGACAGGAACTATAATTAAAGTGCAATGGCTTCAGAACATTCTCTAAAAATATTTTTGCAATAGGAACCCGAGAGACATCAGAATACTCAATACTTGATGGAAGCTTGTTATTTATTAGGAGATAAAGAGATCTGTAGTATCCTAAAAGAAAAGGACAACTTAATAAAGGCAGTATCAAAACATTTCTGCCGATTTATTTTAAAGTAATGATAAGCTCATTATAATCAATGATATTCAATGGGATAACTGCAGTATTTTCAGCATTACTATTGCAGTAAGCACAATAAAACAATTAATAAGATAGGCTTCATGGTTTGAGATCAGAGCAAAATAATAACCCAGTTATAAGCCTGTTTATTCAACAGTTAATTCAGCCATACTCACTAGATATAGAGAACGATTAAGACTGTAGCACTAGTCATAGTGAAATTTTAATTTTTTTAAAAAAACTAAGAATTTTAAAAAATGAAAACTAGTTATAAAACACCCGGAAGTTCAGAAAGTTTCATCAGACAATGATTACTAAAACATGCAGTTTTTAATTTAGAAATGGTGCATGAAAAGACAGAATGTGATTCATTTAATTGCTATATACTAGTCGCAATTATTACAAAGTATCTTTAACAAATATATAGCTCAACATTCAATACAGATCTAAAAGCTAATCACTATGCTTACCATTTTGAATCACATAGTGCAAGATTTGTTCAATTATTGATGCAACATTTTTAGCATCTTGTAAAACAGGCAAATAGGTATTCTCAGATGAAAATACTTCAAGCATCCTCATAGGAAGTGCAACATTCAGACTGTCATCATTGCAATTTTGGAGCAATCTGTAAGAGAAAAGATATTTTACAAATTATAGCATTGTTTCCCTTGCAGTAATTCTTATAACGAAGTAAAATAAAATGCATTTTCAGACCTAATTTCTGAAGGAAACTTAAAATGAAGTCAATGAAAACTAATTATTAGAGTATAGGTGGGCAATAATGAATTGTAAAAATTTCCTTCATGTTAATTAGTACCAAAAATTATCTGAAAAATAGGGGATCCCAAAACATAAGCCATTCTATGATACACCTATATTTCAAATTAGCCACATGTATCATATCAGAAACCAAATTTATGGAACATATATTAATTTACAGCAAGCTATCTTCATTTCTTTGTATATCCGTTTACCTGCAACAGAGGCCCAACAGCCTTTTTATCTGATATAAGCATGTATATCTGTCAGGACCATCAAGCTGCTTCACAAATTGTGAATTTTGTTTAATCAAATTTTGGCATATCCATATCTGGAAAGGAAAAAATCCACAAAGTAGGAAAATGCTCCAAAAATATAAAATACTGTTTTTTAAAAATCTTATAATCATGTTATTTTTGCATCATGGAAAAGAAAATCAAACAAAGATCAGTCACAATGTGGTTGAAATCCTCCATTCTTACTCTAAATTTCAGTATGTTAAAAATGCAAAGAAAGATGAATAATTACACAAAATGAACTTCAAACATGTAATTCAGAATCATAAAATTAAACTGCAATTAATAAAACTATATATAAAACTATGGACAGTACTGGAAAAAGGGGGAGGCTTCCTGTTTCACTAAGTTCTAAGCTACTTCTACTTGTCAGAACAAAGCTAGTCAACAAATTTTTTGATATTTAATAGAAATAATGAAAAACTGGATAATGACAGAGTTCTATTAGCACAGGCATGGTAGGGAGAACTTTAGGCAATTGTGAAAATCCAAAATCCTTTGCTATTGCACATATTATTTCTCATTATTAACTACAGGTAGTTCTCAACTTATGACAATTGAGCTCAGAAAAGCAAGATGGTTGTTTAGTTTTTCCTTATTTTACGACCTTTCTTGCCATGGTTTTTAAATAAATCACTGCAGTTAAGTCAGTTACATAGTTTTAAGTAAATTTTGTTTCCCCATTGACTTTGCTTGTCAGAAAGGGACAGTCACATGACCCAAGGACTGCCATTGTCATAAATACATAACAATGGCATGTCTAAATTTTGACTGCATGGTCATAGAAATGCTGCAACGGCATTAGGTGTGAAAAACAGTTATAAACCACTTCTTTCAGTGCATTGTAACTTCAAACGGCTAAATGAATGGTGTAAATCAAGGACTACCTATATGGAGCTTTTATGCATGGATGAAATGTCATGGAGCGCCGGAAACTGGAAGCTTAATTCCTGATGCGCACATGCACACCGTCCTCCTGATCTTCCAGTTTCTTACATGCATGCGTGCGTGAAGACCAGATGGCCAGCATACACATGCACTCCAGGGAGCTGCTCTTCCAGTTTCCAGTACTCCCGCACACGTGAACACCAGCTGGCCGGTGCACACATGTGCTCCAGGGAACTGCTCTTTCCGTTTCTGGCACCTTCACATGCAAAAAGACTAGCTAGCCAGCATGCATGTGCACACAAAGACCAGTGGCCAGCACGCATGTGCACACTGGAACCCAGAAGAACAACAGGCGATGGCTGGCAATGCCCAGAGAGATAGCTCTCCACTTCTAGCACATGTGGCATAGGTTCACCATTCAAACCAAAACAAAAACAAAATGAACAGAGGCAGCCTCAGCTCTATTCATAGTAGGGAAAATGATAATTTTATATAAAAAACATGAAAGAACAGGTGTGGGGATAAGGAATAGTTTCCTTGCACAAGTTGAAAATCTGACTTCCAGAGTTTTCTCAGGCTTTAATTGCCCAAAATCAAGAACACACAAAACATTAATATAAACTCTAAAATAGAATTACATTCCTAATCCAAGTTCAATCAAAAAAATCCAGCTCTGCTAATAGTGAGGTATAGCCTAACACACTCTCAGTGTCCATGCTCTGCCCCCCTTTCCTATTTCTCCAATCATTATGCCAGGCTCTTAGCAACAAAAACATTGCCTTCCCAAAGTCTAGCTCTTTTCTTGGTCAAACAGACAATAAGTTATTTATATATTACTAAAATAATTAAAAATGAGATTACAACCCAAAAACGGAAAACAAAATGAACTATAACTACTTACCAAACGTTTGGAATCTTCATTATATCTATAGAAAAACAGAAGTTGGCGAACTAAGAGAGTCAGGTTTGCTCCAATGGTAGAGGAGCAACTTCCTCCAGATTGTGCTAAATTAGCATAACGATCAAATTCACTCCTCTGAATAGCATACTTAAAATTGAAAAATAAAAGTAAAGCTAATGAAATAAATCAGTCATTAATTATACAAGCAACATTTCAACAACTAAAACTTTATTTACAAATTATTAAATTCTTATGATAATTCAATCTTCCATATTATTTATTTTTCATACTTTTGGCTTCAATGTTATGTGTAAATGTTCCAATAAAAATTTGGAGATATTTGAACAACAGCATCAGATATAAATAATCAGCAATGACTGCATAGCATTATTGTCATTTAATCAATCTTAGAATGGACACAATTCATCCAAATCCCATACACAAGCATAAAAGCTGCCTATGTATTAAAGGAGACATGATTTACTGTTGGGCTGGCATGCTTTTTTATGGTACAAGGGAACTAAAACACAGGGGTATTTCAGAAGACATTATATACGGGAGTCTTTGTGGTTAAATTGGGAGAAGATAAAAAAACAATGTTATTTGAAAATTCCAATTTGGTTATCGACTATTGAAGCATTTTCCTATCCTATGATCTATAAAAAGGAACAAACAGTTAGATATGGGGAACTGTTGGATGAAAAGAGTGGACTTAAAACGATCCAAAATTTAGAGGAACAAGGTATAAGGATGAATTGGTTTTCATATGCGCAAATACACTCAAGATATCTTGAAGATTTTAAAACGGAAGGATTCTATGATAAACAGACTGATTTAGATAAGATATTGATGGGTACTGATGAGAAAGTGATTAAAAAGTTATATGGTTATTTATTGGGAATTAAGCTAGAGGAAGAACAAGTTAAAGAAACTATGATTGCATGGGGGAAGAATTTTGGATATGGAATTGATTTAGAACAATGGCAAAAAATTGTGGTCTCAAAATTATAAAATGACAATGTCAATAGCATATAAAGAAAACTTGTATAAGATGTTTTACAGGTGGCACCTTCCCCCGACAAGAATAGCAAGAATGTTCAAGAATAAATCTGAAAAATGTTGGAAATGTCATCAGATACCTGGCTCATACTATCATATGTGGTGGACTTGTGAGAATGCTAGAAAATATTGGACTAAAATTCACATGTGGTTGGAAAAAATGACAAAGAAACACATAGACTTGAAGCCAGAGATCTTTTTATTGGGAATTTTACCTGATATATATAATAAAGATTTGAAATATTTGATTGTAAATGTATTAACGGCGGCTAGGATTGTATTTGCTAAAAACTGGAAGAATGAGAAAATACCATTGCAGGAAGAAATTATTAAGAAAATATTGGAATGTGCTGAGATGAGTAGATTGACATTTGAAATTAGAGAACAAGAAGATAAACAATTTTATGCAATTTGGGGTTTTTT
Source organism: Laticauda colubrina (assembly GCA_015471245.1). NCBI lineage: Eukaryota > Metazoa > Chordata > Lepidosauria > Squamata > Elapidae > Laticauda > Laticauda colubrina. The sequence continues at coordinate 5,009,140 of BLBF01000048.1, forward strand.
TTATCAATGGTTAGATGATAAAATACAATAATAGAGGGATTGATTTGTTATGATTATACGACAAATTATAGAATAAACTGTTTGAAGTATTGTTATCTCGCAAAGCATGAATGATTAAAAGTATAGTCAGAAAAAGGTTTTTTTTTTTTTTTTTTTTTTTAGTAATATTAGAATATGGATTGACAATATGAGTGGTTATGCAATATAATTGTAATTGACACTATAAAATGAATGCACAAAACTGATGAACCAACCGATACACCGGAAGTATATATGAGAGTAGATGTTTTTAATGTTTTGTATGTTTGTTTGTTTGTAGAAAATTAATAAAAACTTTAAAAAAAAAAAAAAAGAATTCATTTTATGGCAAAAAGATTAATAAAATCAATGTGTGGAAAACTATTATGACAGGCACTTGCTTTCGCATTTTACCATACTGAGATTAACAACAAAAATACATTAATTTTGCAAAAGCCCATCAAGTACTATTTTCTCCATGAACAACTGTTCTAGATTAAATCATTATGTGATGTTATAATTTCCCTTCACTTTTACAATAATGAAAATTCAGCTGCTCAGGACCTTAGATCCACTAATTCTTATGTCCATAAGAATTCAGAGGTTTTCTGCCTCTGCTGTAATTGTGATTGGCTGAGGTTACTCCAACGGCCATAAGATGGAGCCAGAAACCTGGTTTGTTTTCTTCTTACATTTCCCTATTGCCTTTTACCTGATCATTGTTCTGCTGGAATTGCTGTCAGTATTGCAAACTGTTACCAAACTCCTTTTAATGAACTTTGTTGATGATACTAGACTTCATTTTTGGATTATCCCTGGACTGATTGTATTGAATACTACCTGCTTTAACCATGTATGACTTGGACTGTTTGTTGGACTTTGTTTACCCGTTTATAGGAAGTAAAACCTACATTTTACTATTCAGTGTATCTGTATGCTGGCTGTGTGTTATTCCTCACCACTCTCACCATGTTTCCCTGAGTGCACTCAGGGAATTCTCCTAACGGGGAATACCTCAACACTGGTTGTGGGTCCAGTACATACCAGACTCAGATAACTGAGAGTTAGTGTGAATACACAGTACCGTATACAGACAGCTGTCTACTGTTTGTGGGATACTGTCCTGGTAAAGATGGCATAAGACCCGTCAAGAAGTCTATCACTGATAACCCGGTTGGATGTAACAAACTATGTTTCCTGGTCTATGAAGTGCAGTCTACTTCTGCGTAGGGAAGGGTTATGGGCTGCAGTTAAGAATCCACCAGATATAAATGCTTGGGATCCAAATAATGAGGACGATGCCAAAAAGTTTGCTGACTTTAAACGGAACAAGAAACGAGCTCTTTGTATAATTGGACTGAAACTGAGTGACCAGCAGCTAGTCCATATTTGTGGAGAAGAGTCTGCTGCTAGATGTTGGGAGAATTTGAAGTGGATTTATGTTCGTGACAGTGTAGGTGCACACATACATCTTACACGTAAACTGTTTAGAGCACGTCTTCTGAAAGGTGGAGATATGTGAGCTCACTTGAACTTTATGAAAAGAATTTTTCAAGAGCTACATGAGAAGGAACTGATTTTTTTAGACCTGCATCAGGTTTACATCATTCTTTCCTCATTGGATGAAAGTAATGATGATTACATATCTTCACTGGAAATCCTGACCAGAAATGAACTGACATTGACCGACATAACCGAACAATTGTTAGAAGAAGCAAGAAGAAGGCTGGATAGAAACCAACTGAGAGAGAAACAACTACAAGAAGAGGATTTGTTTTCAACTGCCTAAACTGTTAGGAAGTGTTTTTCTTGTGGGGCTAGGGGACATATAGCTAGATTCTGTAAGAAGGGCAAATGACAGAATACTGGTAATAACCAGAAGGCTAAGAATAATGTTAATTTAGCTATGTCTAGCAATTCAACTGTAAACCATGATTTGTGGGTAGTTGATAGAGGATCATCACAATGCATTACTAGAAATAGAGAGAGATTCGTAAAGATGTTCATGAGTAAGCAACATGTATCATTGGCAAATGGATGGAAGATGAAAGCATCTAGGGAAGGTACTGCATATTGTTCGTGTGTAAATGAGCATTTACCTATGATATATGTACCTAAACTGAAATTTAATTTGTTATCAGTAAGGGCTTTAGTTAATATTGGTTATGTAGTAACCTTTAGGGGAGATAACTGTATAATAGAGAAAGAGGGTAAAAGTGTTACTGCTACTTTAGAGAATGATTGATATGTTATACATGATGACCAGTTGTTAAGGTAATTTCCCGTTAGGAGAATGAGCACACATAGGGAGACATAGTGAGAGTGCTGAAGAATAACACACAACCAGCACACAGATACACTGTATAATAAAATGTAGGTTTTTACTTCCAGTAAATGGTGAAGCAAAGTCCAACAAACAGTCCAAGTCATACACGGCTATAGCGGTCAGTTTTCAGTCCAGGGATAATTCAAATAACAAGGTCCAGTATCATAAAAAGTTCAGTAAATAGACTCACATCAAATCCAAGAATAACGACGATCAGCAACAGTCAATAGGGAAATGCAGGAACAGCAACACTCTCTGTGAAACCAGGTTTCTGGCTCTATCTTCTGGCCATTTGAGGAACCACATCCAATTACAATTTTAGCAGTTGCTTAAAGAGACAGTATTAAAATGTCTATCCTGGTTTATATACACTGCTCAAAAAAAAAATAAAAGGAACACAAAAATAAGACACCCTAGATCTGAATGAATGAAATATTCTTATTAAATACTTTGTTCATTACATAGTTGAATGTGCTGAAAACAAAATCACACAAAAATTATCAATGGAAATCAAATTTAGCAACCCATAGAGGTCTGGATTTGGAGTTATACTCAAAATTAAAGTGGAAAAAATGGATCCAACTTTGATGTAATGTCCTTAAAGCAAGTCAAAATGAGGCTCAGTAGTGTATGCGGCCTCCATGTGCCTGTATGACCTCCCTACAACGCCTGGGCATGCTCCTGATGAGGTGGCGGATGGTCTCCTGAGGGATCTCCTCCCACACCTGGACTAAAGCATTCTCCAACTCCTGGACAGTCTGTGGTGCAATGTGGCGTTGGTGGATGGAACAAGACATGATATACCAGATGTGCTCAATTGGATTCAGGTCTGAGGAATGGGAGGGCCAGTCCATAATATGTCTTGCAGGAACTGTTGACACATTCCAGTCACATGAGATCTAGCACTGTCTTGCATTAGGAGAAACCCAAGGCCAACTGCACCAGCATATAGTCTCACAAGGGGTCGGAGGATCTCATCTCGGTAACTAATGGCAGTCAGGCTACCTCTGGCGAGCACATGGAGGGCTGTGCGGCCCCCTAAAGAAATGCCACCCCACACCATTACTGACCCACTGCCAAACCAGTCACGCTGGAGGATGTTGCAGGCAGCAGAACATTCTCCACGGGGTCTCCAGACCCTGTTACGTCTGTCACATATGCTCAGTGTGAACCTGCTTTCATCTATGAAGAGTTCAGAGTGCCAGTGGCAAATTTGCCAATCTTGGTGTTCTCTGGCAAATGCCAAACATCCTTCACGGTGTTGGGGTGTAAGCACAACCCCCACCTGTGGACGTTGGGCCCTCATACCAACCTCATGGGGTCTGTTTCTGACCGTTTGAGCAGTCACATGCACATTTGTGGCCCGCTGGAGGTCATTTTGCTGGGCTCTGGCAGTGCCCCTCCTGTCCCTCCTTGCACAAAGGTGGAGGCAGTGGTCCTGATGCTGGGTTGTTGCCCTCCTACGGCCTCCTCCACGTCTCCTGATGTACTGGCCTGTCTTCTGGTGGCGCCTCCATGCTCTGGACACTACTCTGACAGACACAGCAAACCTTCTTGCCACAGCTCGCATTGATGTGCCATCCTGGATGAGCTGCACTACTGAGCCACTTGTGTGGGTTGTAGACTCCGTATCATGCTCCCACTAGAGTGAAAGCACCACCAGCATTCAAAAGTGACCAAGCCATCAGCCAAAAAGCATAGGAATGAGAAGTGGTCTGTGGTCACCACCTGCAGAACCACTCCTTTATTGGGGATGTCTTGCTAACTGCCTATGCTTTCTACCTCTTGTTTATTCCATTTACACAACAGCATGTGAAATTGATTGTCAATCAGTGTTGCTACCTAAGTGGACAGTTTGATTTCACAGAAGTGTGATTGACTTGGGAGTTACACTGTGTTGTTTAAGTGTTCCCTTTATTTTTTTGAGCAGTATATTTCCAACCCAAATGTTAGGTGACTTACATTCCTAGCACCAGTTGTAGATGGCTAACTCGGTTTATAACAATGTTAAGCACATGACGAATGTATACATTTTCTGCATAGATGTCTGGGACGCATTAATTTCAAAATGCTGAAACAAACTGTCGAATTGTCAGAGGGAGTAAAATTAAAACCCTGTAGCAAGTACTTAAACTGTAATGCCTGTAATCAGGAGAAAAGCAAGGTTATTCCATCAAACAAACTGAATGGGTTTAAGACCAAAGAACTTTTAGAGGTTGTTTTTGCTGACATAATTAGTCCTAAGAAACCCAGTTTGGGAGGTGCCTGCTATGTTTTGAATATAATGGACCATTATTCACGATACGTGTTATCTAATGAAAAACAAAACAGAAATGTTCCAACATTTCTTTAATTGGCTAAGATTTGCAGAAAGGAAAATAAAATGTAGGGTAATTACTTTAGTTACAGATAATGGGACTGAATTTATTAATAATAGATTCCAAAAGATGTTGAAATTGACTGGTATCGAGCATAAGGGTTCTGCACCGTACAGGCCACAACATAATTCGTTTATAGAATGAAGAGGGCAAACATTACAAGCCATGGCTCGCACTATGTTATCTGATTCAGATTTGCCTGAAAAACTGTGGGGTGAAGCCACAATGTATAGTAACCATGTGTTAAACAATGTGGTGAACACAACAACTGGTGAATTGCCATTCACTCATTGGCATGGCAGAAAACCAAATTTAAGTTATCTACAAACATTTGGAGCTTCAGCATGGGTGCATATTCCCTCACAACTGAGACTTAAAGGGCAACATAGAGCTAGGAAATTATTTTTTGTAGGTTACAAGGCCAACCATAGATCATTTACATTCTGGGATCCAGGCACAGCTAATATTTACTATAGCGCTAGTGCTAAATTTCTTGAGCACGTTGGGTGGAATAAACTAGAACAGGAATCCAACAATGATGTTGTTATTGACACCCAAGTAGTCCCTAATGATGAGATAGTTAAACCATCAATAGCCATTAAAGAGGAAGAACAGGCACAGGAGCAGATAGAAGAACAGGAGCAGGTGGAACAGGAGTCCACCAATAAGCCTTGAATTGCCTAGACGTTCAACCCATGTTAACATGACTACCAGACAGATATCAGGCTAATATAATATGCCAAGTAAATATAGTTCCTACTAATTATAATGAACTGAAACTGTACTCTGCTAAGGATCAGGCTGCTTGGCAGGAAGCAATGGATAAGGAACTGAAATCCTTACAAAGTTTGGAGGTATATGAAAAGGTCAGGTTACCACCAGGTGAGCATGCCATAGGGTGTAAGTGGATTTATAAAATTAAGACAGGTGTATATGGAACTGTTATCCATAAAGCCAGGTTAGTAGCACAAGGGTTTGATCAGTCAGCCAATGACTATGACGAGGTTTTTGCATCTAGTCTGAAGGCTACCACATTACGAGCAGCATTCGTGTGGGCAACTAAAAATAAAAACACAATAAACCATTTAGATGTGGAGATGACATATCTTCATGCACCGTTGCAGCTTACTATATATTTAAAGAAGCCTTTAGAGATAAAAACTGATAACAAAACTGATTGCTGGAGATTTAAAAAAGTCTATATGGCTTGAAGCAATCAGGCTATGAATGGAAAGGGCATTGATAATTACCTGATACACCTATTCTCCATGAGCTGTGAAGAGCATCCAGTAGTGGGAGATGCTTCAGTCTCCTCTTGGATAGGCGGGGTTTAATTACAAGGACACTCCTCCTCTACGGTACTCCTCCCTAGCGTCCCCAGTTTTGGCGAAGTCAAAGTGTGGACACATTTCTGTTCTTCACCCTATCTAAGAGTTGTCCAGAATAGAAACCTCACCAGATGGAATTGAGTGGGGCTGGATGCTCTTCACAGCCCATGGAGAACAGGCGTATCAGGAAAGTACCAATACCCTTTCTCCCCTGAGCTGTTCAGAGCATCCAGTAGTGGCACATACCAAAGCTTAGCCTGTCCTATGGGAGGGATGCCATCTGGATCAATGATCCCTCTTGGTCTCTGTGGACTCTTTGCAACACTCTCCTACCAAATGATGCCTCCGCAAAAGCAAAGATGTCAATTTTACAGTGTCTGATGAAGGGTGATGGAGAAGCCCAAGTTGCTGCCCTGCAAATTTCTTCTATTGGCGCTTGTATGGCCCATGCTGCCGATGTTACTGCACTCCTTGTGGAATGTGCCATTATACCTCTAGATACTGAAAGTGATGGGCCTCATATGCTTTGGCAATCGTGGCCCTCAACCATCTGCCAATTGTAGGAGAAACTTTGCGCCCTTGAGTGTTCGGTTGAAAAGAAATGAAAAGATTCCGTTTTCCTGAAAGCAGCTGTACGATCTAAGTAAATGCCTAGGGTGCATCTCACATCAAGTCGATGCCACTGGTATTCAAGTCTATGAGTTGGTCTCAGACAAAAGTTTGGGAGAATCAATTCTTGTGCCCCGTGGAACACTGAATTTACCTTCGGCACAAATGTTGGATCTGGGAGGATCCTGTCCTGCTAAAATATAGAGGTCCTTTCTTACTGATAATGTGGCTAGTTCAGAAATTTGTCTTGCTGACATGATAGCTATCAAAAACACCATTTTATATGTTAGAAAGTGAAGGCTCATCTTCCAGAGAGGTTCAAAGGGTCTCTTCGTGAGAGCAGAAAGAACCTTGTCAAGATCCTAAGTTGGCTAGTGGTGAATCACCAGGGGCCGTGTTAGGTAAAAGATCTCGTCCAGACCCTCTTGCAAGAATTCTAATATTTGTGCCACTGATGGAGAAGTGGGGTCAATATTGAACTTAGTACACCATTTACAAAATATGTTCCAGGTGGCATTGTAAATACGATTAGTTGATGGGCGCCTAGCTACTAGTAACAGTTACGTTTTCGCCTCCAGAAGCTTTCGGATCACCTTGGGGATCAGTGGAAGGTGGGGGAATGCATACAGTAGATCTGATGGCCAACAGCATTGAAGGGCATTGATATTCTCTGCTCTCTGGATTGGTTACCCTGATATGAATCTCAGGAATTGTGTGTTGAGAGGTAAGGCGAATAAGTCGCTCACTGGTTGTCCGAATTTCAGGGGCACTTCTTGAAATAATGGCGGATGCAGTTTCCACTCCGACTGATCAACAGTGACCCTGCTCAGCCAGTCTGCCTGGATGTATGACAGACCAGAGATGTGCTCTGCCCTGATGGAGAGTAAGTTCCCCTCCACCCAAAGGTACAACTTCTCTGCCTCTCATCAGTTAACCTGAGTGGATAGCCCCATTTGTTTATATGAGCCTTCGCTGTAACATTATCTGTTAGAATCAGAACGTGTTTGGACTGAATTAGTGGAAGGAAGCTGTGAAGAGCCAGAAAGATAGCTCTGAGTTCCAATTGATTTATACTGCACAATTGTTCTAGAACAGACCAACGCCCCTGTGCCATGTGGTATTGGTAGTGCACTTCCCATCCAAACAAGCTAGCGTCTGTCGTGATGATCTCTCTGCTGGGTTCCTTGAATAGGCAACCTTTGTTGATGACAGGTACGGTCCACCAGTGAAGGGATCTGAGTACCTTCGGTGGCACTAGTACCTGTGAGTTGGAAGTGTCTCTTCCTGATCTTTGGAAGGGCAGCAGGTAGCATTTTAGGGTTCTGGAATGCAAGCGGGCCCAGGGAACAATAGAAATACAGGAGATCAGTTTCCCTAATAGTTTAGATAACAGGATCGGAGTACCCATTTAAGGGTCCTGATCTCCTGAGCTAAAAGCCTAATATTCTCCTGCCTGTCGGGAGAAAGGAAGACTCTTATTTCTATGGTATCTATGATGGCCCCTAGGTGAATTAGGTGAGTTGATGGGGTTAAGTGACTCTTGGCCCAATTTATAGAGAACCCATGATGTTCTCTATAAATCCTCTCTAAGAGCCTATCATAAAGCAGGTGTCTAGTTCAGACTGACTAACCGATGATGACAGAATTAGAATGTCATCAAGGTAACACTGTAACTGGATGGGTCTACTTCGGAGATGTCCAGCCAGAGCTTCCAAGACCTTAGTGAATGCCCTGGGAGCTGATGCTAGCCCGAAAGGAAGAGCCACATACTCAAAATGCATATTATTATAGCAAAATCTAAGAAACTTACTGTGGGAAGGCCAAATCAGAATGTGCAAGTATGCCTCTGTTAGGTCTATAGATGTGAAATCATCGCCCTCCCTGATGCCCAGTAGGATAGATTGTAACGTGATCATCTTAAATTTCCAGTATACCAGAGAGTGGTTGAGGCATTTTAGATCTAAAATTGCCTTCCATCCCCACGAACTCTTTGGAACCACGAAAAGGTGTGAATACAACCTCTGTCCAGAGCCACCGGTTGAATGGCCTGATCCGGAGCCACTGGTTGAATGGCCAGGATCTCCAGTAGATGTTGAATAGCCACTTGCATAAAAGATCTTTTGACCGGGTCTCCAGACAGTGGAGATTTCATAAAGAAGTTCGGGGGAGTGGATTGCAATTCCAGAGCCAAACCAAATCTAACTGTGTCCCTAACCCACAAGTCAGTGGTAGAGGACTCCCACTGATCGGCAAAGAATTGAAGCCGATCACCAATAGGGATCTCCTGGGATTCCTTATTTGGGGAGCCGGAAGAACCTGTTTCCAGTCCCCCGGAAAGGTCTCTTGCTTTGACCTTCCCTCCTAGACCTGTCTCCAAAGTCGGACCTTTCGGGTGGCTGCCTTTGCCTATATCCCTGGGATCTTTGGGATCTGTTGGAGTAGTAATTCTAGTAGAAGGGGCAAAAGGAATGCTTCCGAAAGGACAGTGGGTTTCTATTGTCCAATTTCCGAAAAAGAGACAGCAAGAATTTTTTCTTGTTCCTAGATTCTGTTAGGAGTGGATCAAGGGCAGTGCCAAACAGCTTGTCGCCTGAGATGGGCGCAGAGGCAAACTTCCATTTGTGTTTAGTGTCAGCTTGCCAGTGTCTGAGCCAAAGTAGTCTGCATGCAGATACCTGAGAGACTCTGGAGGAAAATTTAACAGCATTTAACACTGCATCCGCAGAAAATTCTGTTGCAGCAATGAGCTTGGCAATGTCCTGATGTGCTCATATATTGGAATGGGAGATACTGTACTCAGATAGCGAAGCCATCTTAAGGAAGATCTCGTAAAAAAGGATGAGGCAGTAGCTGTCCTTATGCCCCATGCATCAGCTTGGTGAGCTCTGCGAAATGCTAGTTCCTCCCTTTTTTCTTCTGGTTTGAATGCCTCCTCCGCTTCACCTGGGAGAGCTGAGGAGGATGCCAAGACTACTATGGGGTCATCTACCTCAGGGGTATGAAAGAGTATTAGCAAATTTGAGGGCCAGATTATAAAATTTCCTATTGTATCCCATGGGAGCAGGATAAGACGCAGCGGAGGCCCCGTTTTTGAACTAGGTCTGAAAACATATTAGGCACTAGAATGACATCCGCTTCAGTGACAGGTTGAGAGAAGATTAGGTCTTCTGACTCATCCTGTGAAATATCTTGCTGTAAAACTGGGGTTGGTTTGTTAAGACGTACAGTATACTTGGCCTTGAATAATAGTGATTTAAATAATTGGGAACAAAACAGGCCCGTGAAAATCGGTTGGTCAGGAATAAGACCTTCATCCTCGGACATGCCCCGTTCTAGAGGGTTCGCCTCTAATAGCGCCGGATCAGTCCCATGGGCTGAACCTGACTCAACCTGGAGCAACCGGTCATCTTGCTCACTCTCCACCTGTGGCTCATGAAGGGGGGGTATCTGGGTAGATGGAAATCTCCCCACGGTAATGTATCTGTGTGCAATGTTGATCCATTCTGCTTACTAATTGCAGAGATTGTGAATCACAATCTGAGACTATGGATCTTTGTCTGACAGCTACAGACTGTTGGACTCCTGCTGTGATGCCCTGCCGAATCGCCAGCTCCATCCATGCCCTCATCTTGGCAGGGACTTCGTCTGGTAAAATGTCCTCCTGACGAACCCCGGCTGCTGTAAAGGTGAATGTGGCCTCAGGAGTTCGACATGCTGCGGACATTGGGGCAAAGCTCTGAAGGTGAGGTTGTGAGATGGATTCCCTTCTGGACTGTGAGGAGAGATCCAGGGGTGGGGAAGGAGGGTTTGGGGCTTCAGCTGATTATGGAGTAGGTGGGGCTGTAGTAGACATCTCAGTCTCCCTCAAATTTCTCCTCATATGCTGTTCAATGGCCAGGTGACGCGTTTGGGCATCCTTTTCGGAGGCTTTTAAAGGATGTTTTGGGTTCCTTGATCTTTCGCGAGCCCTGGTTGAGTCTCTTGAGGAACTGGCTCTGGAACTTTTGCCTTCTGCCAATGTCTCTAAAGATATAATCTTTGTAAGAAGTAAGATTGCAGTGTGGAATGGTTGGCAAGCCCAGGGGCCAGTTCCACGATTGGACAGGGAACCCTGTTGAAATTAAGAATCCCCAGTAATTTGAACAAATTTATTATGATTATGATTATTATTATGATTATTATTATAATAATAATATTATTATATTATTATAATAATAATTATTATTATTATAAAATACATATACATACATACACACGCACATATCTACATGTATACATCTATACATACACACACATACATATATATATATGTTTTTTAAAAGTTTTCGCGGGTACTTACATGTGTGCTGTTCAGCTTCGTTCGGGTATTATCCCACGTCATTGTAGTGCTTTTAAAGTTGCAACAACGTTTCAGCAGAATCTCATCTGCCATCATCAGGCAT
>BLBF01000048.1:5025240-5173699 GCA_015471245.1 Laticauda colubrina
AACTCTATACAGAAGCCTGAGGATGGCAGATGAGATTCTGCTGAAACGTTGCTACAACTTTAACAACACTACAATGACGTGGGACAATACCCGAAGGAAGCTGAACAGCACACACACACACACACACACACATATATATATATATACACACACATATACACACACACACACATATACATATACACATATATATTAAGTTATTATGCATATTTTGTTAATAATAACAGCAGTATTATTTTGATATTATTGGGAGCCAAATTAGATCGAATACAAGGAGAAAAATTTTGGAGAACACCTAATCAGGCCAAGGACTTTGTACCTTAATATTAGGCCTGCTACAGCTGCTGTGCACAGGCGGACTTAGGCCTTGGTGCTCACTGTGAAAAAACTGCTGGAAATATACTGTGATAGGCTGCCAACCAAAACTCTCTGACTGCAATAGCAGATCTGAAACCTTTTGGTCTTATTGAGATAAGTCCAGTGGAAAAATAAAATTAAACTCTAACATAGTAAATATGTGTTGCTTGGTTTGCATGCCAGGCAAAATGGCGGCCAATGTTTTGGCATGCAAACCTCCAGCAGCTACCCCCACTTAAATCAGCATCTCAAAAAGGCAAGAAGGGAAGGGTATCAGCGCTAGTGCTTCTACCCTCTGCGGTGTTCCATGGGAAAATGCCTCAGGCTGTAGAATTCAATGACCACGAGTCAGGCTCATTGTTCGGTCTGGCGCTGCTTTAAATTCGCAATAACCGGGACTTCCGGTTTGCAAGGCTTCAGCGGTGGCAGGAATCCGCAATCGTGCGCAGTTCCTGTTGTGCTCGTTGCTGGAGTGGCCCCGATCCAGCTGGATTTGGGGGCTATAGTTACCCCGTTAGAGGTAACTGAAGATAGGGGAGATTCAGCAGGGGTCCAGGGGAATCGCAACCCCCCCCTCCTCAGCTGGCTTAACTCCCTTTTCCGAAAGTTGTGGAGCAGCGGTCAGTAATGGCTGCCACAAAGAAGCTTTCATCCAGATAAGAATGTGCAGGAGGAAGCTGAGAAAGTGAAAGTTTTTGGCTAATCAGGATAATAAGTAACATTTAAATACCCTGGAATTTAAGTTTATTAAAGATACATTATTCCCTATGAAGATGGAAGAAGCAGCGAATGAAAGTAAAAAGGGAAAGTTTGTTTTTTATCACTCTCCTTCCTTACGGTGATAGCAAATGAATGGAGAAATTGGAAAAACCTGTTTTGGCATCAGTAATTAAATTGAAAAGTGAAGCTAAGGGGACAATAAAGATTTCTGAGCATTGAAAAAAAAAAACCTTTTTTTTGCTATAAGTGGGAAGGGAGAGGAAAAGTACTAACATTAAAGTTTTCTTGGAGGAGGCTGCTTGGAATTTATAAGATTAGAGCGAAATTATAACAAAACTTCTAAAAGATATATTTCAACTGGAGCTTTATAACTGAACTATAACCCCAGGAAGAGAAAATATAAAAAGAAGAAAGTGCTAAATGAAACAGACTGTGTGTATTTGGATTGCTTGGTGAATTTGGGACTTTTGGAAATTATTATTTGAAAGACTAAAAATATTTGGGTTGTTTAAAAAAACTTTTTACAGTAGCACTACTTGTTGATGAACTGAAAATTGAATTTAAAAAGCTAACAGAAGAGGATCAAGAAGGAAAGACCTCTTCTGGATCTGTTTTCCATTTTTTAGAAATGGTGATTTATACCTACCAGAAACTACAAGAACAAGATGAAGAAGAAGCCATCTTTAATGAACAAACAATTTTAGCCAGGGAAGACAAGGGAAAGAGGGGAAAGAGAATGGAGAATTTAAGACTTAAAAAAACAACCAAAAAAGGGAAAAATAAGATGAAAAATTGATATAATGTTAGAAAGCAACAGAAAAGAGAAAAACAGAAGGTGGAGATCAAGAAGGTGGAGATTAAGAGGGTAAAAACACAGGATTGGAGAAGAAAGGAAGGGAAAAAGGGAAGAGAAGTTATAAAGGTTTAAAACAAGATGTAAAGAAACAAGATCTATTCAGAGATAGTGGGTAAAAATATGATTAAAAAAGAGATTCTGCAAAGTACCATGTTTCTCACAAAATAAGGCTGGCCCTTATTTTTTTTGACCCCTGAAAAAACGGCTAGGCCGTCTTTTCGGGGGTGACTTAATTTCCTCCCCCACTAAGAGCAGCCCACCAAGAGACTTCAGGGCAGTCTCTTTCCGGCGATTGGAGCTTCCCAAGTGCGGTCAACAGTCACTTCGATCGGCCGGTAGAAACAGCCTGGGGCGAGCGCACACACACACTCCCCTTGCCACGAGGCCGCTTCTACCGTATCTGCCAATCGAAAGCTCCCTTGAGGACACAGTCCCCAGCTGCTTCGGGGCGATGCATGGCTGCACCAGTCCCCTCGCCTTTAGGGCAGTCTCTTTCCGGCGATTGGAGCTCCCCAAGTGCGGTCAACAGTCACTTCGATCGGCCGGTAGAAGCGGCCTGGGGCGAGCGCACACACACACTCCCCTCGCCGCAAGGCCGCTTCTATCTGCCAATTGAAAGCTCCCTTGAGGACACAGTCCCCAGCTGCTTTGGAGCGAGGCGTGCTGATAGAAGCGGCCTCGCGGCGAGGGGAGTGTATGTGTGCGCTTGCCCCAGGCCGCTTCTACCGGCCGATCAAAGTGACTGTTGATCGCACTTGGGAAGTTCCAATCGCCGGAAAGAGACTGCCCTAAAGGTGAGGGCACAGGGAGCCACACATCGTCCCGAAGCAGCTGGGGACTGTGTCCTCAAGGAAGCTTTCGATCGGCCGATAGAAGCAGCCTCGTGGCGAGGGGAGTGTGTGTGTGCGCTCGCTCTGAGGCCTCTTCTACCGGCCAATCGAAGTGGCTGGTGACTCTGCCTTCAAGAGAGCTTCTATTGGCTATCAGGGTATTCTGGCCAAGGCTACCTGCAGGGCACTCCTAAAGGCAAGTTTTCTCCCCCCCCCATACCCACCCTTCCCCCCCACACCCGCCCTTTCCCATTTCTCTTCACCTCAAGTAGTTCTAACGAACGATATGAGAAATGGTGGGGAAACGCATGGTTTTAATAGGCCTAAATTTAGGGGGCGGGGCTTAATTTCACCTCATCCTGGAAATCATGCTGGGCCTTCCTATGGTGGAGGCCGTATTGTTGGAGAAACATGGTACATAAAATTGTATTGTATTATATTTGAAATAATGTTAGAAAATTGGATTTAATAATAGAGTTTAATTTGCTATGGATTATTATTCTTTTTTATTCTATAATATAGTAAGTAGCTTTAGAATGTACTAAGCAGAATCAGAATGAAAAGTATATATTATTTTAAGTGTTAAATTTAGGGGAAAGATTTAAAGGCGTCATACTTCAGTCAGTGATTACAGGAAAAATTTTGTGTTAATGAGAAAAGATAATAGAAAATTGAAATAGAACAGACAAAAGAAATATGCATAATGATTTAAATTGAGATGAATTAAAATAGAATTAAGAGAGTGAAAAGAGGGAAGAAGCTATATAGAAAATGCAGAATGGTAAATAAGATATGAAATTGGATAAAAAGTGAGCATGAATTTTGAATTTATGTCTGTATAAAAAAATGTAACACGGGACTAAGCCGCTTTCCAAAAAGAAGTTTTATGTTTTGATGTTTTGTGTTTTGTTTGCATATGTTTGTTTATTGAAAACTAATAAAAAATTTCTTAAAAAAAAAATTCACAATAACCAGCTAAATGGAGTGAAGTATACGGAGTTCTGTTTAAGCAAGTGTGATGTTAAGGCAAGAGACGTTCGAGGCAAAAGCCTCTCTTCCCCCTTGGAGTGCTGAAGGCACTAACGAGGTATCGCAAGCTCTGTCAATGGTGATTCTTTTAGATAAGACTAACGGAGTTGGTAAGGAATCTCAAGAAGGTAATTAGAGAAAGAGAATCAAACCTGAGTGTCTTGGAGAGTTTAGGAGAGTCTTTTTTGCTATTCTGGCCAACCAACAGAAAAAAGCTGTCTAATGCTACAAAGGCTGAGCAAAAACTGGGGATGCTAGGAGGGAGTATCGTAGAGAAGCGTCCTTGTAATTAAACCCCGCCTATCCAAAAGGAGACTGAAGCACCTCCCACTACTGGATGCTCTGAACAGTTCAGGGGAGAACCAATGCATAGTGAAGGGATTAACAAAGATAGGTTTCCTAGATGGCATGGCTGATCCATCTTTATTCAAAAAGGAAAGTGATGGTGTAATTTCATTGTTGCTATTGTTCACTGATGACATAGCATTAATCACTAAGACTGATCTAGAAGCTTCTGGGATTATTTCACTGTTAGAAAAGAAATTTAAAATAAAACATTTAGGTGAGATTAAACAGTATTTTGGTTTAAAAATAGATAAAACTAGGGGAGGTACAAAATCTCACAGGCAGATAAAATTAACCAGTTACTGAAGAACTTTAAAATGGAACTTTGTAAGATGGCTAAGACACCAATGTGCCAGGAGTTTAGCCACAGTGATGTGCAAAGTTCTGTTTTTGATAAAGACATTTATCAATCATTGATTGGTAGCTTATCCTATCTCAGTAATTGGTCTAGGCCAGACATAGCATATTGTGTCAACCAATTAGCCAGGTTTAATGCTGAGCCTACTGAATGGCACTGGCAAGCTGCTAAAGTGTGTGTTGAGATATCTTAAACAGATGATGCACTATGCATTATACAGTATTTGGAGCCTAAGGATGAACTAAGTTTAACTGCATATGCCAATGCAAGTTTTGCTACAGATGTAGCGAAACATAAATCAATGTCAGGTATTGTAGTGTTATTAGGAAAGGTGTTAATTGGATGGTGGTCTATTCAACAAAAACATCTAAGCTTACCAACAATGGAGGCTGAATTCTCATGTTTGTCTCTATTATGTACAGACTTAGTATGTTATAAACAACTGATGACAGACATGGGAATTGATATAAAAGAACCTATTGTTGTATATGAAGACAACCAATCAGCAATTCAAATGGCTTCCAATCTCGCTGTAAAGACAAGATCAAAACACCAATCTACAATATCTAAATGTGAGACAATATGTTCAAAGTAAAATGATTACACTGAAGTATTGCATGTCAGAGAATAACATTGCAGATCATTTTACAAAAGCCCAAGACACTGTAAAACATAAGACTTGCTGACGAATATGGATTTAAACTGTAGGGTTTTATATATTGTTCTACCCAAAGGGGAGAATGTTAGGAATGATAGTCACTTAACAGTTGGGTTGGCAATATATAAACCAGGATAGTTATTTAATACTGTTGTATTTTTAAGAGAGTGCTGTAATTGTGATTGGCTGAGGTTCCTCCAATGGCCATAAGATGGAGCCAGAAACCTGTTTTTTTTCTTACATTTCCCAATTGCATTTTGCCTGATCGTTGTTCTGCTTGGATTGCTGTGAGTCTTGCAAACTGTTAGCAAACTCCGTTTACTGAACTTTGTTGATGATACTGGACTTCATTTTTGGATTATCCCTGGACTGATTGTATTGAATACTACCTGCTTTAACTGTGTATGATTTGGACTGTTTGTTGGACTTTGTTTACCTGTTTTATAGGAAGTAAAACCTACATTTTACTATTCAGTGTATCTGTATGCTGGTTGTGTGTTATTCTTCACCACTCTCACTACGTTTCCCTGAGTGCACTGATTCTCCTAATGGGAATACTCAACAAAAGTGTCTCATTGGAGCATGTCAAGACTCATGTTCTGGTAGAATACGAGTCTAGCATGCCCCAACATGAGCCTGAAAGCTCAAAGATTAAACCTCTGGTCCCAGTGACCAACCCAGATTGGATCCTGCAACATTATCCTGGGATATGTATACAGTATTTGCCTTCATTCACAATAGAAATGTTTTTGTATACCAATAAGTCATCTACAAGTATTTCCAAAACTTAACTGCAATATATAATGCATGTCTAGATTCTACATCTGGTACAGAACCCTCATAGATGAAAAAGTACATGTTTCTTGAAAAAGAGAGTAATGAAAATTGGATGAGCTATTATGCTCATTCACTTTCTCCTTCTAATTTATTAATAAAATTATATTATGTAATTATATTAAATATTGTAATTATATAAATTGAGTGCAATTTAGTTCTGAACTGCACAAAAACTGACTGATTGCATGATCTGGAAAAAAGTCCAGTATGAATAGGTAGAATGGTAGAATAACCATTGTGAGAACTATTAATTTCATTTTAACATAATTTATTATAACATAATCTGCTGCACAATATCAAAAATATTCAAAGAAACTAATCATGAAAAAAACCTTACTTGGTGTTTTCGGTCCCTGTATCCCCGAACAAAGGACTGTATAATAACTGCATTTTTCAGTCTTCTCCTTTCTTCCTAAGGGGATAAGTCAGTAAAATATGATGCACTGTAATTCAACAGTGCTCACTATAGAAACACTCAAAGCATCCTTAATTTTCTCTTAGCATAAAGAATGGTCTCTCACTTTCAGATACCAGACACCTAGAAACATTGATTCACAACATTTTTATACTGCTTATTAAATTGGTTCACAAAGAAATTACCCTCTTTCAATAAAAGAGCAAGCTATGTTTTCAGATAGTTACTCTGATATCACTTGCCTCTGAGATTGATAGTTCTTTTTTTAATCTAAATTTTATTTGGGTTTTCACAAAAACATAATACAAATAAAACATCTTTTTTTGAGAATAGCATGATCCCAGGTTATCACTTCTTCATACAGACACAAACTCAATTTCATATTCATCTTTAGTGTTCTATTCCATCTCTAAATACTATTTTAACATTTTCTCCATAATTTTCCCCTCCCTTGGTTTTCTCAAGTTTATTTTTAATTATCTCATATCTAAATTCAATTATATATCTTTTTTTAAGTTTCAATGTCTTTCTAATCATTATATTTATACTTTTGTCTGTCCTGTTTCAATTTCATATTGTCTTTTCTCATTAAACAAATTTTCCCCTGTAGTTACTAATTGGAGTATGGCACCTTTATATCTTTTAATTTTATCCATTCAACTCTTATTTAAACTTCAAAATTATAATTGGTGCCTTTAAAATTATATAATATAAAATATATAAAATATATTATATTTAAAATTATTATGTTCGTCAGACGAACTCAATACAGAAGCCTGATGATAGCAGATGAGATTCTGCTGAAACGTTGCTACAACTTTAAGAGCAGAACTATAATGATGTGGGAAAATACCCGAACAAAGCTGAACAGCATACACACACACACACACACACACACACAGAGAGAGAGAGAGAGAGAGAGAGAGAGAGAGAGAGAGAGAGAGAGAGCGCTTATACTTTCAATCCTTGTACATTTTCTGTTTCTCCATGTCTTGTTTGTGTCTTTTATAACTTCTTTTCCTTTCCTTCTTTCCCCTCTTCTCCCACCCTTTTTGTCCCCTTGTCTCTCTACTTCTAATTCTCTCTTCTGTAATCCCTCTTCTGTTGCTTCCTAATATTGTAATTATTTTTCAAACTATTCTTTTTTTTTGTTTTTTCACTCTCTTTCCCCCCTTTCCTTTTTCCCCCCACATAGTTACTTGATCATTAAAGATGGATTCTTCTTTGTCCCGACTTTCTTGTTCTATAAGCATTTCTTTCTGTTTCTCATAGTTCCAGATCTTCATTTCTAAAAATTGAAATACGAAGCCAAAAGAGCCTCTTCTCGTGAATCTTCTATTTTTTTAAGTTCCATTTTCAGTTCTTCTAAAAATGATGCCATTTTAAACACTTTTAAACAACCACCTGATTGATTTTAGTCATCTAAATCCAATAGCCAACAATCCAAAAATCACCAAGTAATCCAAATAATCCAAAGCTGTTTCTTCTTGCTGCTTTTTTCCACTTTCTCTTCCTGGGGTTCTATTATTTTGTGACAAAGTTTCAGTTAGAATGTATCTTTTAGGAATCTTGTTAAGGTCTCAGTATAAGTTCCTTTTAGTTCCAGGCAATCCCCTCCATTTTTCCAGATCCCGCTCTTTTATTCTTTCCTTTTCTCTCCTTTCCTGATTTTAAAGGTTTTTGAGTATCCAAAAGTCTTTATTATCCCTTTGACATTTTATTTTCAGCTTAAATGCCTATTGATGTCACAGTAGATTTTTGTCAATTTCTTACTTAAATCCTTAGCTGTCAGTATAAGGAAAGGAAGAAAAAAAAAAAGCCAAATCCGTTACCTTCCCTCTCTCCTTCACTGCTTCAAAGTCTTCTTTGGGAACAATGTTATTTTTTTATAGTTCAAATTCTAGGATACCTTATGTTGTTACTTTTTCAGTTCAACCCAGTCAACCAAACTTTCTCTTCTTATCTTCCTCTTGCACATTCTTTTCCGGTTGAGTTCTTCTTTGAGGTGGTCATTTCTGATCACTGCTGCAACTGCCTTCAGGAAAGGGAGTAATGGCCAGCTGAGGAAGAGAGATGTGTCTCTCCTCGACCCTGCTGGCGGTCTCCTCCCTCTTCACCACCTCTACAAGACAGCTTAGCCCCAAATCCAGGCAGCACAGGGTGCTCGAGTGGCGAGCATGGATTGAAACCACGCACAATCACGGATTCAGTCTGTCGCCAAACAAGCTCAAATCGGAAGTCTGAGATTGATAATTCTTAACTAATCAACCAGGCTAGAAACTGAGTTATAGTTCCACCTTAGTCATGAAAGCTGGCTGGGTAACTTTGAGCCAGTCTTTGTCTCTCAGACCAAACCCACCTCACTGGGTTGCTGTTATGAGGAAAATAGGAGGCAGGAGCATTCGCTATGTTCACCGCACTGGGTTATTTATACAACTAATAAATTATTAAATTACATAATATTTAATATTTATTAATATTAAATATTCAATTAAATACATATGAGTTGGAATGTAACATAATCACATAATCAAATGAATTGGAATGTCACTATTTTTAATATTAGAAGATGCCAACATGGAAAAAACTGAAATCCCAGTAAGTATCTTATTCCTCTATTCTATAACCCAAATATTCATTTATCATCTTGATTTTATCTATTATTATACCATTAACTTCAGATGAGAAAAGACAAGTGAGACAAGATAGACCACAGTAACAATGAGCTGCTGTTTAATTTGAGCTGTTATGGAAAAAAAATCAGCTTCAAAACCAACTGATTTTTAGATGAAATGTTTGTAGTACTGTATATACATAGGTTTATTAATTCAAGACCCTAATACAAATAGTTCTCAACTTACAACCATAATTGAGTCCAAAGTTTCTGTTGTTAAGCACTTAATTTTGTCCAATTTTATGATCTTTCTTGCCACAGTTGTTAAGTGAATTACTGCAGCTGTTAAATGAATCATGTGATTGTTAATCTTGTTCCCACCATAGACTTTGCTGTTGGAAGCCAACTAGAAAGGGTGATCACATGATTCAGGACAGTGCAACTGTCATAAATACATGCCAGTTGCCAAATGCCCTATGGGGATGCTATAATGGTCATAAGTGTGAACAATGGTCGTAAGTCACTTTTTTCAGTGCTAATGTAATTTCAAACAGTTACCAATTAATAGTTGTAAGTTGAGGACCACATATACACAATATTTCAAGTTTGAAGTCACTACTACAATATTCTTATGTTCATTTGTGTTCATTTCTATTCTCACTAGACTGTCAGGTTTTTCTTTATAAACTTTGCACCATTTAAAGATGTGTTCATTTTTATCCATTCATTCTGTTCCTATAACTGCCCAATTCAATGAAGTGACTCTGGATGGTTTACACTTCTAAAGCTATGAAGCAATTAAAATGATTTTCTAATGTTACCATAATTTTAACATGGTATATCTCTTTAATTTTCATCTAGCAGCTCCTTTTTATTGTATTTATTTACATCATACCTCTCGTTTTCGTCTCTCCTCCTGTGTACGATGCAAAAGAGATGCCTTTTCTTCCTGGAAAAGAAACAGAAATGATGCTTCTCTGATCCAATGCACTGAATTTTTATATAAACACCTTTTTACAAGCTGTATGTCTGTGTGTGTATGTATATATATATACCTCATCCACAGAAAGAATTACAATTTTTACTGAACCAATTGTACCAATAATTTCAGCTGTGTTAAAAACTATATTGCAGCTTACACCACACATTGTTTGCAATTATATGAGCCATCTATTGCAATGGTTCTCCAATCTTTCCCTGGCAGCCCCGTCCAGCAGGGGCGTGTGAGCAGCAAGTATATATGCGTGTGGCATGCACAGCTCCATTTGTGGAATGGCAGATGCATACATCCTCCATTCGCACGCAAGCAGCAGGCACTCATGCAGGTGGTGGCCACTTGCATTCACGTATAAAGCTTCATTTGCACAAATGCTGCTTCGCACACGAACCCAAGCATCCTCCATTTACGAGGGTACAGCTTCACACACGCACACTTGCCCATCTCTCCAGTAGCCCAGTTTCAAACAGGCCACTACCTGGGGATTGGGAATCCTTTATCTATTGCTTTGACTTTAGAATGCATCTTCTGAAAATAGAAATGCTTGCTCTCTCAATAGAGAGAAATATGTTCACCAAGTCCTCTTCAATAAAGAAATAATTTTTATTCCTGAAATGTATGTATGTGCTTAGAGAATTTTTTTAAAGAAAAAAAATCACCATAAAATTATCATTACCACTACTGATAAAACTCAGTAGAAGCAGTATTTTATCAACAAGGGACGCTCAGTAGAATTTGTTTAGACGTCTTTCAAGCAATCTACATGCACTTTTGATATTAACCAGAAACTGATAAACCCCTGAGAATGTGGTGAAACAAAAATTTTATTTCCCTATTGAAAACAGATGCTACAGTATTATACAGTTTTTTCTTCAAAAAAATGTCACTAAGTACAAGTTAGATTGGAAAATTGAAAAACACCATAAAAGATGGCAATGGCAAATTGTCAAGAAATATATGTGGCTTGTCCATGAAATCACTCAGAACTGAGTTCAATCTGAAGATGCCTTTTTGTTCATACAGAGTCACAAGCCTGTTGCTTGAAAGCACATAGTCAAACTTTCCTATTTTACTCCAGGGTTAAGATCATGGCCTTCCAGCCATTCCTAACAGTGCTATGAGTCAAATACTATCACATACTGCAAACAGCCCATTTATAGCTAATCAAATCAAATCTTTATGGTCAGCATATGACTTTTTTATATATACAATGAGATTTCAAATGAAATGGGCCACCCCCATTAGTCTGAGATTGTAAAAAGCACACTGAATGAGGATCAACATGGAATAGAAAAAAAGAACTAGTATTATTCAGGAGAAATAGGTTTTCCAATTTCAGTGCCTTATTCACAACTATTATATTAGTAATATTATATAGTAGATAGTGCACTATTCACAATCTACTATATCACAGCAGAAGTTCCCTTTTTGAACTTTCCTTATTTTTTAAAGATAATCCTTGAACCCAACCCCTGGGCCACAGCCTGTTGGGAACTGGGCCACATAAGTGGCTGGCAAGCATGTGAGATAAAAATTCAAACACTTGGCAAGTGATTCATATTTATAACACTTGCAGTAAGTATCTCAGGGTCATGTGATCACTTTTTGCAACCTTCTGAATAGCAAAAGCAATGGAAAAACCAGATTCACTTCACAACTTAACAATTTCAGATACTGACATCTGAGTCTCTCTTCCACCTTTTTCCCCCTTTTCCCTTACACTTTCTCTTTTTCCTTTTTCTCCTCCCCAGTTACTTTTTTTAAAATTTTCCTTTATATTTTATATTCTGCTAAACTTATAAAATGTTGATACAACTAACTTAACAACTTCAATGATTCACTTAACATCTGTGGCAAGAAAGGTCATAAAGTATGGGGGGAGGGGAAATTCACTTAATAAATCTTGCATAGCAACAGAAATTTTGGGCACAACTGTAGTCATAAATACAGGGCTAACTGTACACATCAATGGCAAAAGCAATTGTACAATTCAACTGCCAATCAAAACCAGGATAAATTAGATTCCAAACTCTTTTTTTTACACAAACATTAATCCAGAAGGTTACTGTGAGAATCCAAAAGGAAAATTTAAAAATCATTTCTAGTTTATTAATATAAATACTTCAACGTGTTTGGGTTTGGGTTTTTTAAATCTAATGTTACATTTTTTTTCACTGTGCTCTTTAATTATTGGAACTTGCAATCATTTGCATTTTTAGCTATCAGAATAGTATCACTATAGTGCAAGTAATTGATTTTCTTATATTTTTAAAACCATCCTCATCTTCCAATGCAACATCCCTCAATGGATAATCAGTATTTAGGTTAAATAAACAAGAAAATAAAATACAATCCCATCTCACTCCTTTACTGACCAGAACCAAAGTCTCAACAGTTTGTTTCAATAGATCCACGTATATATTTTGTATGCTAATTATGCTTGAACACTCTTTTGAGAAACCGACATTATCTTTTAATATAACTACCTTTTTTATTTAAACTATTTAAATTTTGATGACAAACATATAAATCCACCAAATATGAATAAAAGATGATGTTATACCACTTGCCACTTTTTTACATACTGATTTATTCTATCTTCATTCCACAAAGCAATGTAGTGTCTGATTTGATGAGAATGAAAAGTTTTTTAGGTATTAGAGGTCAGTAATAAATGATGGTCCATTTTAGAGGAATTATTACATAATGTATTTCTAATGGACATTTGTTTTATGAAAGTGTGATTGCACAATGCTGCACAGAAGGTAATATTTATCCCAAACTTCATTATATCTTTAATTTGCATACATACCACATTAAAGCAGTGTCAATTTTAGGTGATGATAGGTTCATATGACATATGACAGTTGACATAAACAATATAGAACTACTGATTTTGTACTGTAGAGAAGCTGTATTTCTCTCCTATAGATAACAATTGAACAATCATAAAAGTATTATTCCCCACATGGATTGGGAAACAGGTGTTTACTTTAGGAGGCCTAGGTGATTTCAGAACAAAAGTCAGATTTGAAACAAGTTTCAACTGTGTCAAAGCTGAATAACAATATTTAAGCATACACTCCTAATGCAGATTACAGGCAATCTTGATACTCTTAATAGGCCTCTTTAACAACTGTAGTAATTTGAATGGCCAGAAAAGACAAAGAAAGCTCACTAAAACAGAGGGAAGAGTTATTTATCTCTCCCTCATCAGCCTTTTTCTGAGACATATTCAGAATTCAGAATTTCAATGTCCTCTATGGCTGGGTTGTTGAACCTTGGCAACTTTAAGCCTGGCAGACCTGAACTTCCAGCTTTGCTGGCTGGGGAATTCTGGGAGTTGAAGTCCGCCAGGCTTAAAGTGGCCAAGGTTGGAAACCCCTGCTGTTTTGTCTGTTGCCCAACAAACTGTCCTTTTCAACTTCAGCCAATTTTTGAGATGCTTACACTTCAATTCCCACAATTCCCTAACCAGGATATTGGAGTAGGACATTTTGGGAGCTGAAATCTAGGCATCTTAACAGTCACCAAACCTGAGCAACAAACGAAGGCATTTAGGAACCAAATGTTTAAAGTCAGTCTGTCTAGTCACCACCACCCCTCCAATCCCATTAACATATTTTTCTAAACCAGGATCCCCCTGTCCATCTCCCAGAATCTAAAACAGGGATCTTCAAATTTGACAGCTTTAAGATTTGTGGACTTCAACTCCCAGAATTCCTCCTCTAGTCATGTTTTGTTGTTGCCAGTTGTGAAGTTGTGTCTGACCCATTGTGACCCCACGGAAAACGTTCCTCCTGGTCTTTCTGTCCTCTACCATCTTCTAGAGTCCATTTAAGCTCACACGTACTGCTTCAGGGGCTCCATCCGGACACCTCATTCTCTGCCGTCCCCTTCTTCTTTTGCCCTCAATTGTTCCTAGCTTTAGGCTCTTCTCCAGGGAGTCCTTCCTTCTCATTTAGCAGCCAAAGTATTTTGAGTTTCATCTTCAGGACCTGGCCTTCTGAACAGCAGTCAGGGTTGACCAGTCATGTTAGCTCAGGAAGCTAACTTCTGGGAGTTGAAGTCCACAAGTCTTAAAGCTGTCAAGTTAGAAGACCCCTAACATCTCCAAACCCTCCAGAATCCCGAGCAAAGCCCTGGCTGACCAGGTTAAGGGTCCTCATGAGGCCCCGTTCCCCCATCGGCGCATCAGAGGGAGGGGAAGGGAGGGAGCACCGGGTCCGGCACCTCCCAAGAGGCCAAGCCCCCAACGGCCAAGCCTGTCCCGGGTTCAGTTCAACGCTTTCTTCCCCCCGAGCCAGGCTCGCCCGGGTCCGCCTTCCCTCCCCTAAGAGGAAATCGCCTCCGCGGGGGCTCCGGGAAGCGCCTGAGTCACGGCCGGCCTTTTTGGCAAGGCCTACCTTCTTGCTGGCTCCGCCGAGAGAGACTTTGGGCCTGGTCTTGAAATCCCCTTCGAAGCTGAACATGATGTCCGGCCACTTAGCCGCCCATCCGGAGCTCGGCCCGTCTTCCTCAGCCGGACGGGGCGAAGAAGAGCCGAGGAGATGATGACCTAACCTCACCGGGAAGCCCAATCGACAGCCAGCCTCGTCCTAGCCCGGCCTCCCCGCCCCCACCACAAAGCCCGAAAGGCCCTTCCCTTCCCGGCTTCTCTGGGGGGGCTCCCGTCCGCAAACGGAAGGGAGCTAGAGGGTCCGGTGCCGCGACTGAAGGGGCAACGAGAAGAACCCGGCTCCACAAAGAAGATGGCCGCCGACTGCAGTTAGCACGGCGCGCGCCCATCCGCTCCGCGCGTGCGCGTCTGCCTTCTCTCCGCCTCCTCCTTCCCTCCCAACTAAAGGAAGGGCCGCCGCTTGCTCCGCCTGTCGGAGGAAGAGCGACGGGGAGGCGGGGCCGTGGCAGAATCTTATCCTGGGCTCCGCCCCTCTCCGCTCCTTCCCGCCCCGCCCCGCCCCGCCGGGGCTTGGGTGCTTGGCGAAGGTGAATGGGCTACCCAAGGCTCTAGACCTCGTGGCGCGGCTTTCAAAAAAACAACCACCACCACCCACCTTCTCAAAAGGGAGTCTGAATTTATTTCGCTTCTTTCTGGGCGGCGTCCTCCCGCAAAGCCACACCTTGATCCAAAAATTGTGGCGAGATCGGGGCTTTCTGAACAAAAGCAGTGCTTAATTTGCTCGCCTTCGGCTTTGATTTAAATTATGACAGGGTGGGTAGGTGGGGGGGGGGGGTCTGTGTTTGTGTTGTACTTAGTGCAGCTTATATTTGTCCACCTCCTGTTTGTGTAGTTTAGATCAGTTTGAGTAGCCTCTTCGTTTAATTCAACATGAGTCCCTTCAGGTTGCCATAATGTGATGGGAGTGGGTTTGAAACTGCACACCTGGAGGACCACGCATGAAGTTGCAACGTTTTGGAAGGTGTTCAACTGAAATTATATTACATGTGATGCTTTAAAGAAAGCTCAAGCTGCCCAAGGAGCTGCTGGTCCAGTTCTATAGAGGAATGATTGAGTCTGTCATCTGCACCTCTATAACTGTCTGGTTTGGTTCTGCAACCCTACAGGATAGACACAGACTTCAGAGGGTAATTAGGACTGCAGAAAAAACAATTACTACCCACCTGCCTTCCATCGAGGATCCATATACTGCACGAGTTAAAAAGAGGGCTGTGAAAATATGTATAGACCCCTCACATCCCGGACACAAATGGTTTCAATTGCTATCCTCAAAACAACACTTTCGAGCACTGCGCACCAGAACAACTAGACATAAGGACAGTTTTTTTGCAAAAGCCATTCCTCATTCCCTCAACACTGTCTAACTATTTACAAAGTCTGCACTGCTATTAATCTTCTCATCACTCCTTATCACCCATCCCTTCCCACTTGTGACTGTATGGCTAATTTTGTTCTCACAATTTAAATTGTCCTTACAATTTATATTGACTGTTTCCTGCTTATTTGTACCCTATGACTATCATTAAGTGTTGTACCTTATGATCCTTGATGAATGTATCTTTTCTTTTTATGTACATTGAGAGCATATGCACCAAGACAAATTCCTTGTGTGTCTAATCATACTTGGCCAATAAAGAATTCATTCATTAATTCATTTTAATTTAGAAAAAACATAGAACATAATTAAAATTATCTACTGTGTTTCATCTACAAAATATGGATTATTCTTTAGCATCTCTGCAAATAGCAGCACCTATCTGACTTGATCAGTCTCCAATAGCTATGCAAATTCATAAAAACCAGGGAGTGATGAGAGATTCCAAGTGGCCCAATTTGCATTTTTCAGTGCAAGATCTGCTAAGATCTATTGCTCTTGTTTGGAGTTCTTCAAAGAAGGGGAAAATTTACTTTATGGGGTTGCCAGTTCCATTGGCTGATAGTTCTTAAGCCAGGAAATTCTTTCCATTCTCTAAAATTTAAAACTATTATTTTGGTCCTGCCTCAATTCCACCCCTAGATGACTGAGAATTTCCCTCCATCCTCTGTTTGACATACTTGCTGTCATCTCTGTCTTCCACCTTCTCTTCTGCAAGCAAAACACTGCTTTAGTCATTTGTAATGAATTGCACATAATTTTATGCCTTTTTTGCCACAGTTAAGTGAATCACTGCAATTAAGTAAATCCAGCTTCACCCATTTATTTTTCCAGAAGTTGTCTAAGGTCCCAAATAGTGATCATATGACCAGGGACCCACAGATATCAAGAATACATAAATAACATTTGCCAAGGACCAAAACAACCATTGGATACAATGGATTTTTCTGACAACCGGTGTATTTGCTTACTGACCACAGAATTTGTTTAATGACTGAAGCATTTGCTTAACAACCACTGCAAAAGTCACAAAATCAGGCTCGGGTGTGTGGGTAACAATTGCTATCACTTGCAACCATAATCCCAGGCTCAGTTATAGGCAGTCCTCAAGATACCACCAGTCTGATACCACCAGTAACTGAACTCTTTACCCCTGTCCTCCAGCTTCAATTCCTTTTTACCATCCCATTTGCTAAATTTATTGGATGCCTGGAAACGTGACAAAATCTGAAGTTATTTGTCCTGATGATCTGCCAAGGGGAAAGGAAGGGAGGGAAAACTTTCTGGAGCTTGTTTGCACTGAGGAGCTGAAGAAAAAGTATGTATGACTCCCTTTTGAACCCAGCTGGGACTCCTCTTAAAAGGCAGATAAGCAGCAAAAAGGACTCAAGTTCTGCTGAATTGCAGTAAATTTAGCAAATGAGGTGGCTAAAAGAGATAGAGTAGAAGGCAGAGGCAGAGTTTCAGCACCCAATGGGGAAGGGGAGAGAGAGAAATTAATAGGTCTGTCCCACCAATCCCCCCCTCTTATTTTCTTTTCTTTATTGAAGAAATGCGGCTTTCTCAGGGAGGGAGGAGGGTTAAACAAAGAAAGGTTTTGGGAACCTTGTGCTGAAGCTGCTCCCTTTATTTTTATTTTATTTATTTGATTTGTCAATCGCTTACAAGATAATAGATATAAGAATAAACATAAGTATGAATACAGGAAATAGGTACGGATAAATGGGGACAATAGGACAGGAAGCGGTAGGCACAATGGTGCACTTATGCACGCCCCTTATAGACCTCTTAGGAATGGGGTGAGGTCAATAGTGGATAGTTTGAGGTTAAATGAGTGGGGGGTTAGAGGATGTAACAACAGAATCAAGTAGTGCATTCCAGGCATTGATCACTCTGTTGCTGAAGCTGTACTTTCTGCAATCATTCTTTGACTGCAGACAGTTGGCTTCATCAAAGCCTAACAAGTTTGGGGGGAGGTTTGGTGTCTCCTGAAAGCCAGTTGATCAGGGCAGAGGCCCAGCCCACAGATGGGCCTCATTGTTGTTGTTAGTTCCAAGTCATGTCTAATCCATTGTGACTCCATGGACAACGTTCCTCCAGACCTTTCTGTCCTCTACCATCTTCTGGAGACCATTTAAGTTCAGTGACTCCATCCAGCCACCTCCTTCTCTGCCGTCCCCTTCTTCTTCTTTTGCCCTCAATCGTTCCCAGCTTAGGCTCTTCTCCAGAGAGTCCTTCCTTCTCATGAGGTGGCCAAAGTATTTTGAGTTTCAACTTCAGGATCTGGCCTTCTAAAGAGCAGCCAGGGTTGATCTCTTCTAGAACTGACCGCCTTGCAGTCCAAGGGACTTCTCCAGCACCCATAGTTCAAAGGCCTCAATTAAACCCTAATCTAGCTGGGCTGTTACTCCCTAAGGACAGTTTCTGCCTTTGCAAACATTTTGCTACCTGTCTGCTTCTTTTACAGACCCAGCTGTGTGCTGGAGCTCCCATGGCATTCCAGATGCATGGGTTACCCGTACTTGCTTAACAAATTAACACAGGTAGTCCTCAACTTATGACCACAACTGAGCACAACATTTTGGTTAAGTGAGATGTTTGCTAAGTGAGCTTTGCCCCATTTTACAACTTTTCTTGTCACCGTTGTTAAGTGAATCACTGCAGGTGTTAAGTTAGTAACATGGTTAAGTTAATCTGGCTCCCCCTTTGACTTAGTTTTTCAGAAGGTCCCAAAATGAGATCCTGTGACCCCAGGACCACTTCAGCCATGATAAATAGGAGTCAGTGGCCAAGCTTCTGAATTTGAATCACGTGCCCATGGGAATGTTGCAATGGTCATACGTGCGAAAAAAAAATCATAAATCGCTTTTTTCAGTGCCGTTGTAACTTTGAACAGTCACGAAAGGATCTGTTGTAAGTGGAGGACTATCTGTAGTGGCATCAGGGAGAGCAGGGGATATGAATCATTAAGCATGGTTGGCTCAGTAACTGTCACCCCTTGCAACTGTAATGGGCAAGATCCATTCCAGTTATAGGTTTAGAATAGAATAACAGAGTTGGAAGGGACCTTGGAAGTCTTCTAGTCTGGGGCTGTCAAACTCACATCACGCACTGGCCACACCCCTGCCCAGTTTAGTGAAGAGGGGGAGTCACAATACATGGGATTCTGCAGGTTCTGACCAGTTCTGGAGAACCGATAGCGAAATTTTGAATAGTTCGGAGAACCGGCAAATCCCACTTCTGACTGGCCCTGCCCCCATCTATTCTCTGCCTCCCGAGTCACAGCTGATTGGCTGGTCTTCTTTTGTTGCCCTGCAGAGGAGAACAGAGCTGGAAAGCAGGTTAGTGGATTGCGGAAGGAATGGAGATTTTGCAGTATCCTTCTCCTGCCATGCCCACCAAGACACAACCACCAAGCCATGCCAACAGAACTGGTAGTAAAAAATTTTGAATCCCACCACGTGATGCCGCCATGTCGATACGAGTTTAATACCGCTGTTCTAATTCAACCCTCTGCTTTGGCAGGAAACCCATTTCAGACAAATAGTTATCCAATCTCTTCTTTAAAACCCTCAGTGTTGGAGCATTCACAACTTCTGGAGGCAAATTGTTCCACTGATTAATTGTTCTCACTGTCAGGAAATTTCTTCTAAGTTCTATAGTTTGCTTCTCTCCTTGACTGGTTCTCATCCATTGCTTCTTGCTCTGCTTTCAAGTGCTTTGAAGAATAGCTTGACTCCAGTGGTGGGATTCAATTTTTTTTACTACCAGTTCTGTGGACATGAGTTGATGGGTGTGGCAGAGGAAGGATACTGTAAAATCTCCAGTCAGAGGTGGTATTTGCTGGTTCTCCAAAATACTCAAAATGTCCACTACCAATTCTCCAGAATGGGTCAGAACCTGCTGAACACCATTTCTGTTTGACTCCCTCTTCTTTGTAGCTCCTCAAATATTGGAACACTGCTGTCTTGTCATCCCTAGTCCTTCTTTTCATTAAAGCCCCTGTCACACTGCACCAATGGATGGAAAGAGGATGTAAAACGGAGAAAAACACTTGCCATCCGTTGCTTAACGCGATGCATCTGTTCTGTACTCACTGCCTCCATTTTGCTTCCTCTCTATCCATCCAGCATCTGTCTATTGACGTTTCATCCGCTCAGAGGGTTTTGAGCAGCTCAAAACGTTTGAGCGGAAAATGTATCCAATGCGTCCGTTCTGAATCCATTCTGCATCCGCAATATCCGCTAGGCATCCGCTGCACATCCGCGCAACTCGCATCCGCTCGGACGCAGGGAGGAAGCGGAATGGACGCGGAACGGACACGCAGCATTAGTAGCACGGACGGAGAAAGGATGAAAGCGGATGCAGCATGCAAAAAAAGCATTTAACGTTCGCAGAGGGGACCTATCTCGGATATTAAGGATGTCTAGAGGATGCCTAGAGGATGCAAAGGGACACATAGGGGAAAACCTTTATTGCCTATAAAAAGGGGGAGCAACTCACCTGGATCTCCCTTTCAGACCAGCAGCCCTGCTGTGCAGACCTCTGCAGCCTTCATCTGCCTCTTCCTCTTCCACAGCATCCAGTCATCTCCACCATGGACCGTAACAAACTCCTTTTGGTAGCCACCATCGTTCTGCAACAGTGCGAAGCCATCTACAGGCTCTGTGAACTCTACTACGGGAAGAAAAGGAGGCGGCCAAGAAGCGTCTGGATCCGAAGATGGATCGGGAGAAGAGCAGAGTATGGATTGTACAACAAGCTGATGGTGGAGCTCAGGAACGAAGACACTCGTGCATTCCAGAACTTCATGAGGATGCTTCCAGCCATGTTTGATGAAGTTGTGCAGCGGCTGACACCCAGGTTGACCAAGCAGAGCACCAACTTCCGGCCCAGCCTGGACCCTGGGCTCAAGGTGGCACTGACTCTGCGCCACCTGGCCTCAGGGACCACCTACAGGAGCATGCAGTACGGCTGGAGGGTGCCACACAACACCATCAGCATTGTGGTCAGAGAAGTGGTGCAGGCCATCATCGAAGAATACCTGGAGGAGCTCCTCCAGTACCCCTCCACTGAAGAAGGATGGAAGAAAGTTGCAGAGCAGTGGTATCAGAAGTGCAACTTCCCACAAACCGTTGGAGACATAGATGGGAAGCATGTGGCCTGCAAAGCTCCAGCCAACTCAGGGTCCAATTATTTCAACTCCAAGGGCTTCTTCAGCATCATCCTCTTCGCCATGGTCGATGCTGACTACAAGTTCATGTACATTGATGCTTCAGGCAACGGCTCATGTTCAGATGCCCAGGTATACAATGAGAGTGACCTCAAGGAGGGGCTGGAACGCAACCTCATCATGGGCTTCCCAGATCCAGAACCCCTGCCCAACGACATGCAAGATGTGCCCTACTTCATCGTGGGGGATGACGCCTTCTCCCACAGGCTGTCCAGGGCAAAGCGGGTGGTGGAGAACGCCTTTGGCATCCTGGCCAACAGGTTCCAGGTACTTCTCACCACCATGCAGCATCGCCAGAGACCGTGAGGAGGATTGTGGAAGCTTGCTGCATCCTGCACAATCTCATGCACACCCGCTACCCAGTGTTGCAGAACAGGCTCGTGGACCTCCAGCAAGGCAATGGGGATATGGAACCTGGGGAATGGAGGCAAGAGCGAAACCTGATCGACACTGAGGATGTGCAAGGCCCCAACAGAGCCTCACATGAGGGGAAGAAGCAGCACAACCTCCTGAGACACTGGTGCAACTCCCCAGCTGGAGCAGTGGAGTGGCAAGACAGGATGATAGATGATTAATGGATGCTTCCTTCAGCCTGTCTCATCACACTGATGAGATTGGGCCATGTATGTTGGGTGGGCCTACAATGAACAGGGCATTTAATAAAGAGTTCTGTTCATGTTCAAATGTGTGGATCAATGCTTACATTAGTATTGACAATGAAGGGCCATAGTTGTGGCACCTGGGAGGGTGGACCATACAGTCCCACTATGCTTGCACTGGAGGTTTATCTATCCCACAGCTATTACCCATCCCAAAGGTATCCCTGACCATCCCACTGCTATCCTTACCCATCCCACAAGCATGCAAAGGCTTAAACCATTTCTAAAAGTTTCCACCAAGACTTTATTGACATAAATAAATGAAGCAAGTGTGTGAAGCAAAGATAAACTTTGTTAATCACAAACTGTAAAAGAAAAATGATCCAAGTCAAGTGTCCAAATAAAGACTACAGGTTGCCACCCAGTCTCTGGCACTCCTCTTGGTCACTCGGAGGTGTGCCCAGTCTCAGGGCTGAAGGGTCCAGGTGCTGTGGAGGTGGCTGCTGCTGGAATGCTGGTCTGAAGTGCCACTGGGGTGCCTGGCCCTGAGAGGACAACAGGTGATGGTGTGTTGAGGAAGGTCTCGGTCAGCTGGCTCAGCCCCGTGATGTTGAGAGCTCCTTCCTCCATGCCATGGGGTGTCAGCCCCAGTACCGAGAACAGATGTACTGAGGCCGGGCTTGGCTGTGGGGTGGAGGAAGGAGCAGTGTAGTGGGGCTGTCTGGTCTGCAGCTGGGTGAGGACTGGCATTGGTGGCATCTGTGGCGTGGGTGGCATCAGTGTCATAGGTGGCATCATTGGCGTGGGTGGCATCGGTGGCATCGGTGGAACCGGTGGCAATGGTGTCGTCCGATGACTCTGTGCCTGGACTGGGAAGGGCTGCTGCCTGTGCTGCTGGACCTCCTGGTAGCCGTAGCCCTGGTAGGTGAGGGCCTGTGGGAAGCCTTGGAATGGGAGGGACATCACCTGGGGTGGAGGAGCAGACCTGGACTGGGTGGGAGCAGGTTCCTCTGGGTTGTGAAGCAGCTCGGTGATCCGGTCTTTCACCACCTGGTACTGGGGTTCTGCCATGTCCGTGAGGGTCTGGTTGACATAGATGAGGAAGGGCTTGCGGTTGGAGGATGAGGAGTCGGTGGGGACCAGCTGAGAGAGGAGATCTATGCTGCTCTGGATGGTGTCCCTGATCTCCAGCAGAATGCGGGTAGGGCTGTGGTGGAAGTGCCATCTCCTTTCTCCCACTGCACCAGGGAGTCCTCCACGCGCTCCATCATGGTTAAAACACCTGTCCGCGGGTTCTCCACCATGGCACACTCCACAGAAACCTGCCTGGAAACAGGAGCTGACTCTCAGCTGGAAGAGGACCGGCTCTCAGCAGGCTGCCGGAGAGAGAGGGTCGTGAGAGGGGCTTCTGCTGCTGCTCCTCGGTGGCGGATCTCACCCTCCAGGAAGCTGCACCTGGCCATGACATAGGTCTCTCTGTCCGTCAGCTTAACCGTGGCCTGGCCAGATTTCTTGTGGTGCAGCTTCCCGTACCAGGTGTGCATGTGCTTCCACCAGCCGAGGAGCACATCTGATGTGTAGCCCAGACTCTCCGCCTTCTCTCTCCAAGCAGCCTGCTTCCTTTTGGTGTCCCTGTAGAGCCGGTGTCCCTTCCGCCACAGATAGTCATTCTCTCTCAGCCACTCCAGCACCTCATCCTCGTGTTCCTCCTCAATGGAGTTTTGCCTCCTCTCCCGTTCCCGCATATGCCTCTTCCTCCCTTTGGCAGGACCGGATGGGTCCTCATTAGAGGGGCTTCCAGTTTGTAGGGGCTGCTCCTCCACACCAGCAGCAGCAGCAGCAGCAGCAGGATCATCATCATCATCATCAGCAGCAGCAGCAGCAGCAGCAGCACAAGCAGGACCAGAAGCATGAGCAGGACCAGCAGGACGAGCAGGACGAGCAAGACCAGGAGCACGAGCGGGACAAGCAAGATGAGCAAGTCCAGGAGCACGAGCAGGACCAGCAGGACCAGCAGGACAAGGAGCAGCTTCAGCAGAGTAAGCACCAGCAGAAGCACCACCGCCAGGAGCAGCCTCAACAGAGTAAACACCAGCAGAAGCACCACCGACAGGAGCAGCATCAGCAGAGTAAGCACGAGCAGAAGCACCACCGCCATAAGCATCAGCATCAGCTCCTCCAGAAGCAGCAGAAGCCCCAGCCGCAGAAGAGCAAGCTCATGCTGCAGAAGCTCCAGCAGAAGCAGAGTGAGGGCCAGGGGGCGGGAGGGTGGCCCTGTCCCTCTTGCCAGGGCTGGCAGCAGATGGCTGAGGCTTTCTCTTTTTCCCCATGGTTGTGGGGTTGCTGTCTGGCAGGGAGGCTGGCAGGAAGGCTTGCTGGCAGGCAGGCACCAAGGCTGGCAGGCAGCAAGGCTGGCAGGCAGGCAGCAAGGATGGCAGGATAGCAGGCAGCAAGGATGGCAGGATGGCAGGCAGCAAGGCAGGCAGGCAAGGCACTCAATGCGTCTGGCAGCAGGTCTTTCCTCTGAATGGTGACCTGATTCCGAGCTGCTTCCCTTTATATCCGTGGGGCTGATGCAATAAATCCCCCCCGCATGCGCAATTAACACAAGGCATCCACTAGGCTTCCGCTAGGCTTCCGCTATGCATCCGCTTCATCCGCTGTGCATCCGCTGTGCATCCGCTTCATCCGTTCCGCGTCCGCTCTGCATCCGCTCTTTCGGTTCCGCGTCCACTTTGCTGAGGTCCCCCAGAAGCCTTGCGGATGTGCCATCCACTCCCATCCGCTTCCATCCACTAGGCTTCCGCTCTGCATCTGTTTTCCATCCGCTCTGTCCGTTCTACCCCCGTCCGTTCCTTTCTGTGTTATCCGCTCTGGTTATGCAAATTTTCGCCCCTTTTGAGAGCGGATAACAACGGATGGAACATTTTTCTCGTCCGCTGTGTCCTTTTTAGAAACGTTTTGCATCCGTTGGGCAGTGTGACAGGGCCTTAAACTAGACATGCCCAATTCCAGCAACCACTCTTTAGATGTTTAACCTACAATCCCCTAATCATCTTTGTTGCACCTCTCTGCACTCTTTCTACATCATGGCGACCAAAACTGAGTGCTGTATTCCAAGTGTGGCTTTACCAAGGCATTATAAAGTGGTATTAATACTTCAAGTGATCTTGATTCTATCCCTCTGTTTATGCAGCCTAGAACTGTGTTGGCTTTTTGGGCAGCTACAACACACAGCTGGCTCATATTTAAGTGATTGTTGGAATCCAAAATCCCTCTCCAGTTACTAGTATTGAGTGAGGTTGAGAAACTACATGTACAAGTCATAAGTTAAAGACTATCTGTATCTCATTCAAAAAACATTAGTGGAATCTATTAATGTATTGCCCTGATTTGTTTTCTTATTCTATGGTATTTTTAGAACTGAAGTGAGAATTGGAGCATATTGAACCAAATTCAGGCTGTATCACGGAAGTAAAAATTTGGGGAGATCTGTGGTTTTCTACTTTGAAGGTTGCAAACTTAATTGTGTCCTTTCATTAATAATTCCAATAAGCCTTTTAGCTGAATGTCACGTACATGATTAAGTGCATTCAGAACAGAGATCTCCAAAGTTGTAGAATTTTCTGGGGCAGTATTGGTGCATCAGATAAATTAATACCGATAATTGGGTCAAACAGGAATGTGATGCTGTGGTTTCCACAAAGGAGTTTAGATGATTGATTGCCATTAAAGTTAATTAATTGAATTTAATTAATGGGTCCTTTAGGTTCATTTACCATGCTCAGTCAAAAAAAACCCGAAGGCTTACAAACCAACAAAAACTGGCATTTTGTGTCATTTCTTCTTTTGTTTCATTTAACATTTACATCTTAGCTTGGACTTTTAAATAAAACTGGTTTTATGAGCTGCTCATTCCTTTTGGAGTAAGTGAAACTTGTTTTATTATAGCTGCGTTCATGAATTCTTTCCTGTTGATTTATTTTTAGACTTTGTAACATGTTTGGGGATAGAGCCAAATACGTGTGTCTCCAAGAAGAGAAGGGCAAAAAAGTCAAGATGGAAGTTGCAACCATACAATCAAACCTCACCCCCTTTTATCAAATAGCCTGAAGCCATATTTAATCATAACCTATGCAATTTATAGTTTAGGGCCTCACAGTTTAAAGGGGGTAGTGTCCTTGAAATTTGGAATATTTCACATATGAATGTCACCACAAACTAAGCCTTATTCTATTATTCAGATGACCATCATTCATTAACTAAGATGTGCTTGTTTCTAGAAGCAACTCCTGCGCAAAGAAGTTTCTTCTATACCCATTTGTAGGTGTGTTCCATTCAATTGTTACACAGCTTTATTCTCTGGAAGAACTTGCCTATAAAGTCCTCATAGGTTAGGGCTGTATATTTATCAACTTTGGCAACATTAAGACATTTGGATTTCAACTCCCATAACTCCTCAGCTAGAACAGAATAGAATAGAATTCTTTATTAGCCAAGTGTGATTGGACACACAAAGAATTTGTCTTGGTGCAAATGCTCTCCGTGTACATAAAAAGAAAATATGCATTCAAGAGTCAAGAATCATAAGGTACAACACTTAATAATCGTCATACTAAGAAATAGTCAATGTGGATTGTAAGGATACAAGCGACAAAGTTACAGTCATAGAGTAACAGGTGGGAGGGGAGGGTGATAAGGAGTGATGAGAAGATTAACAGTAATAGTGCAGACTTTGTAATAGTTGGACAGTATTGAGGGAATTATTTGTTTATCAGAGTGATGGCTTTTGGGAAAAAACTGTTCTTGTATCTAGTTGTTTTGGTGTGCAGTGCTCTATAGCATTGTTTTGAGGGACAGAGTTGAAACAGTTTAATGTCTGGGATATGAGGGGGTCTGTAAATATTTTTACAGCCCTCTTTTTGACTCATGCGAAAAGTCAGCCCTCTTTTTGACTCAATATACAAGTCCTTGATGGAAGCCAGGTGGTAGTAATTGTTTTTTCTGCAGTCCTAATACTCCTTTGAAGTCTGTGTCTGTCCTGTTGGGTTGCAGAACCAAACCAGACAGTTATAGAGGTGCAGATGATAGACTCAGTAATTCCTCTGTAGAACTGAATCAGCAGCTTCTTGGGCAGTTTGAGCTTTCTGAGTTGGCGCAGAAAGAACATTCTTTATTGTGCTTTTTGATGTCGTTTTTGATGTTAGGGGTCCATTTTAGGTCTTGTGATATAGTAGAACCTAGAAATTTGAAGGTCTCTACTGTTGATACTGTGCTGTCTAGTATTGTAAGAGGTGGTAGTATGGGAGGGGTTTTCCTAAAGTCTACCACCATTTCTACGGTTTTGAGTGTGTTCAGTTCCAGATTGTTCCAGTTACACCAGCAGGCAAGTTGTACAACTTTCTGCCTGTATGCAAATTCATCGTTGTCTTGAATGAGACCAATCACTGTTGTATCATCAGCAAACTTCAGTATTTTAACAAATGGATTGTTTGAGATGCAATCATTGGTATATAGGGAGAAGAGAAGTGGAGAAAGCACAGAGCCTTGGGGGGAGGGGCTGCGCTAATTGTACAGGTATCAAATGTATGTAAGATGTAGCAAGAACCTTGATTAACAGAGGCAGCAGAATTAAAGAACCATGGATTAGTTTCCCCCCCAAAAAAAATACTTCCCACAAAAACAGCTGTCCCTGAAAGCCCACTTAAAATATAAGTAGAATACTTAGAATAGATTTTATTCTTGAAGTTATAACCTTTGATAATTTATTGGAATAGTTAAAACTGTCATTTGTACAATGTTTATCTGTTAGGTAGAACTTCTTTCAAAAAAATAATGCATGGCAGCCTTCATAATTTTGTGAACCCACCAAGATTTAGATTTAAGATGGAAAACCATACAAATATTTTAAATACATTAAATTAAATAGATATATGTAAAATCAACTTTAACTGTTATTCCTCTTTTAATCTTCGTCTTGTCTTTAAATTCTTTTGTAAATTTTTACCAATTGATAAATATTTTTAGTATTTAAAAATCTATCTTTTTTTCTTTTAAGTGTGAAAAAATAAGAGTTGTTCTTATGTAAGTGAGTACACAGAGAGACATAGACCCACACTTGTATGGTGAAAAAGTATGATTATTCAAGAACTTTGGATGTTAGTCTTTATTTTCTGCTGAATATCAAATACGTCTGTATCACTAATAGTATTAAATCCTTCTTTGACATGGTTATCCATTTAAGAGGACTCCCTAAGCCAAATATGTCACAAAGAATTTATCATGGCCTCCATCAGGTTGCAAAACTTTAAAAAATGAAGTGCAGGACTCCATCCAAGTTTGATATGGAAGCTCCAAATGAAATAAATCTTCTATTTGTACCCTAGCTTCTATCAGAGGTGAAGGTAGCCACCTTCATGCCAATGGTGGGATTCAAAAATTTTTACTATCAGTTCTATGGGTGGGGCTTGGTGGATGTGGCATGGCTTGGTGGGTGTGGTGTGGCTTGGTAGGCATGGTTTGGTGGGTGTGGCAGGGGAAGGATACTTTAAAATCTCCATTCCCTTCCCACTCCTGGGGGAAGGTTACTGCAAAATTCCCATTCGCTCCCCACCCCACTAACCTGCTTTCCAGCTCCATTCTCCTGTGCAGGGCAACAAAAGAGGACCCATCCAATTACCTGGGACTCGGGAGGCAGAGAATAGATAGGGGCCAGTCAGAGGTGGTATTTGCTGGTTCTCCAAACTACTCAAAATTTCCACTACCATTTCTTCAGAACTGGTCAGTACCTGTTGGATACCACCTCTGCTCCACACCAAAATTTATCCATCCAATAATAGAATGAGACATTTCTGAATAAAACAAGTTTGTCACCAATGGATGTACGAGACTGCAGCCATTGTATAGCTCCTTTTGTGTATATATCTGTATATATATCCTTTGAAAAGGATGCAAAGGATACAATATTTAGCACCTGAACAGAAACAATGATTGATTTCAAAACAGTGGGAATGATTGAGCATTGAAACTACTCCACCCAATTTTAAGTATGCACAATGTGAACGGCACACATCCAAATGGGAAAAGGCTTGTTACGCCTGCCTTTGGAAGCCAGTGACCATCAATTTAGACAGTGTTCTCAATCAAAGATGCTTATTCCTTTATTGTAGCCAAGTCTTCAATTAATGTGGTTGATGAGGCAATAGTTTATTACTAATTATCCCAGTCCCAGATTAGTTACAGCATTGTACAGGGTTGCATGTATGGATACAGTGGTCCATTTGTTTTGGGTCCAATTAATAAGAAGTAGATTGAGATAGCCAAGAAAGATGAAAATGTGTGGGCAGGAGGTTGCCCACGTTAGTAATGAAGTTAACTTGTTTTCATGTACAAAGTCATCATCAGGGGCTCTGTAACATAATAAAAAGAGAAATGTGATATTTAAGGAGAGTTTGCAGACGATGGTCTCAGGAAGAGCAACCTTCTGTGTAACTTGAATATTTTTTTAGATGTAGGAACTTTTTATTGAAGATAGCAATACCACCTCCTCTACGGATTTCACGATCTGATCATTAAACATGATAGTCTCTTACTGTGGTAATGGAGTCAGGAAGAGATGCATTGAACCATGTTTCACAGACAAATATAATGTTGAATTTAGCCATATTTAGTAAGAGGAGAAATTCAGATATTTTATTTACAAGGCTTCTTGCATTGAGTAGCTTGCATTTAAGATCAGTAGTAGTTAGTATTGAGGAAGTTAGAGGCATGTGTGCCTAGTTTTGTGTGATGGGGGGTTTATGCTTGAATGCTGTATTTGAAGCCAGCCAAATTTACAGGTAGCTCTTAACTAAGAACAGTTCATTTAGTGAACATTCAAAGTTACAACTGCACTGGGAAAAGTGTGAGCATTTTTCACACTCACGACCATTGCAGCTTCTCCAGGGACAAAATTTAGAAGCTTGGCAACTGCTTCATATTTATGATGGTTGCAGTGTTCCAAGGGACATGTTTTGTGACCTTCTGAAAAGCAAAATCAATGGGGAAGCCAGATTCACTAAACAGCTGTGTTACCAATTTAAGAACTGCAGTGGTTCACTTAACAAATGTGTCACAACAAATGTTGTAAAATGGGAGAAAATTCACTTAACAAATGTTTTGCTTAGCAACAGAAATTCTGAGGTCAATTGTGGTCATAAGTTAAGGACTACTGGTATTCAGTTTTCAGAGGTTAGATTAATCAAGGCTTTAGAAGGGTAATAACAGCATAATAATGACCTCATAATGCACTAAACTATAATATGGTTTATTTGGTTTGCAGTTTCGAGTTTATAGACAGAGCTGGACAATCATGTATTGCCAACAGAAGAAAATACAGGTAGTCCTCAACTTACAACATTTGTTTAATGATTGTTCAAAATTACAACAGCAGCGAAAAAGTGACTTATGACCATTTTTCATATTAATGAACATTGCAGAATCTTCATGGTAGCATGAGGTTGCTCCAAAGAAGAGGAAGTCAAGATATTCTCCAAAGCAGCTGAGGGCACGACAAGAAGCAATAAGTGGAAATTAATCAAGGTCAGAAGCAACCTAGAACTAAGGAGGAATTTCCTGACAGTGAGAACAATTAATCAGTGGAACAACTTGCCTCCAGAAGTTGTAAATGCTCTAACACTGGAAGTTTTTAAGAAGAGATTGGATAGCCATTTGTCTGAAGTGTTGTAAAGTTTCCTGCCTAGGCAGGGGGTTGGTCTAGAAAGTCTCCTCCAAAGTCTCTTCCAACTCTGTTATTCTATTCTGTTCTGTTCTGTTCCATTCCATTCCATATTTGGTTCGGTTCAGTTCTGTTCCATTCCATTCTGTCCCATTCTATGTTGTTCTGTTCTGTTCCATATTCTGTTCTGTTTCATATTCTGTTCTGTTGAATTCCATTCTGTTCTGTTCCATTCTATATTCTGTCCTGTCCTGTCCAGTGGTGGGATTCAAAATTTTTTACTACTGGTTCTTTGAGCATGGCTTGATGGGCATGGCATGGCTTGGTTGGCATGGCAGGGGAAAGATGCTATAAAATCTCCAGTCAGAGATAGTATTTGCCGGTTCTCCAAACTACTCAAAATTTCCGCTACTGGTTCT
Source organism: Laticauda colubrina (assembly GCA_015471245.1). NCBI lineage: Eukaryota > Metazoa > Chordata > Lepidosauria > Squamata > Elapidae > Laticauda > Laticauda colubrina. The sequence continues at coordinate 5,056,058 of BLBF01000048.1, forward strand.
CCAGAACCGGTCAGAACCTGCTGAATGCCACTTCTGGTCCTGTTCTGTTCCATTCCGTTCTGTTCCATTCCATGTTCTGTTCTATTCTGTTTTGTTCCATATTCTATTTTATTCTATTCCTATGATCAAAATTCAAACGCTTTGCAACTGGTTCATAAATGTGATAATTACAGTGTCCCAGGGTCCCGAGATCACCTTTTGTGATCTTCTGACAAGCAGAGTTAATGGGGAAGCCAGATTCAGACTTGTTACTAACTTAACTGCAGTGATTCACTTAACAATTGTGTCAAGAAAGGTCATAAAATAGGGCAACATTCACTTAGTAACTGTCTCATAGCAACAGAAAATTTGAGTTAAGTTGAGGCTAAGTCATAAGTAGAGGACTACCTGTATTGTTAGCTCAGAGTTGAACTTCATGCCTCTCTGAGGTTCTCTGAGGTTGTTTGTTAGCTTGGGGGAAGCTAGATTTATTTATCATCTACATGATTCACTTAACAACTGCAGAGATTCACTCATATTGGCTGTTAAATGAATGGTTATATGTTGAAGACTACTTGTATTTTAAAGTCACCCTTCTAATTTAGTGCATTTTTTAAAAAAGCAGCAATCAGTAGAGCAGCTTTCCTGCAAGAAATAAGAGTAAGTCCACTGCATGCTCCAGAAAACCTTTATATTCAAATTTCTTTGGTGCTGTATTGATAGATGCTTCCTTTTAAAGATTGCATTAATTTGTAAGGAGACATCTTCACTTCTGTGTAAAACAACCATCCCAGTTTATAATGTGAATTCAGAAATGTTATGCTTATTCACTTACGAGCCTAAGCATCGAAGACATCTAAACTTAATTTTAAATGAAACTCTCTAGAGATGCATTGGCAAATCGACCAATCACCCCTTTCAAACCATTTTGATAGTTTTGTCTTGTAAAAGAGATGCTGAAAACCTGCCTTAGCTTTAAAGGAAATTGCCCAACAGTTTAAAGCCGCCTAAAGCTCTGCAAAGTTGTATTTTAAAGACCTGCTGTAAATATACTAATTAAGGTAATTAGAATAATGCGCCTGATTAATCATGTGCCAATGCCACCATGTCTGCTCCCCCAATTTATTAAGCTTCATGGGAAATCAAATGTCAAATGTCCTGTTGCTTTTGAAGGCTTCTCAGGAGCCCAAATGGCCTTTCTTCCCTTTAATTGCTCAGGGACCTTTTCCATCCTGCAGCTGACAACTGTCCCCATAACTCATTGTTCAACCTGTCCTTGACACTTTCATTGATACAGAAAAGGTCTGGCTCTTCTCCCACCTGCTGCTGTCCAGAGGATTGACCTTGCAGCTTTCCACATCTCAGCAAATGCTACTACTTTCTTAGAATTCAATCTCTCTGAACATGTTGGGATGAATAAACCCCCTCTGCCGGGGGTTCCCAGAGGTTCGGGGGAGCCCCTCGCTAAGATTCTGTGCGGTTCAGAGAATCCCCAAATCTCACTCTTGTCTGTCCCTGCCCCACCATCCCACCCCTCCCAGGAGTCCCCATATGGCCCGTTTTGGATGCAGGTAAGTGCAGGGTATGTGCGGAGGCTCAGGGAGGGCAAAAAATGGGCCTCCTGGAAGTTCACAGAGGCCTGAAATGGGCTTGTTTCTGGCTTCCAGAGATCCTCTGGAGGTCCAGGGAGGCCGTTTTCACCCTCCCAAAGGCTTGAAGAAAGCCTCCAGAGCCCGGGAAGGACAAAAATGCCCCCCACCATAGTGCAGAACTAGGCCATGCCCACCGTGGCCATGCCCACCCTGCAACCAGATAGAGAACCCTTTGCTAATTTTTTTGAAGTCCGCCCCTGGATGAATGCAAAGGCAGCTGACACGTTGTTAAGCTGGAAATGTGCGTATCTCAAATTTAGATGGCCAACTACTCAAAATTACATGCCGAGGAAGACAGAATTCTGACGTGGTGTCTTAAATAAAGCACCTAAATGTATGCAGGTAGTCCTTAACTTATGACCACAATGGAGCCCATCTATTCTCTGCCTCCCATTGAATCCCAGTTGATTGACTGGGTCTTCCTTTGTTGCCCTGCACAGGAGAATGGAGCTGGAAAGTAGGTCAGTGGGCTGGGGGGAAATGGAATTTTACAGTATCCTTCCTCTGCCATGCCCACCAAGCCATGCCCACAGAACCAGTAGTAAAAAAAAAATTGAATCCCAATTGGATACAACTCTTAACAATATCAGTCTCGTTGTGATCTTTCTTGAACCAAGAAAGATTCCATTGATTTGCCATCCCTGGAAATGACAAAAGGATTCCAAAGATACCAGGCATATATGAAAGGTGGGATGAATGGCTCGTTAATTTTAGACTTAATTTTTTAAAGTGAGAATTGCTTCTTAATTTTAAACTGTTCTGAGAGGAAATAGCTTTTGGGCATCCTCCCAAAAGATAATATATAGGATTGTTGAAACTCATTAAACTACAAGCTTAATGTACAAAACATACCCTGGGCAACAAGTACCCTTTACACATTTATATGGTGGATTCCACTTCCACATCAATAAATTTATATAATGGATTCCCATGCCAAATACTAATAACATGGCTGGCTAGAAAGTTACATGGCTTCCTATATTCTCTAGGTCAGCAAAGAGGGGAAGATATCTTAATAGTTGAAGAAATGTAAAGAAGATACAATTATATTCAGAGAGTAATTACGACTACATAACATTAACCTTGAAAATGGTGTGCAGCAAATTTCTCTATAATTAATGTAACCTTACATTTGATCATGAATATAATGAAGATGTCTTGAGGGTTTCAGAAGACCAAATGGCTCCACAACAATGTACGAGGGCTATTCACAAAATAGATTACATTTTGCGATAGAAAAAAAACAAAGTGTAGGAAAAAATTTTTATTATATACACTTGAAAGTGACACTTAAATGCTACTTTTCAACATATTCACCAAACAAATTGAGGCTCTTATCATAGCGGTGAACAAGCTTTGTAATTCCATTGCCATAAAATTCAGCCGCCTGAGATTTGAGCCAGTCAGTCATGCCCGCCCGCAGTTCCACGTCATCATCAAAGCGGTCTTCATCCTCAGAAACAAATGGTCTTCGCTTGGTGCAAGATCGGGGCTGTAGGGCAGATGAGGAAAAATCTCCCACTTGAAAGCATTCAGGACTTCTAGAGGGACATTTGCTGTGTGTAGTCGGGCATTGTCATGCGAAAACAAAATTTTTGAGCTTAACTTTTGTTCTGTATATAAATAGTAAAATCCAAATAACCCATTCTGATTGGTCACTAAAAACTAATGAGGATAGGTTCAAAAGGAACCAATCCCCAAAGCCGCACAAAGGCGGCAAAATCAAATGAATGTCATTGGCTACAAGACAGAAAAGTATAAAAGGGCTGTCGCGGCTTGAGCCAATGTTCCGTTTTGCAACTGTACTGTAAATAAAGACTTGTTGTTGGAACCCGGTCTACCTCGCGTTTTTCCGGACGGAACATTGGTGACGAAGGTGGGATCGTCCTAAACGCGAGACGGAGCACGCGGTGACAGACAAGCCAGACAAAGAGAAATGGACGGAAACAATGCACCGCCCGCACCCTTCAACCCCAATGAAGAAGATTGGGAATCTTACGTAGACCGTTTCCAGATGTACCTAGAGAGCAATGAGATGGAGGAAATCTCAGACCAACGAAAAAGAGCCATCTTCTTGACACACTGTGGGCCCGTGATTTTTAAAATGGCCAAGGCTTTGGCAAAGCCCCGAGATGTGAAACAACTGACGTGGACCGAGCTCCAAAGAACATTAAAGGCCCACTATGCACCAGTGGTGTCAAACTTGATAAAGCGGCACGAGTTTTATCGGAGAGACCAGAAAGAAGGCGATACCATCGCAGTTTTTGTAGCCGCACTATGCCAAATAGGGGGAGCGTGCAAGTTTCTTAACTTAGATGAAGTGATGGGGATCGAGTGATATTGGGGCTAAGAGACTCAACCATACAGAGCAAGCTACTGAACAAACCCAACATATGAGTAGCCGAAGCTATTGCAGAAGCTTCGGCTGCTGAAGCCGCCAAAAAATCGGCAGATAAGATGAAACAAATGAATGCAAGTAACGATGAAAAAAGCCTGGCCAGAGGAAAAAAACAACCTCCCACAACCACTCATTATGAAGAACTCGAAGAGACATCAGAGTCCGGGGAGGAAGATGACGAAATCCACCGCCTATACGCTAACAAGAAAGGGCACGAAAATAGAAATCGGCGGGAATGTGCTGGCTGCGGGGGAAACTATCCCCGAGCCAATTGCAGATTCCTCGATGCCATTTGCAGAGCATGCAAGAAAAGGGGGCATATCGAGAAAGTCTGCAGAAACAAAAAGAATTACAGCCCAAAGAGACGAAACGACTCCCCAGCAAAGCTTGAGCCAAGACTCTCCGAGAGAAAGTGGCAGCAAAACAGGCAAGCCACTAACCGGGAGAAAGCATGCCAAATTTTCACTATCGGAAGCGCTCAGACGGAAAGCGGGAAGAAAGTAAAAATAGTTGTAAAAATCAAAGACAGCCCCTGCGAGATGGAAGTTGATTCTGGATCATTCCTATCCATGGTGTCGTGGGACACCCTCAAAAAACTAATTCCAGACATCAAAATTAAGGAACTCCAGAGACAAAAACTAACCCTCAAAGATTATCAGGGAAACCGAATTCCTGTAATCGGCCTGGGACATTTTCGAATCACTTACAGGCAACATGTCGCAGTACTACCATTAACAATAGTCGACTGAGATCGACCAAGCCTCCTGGGTATCGAATGGTTCACACCATTGGGCATCAGGATGACCGGAGTAGACCGGGTGGCCGCAACTGACTGGGAAGAAGACCTGATCCAAGAATTCCAGGACGTCTTCGACGGCTCCCTAGGCAGGTGTCGGGGAACCCCCATTTCATTTAGTCTAGACCCATAGATAACCCCTAAAAGACTAAAGGCCAGACGGGTTCCTTTTGCTTTAAAAGAAAAAATGGAGGAACAACTAAATAAATTGATAGATCAAGGGGTTTTAGAACCAGTCGACCATGCTAAATGGGAAACACCAATTGTGACACCAATTAAGCCAGACGGGTCAGTTCGAATCTGTGGCGACTACAAGGCTACCCTGAACCATGCATTGCAACAGAGCGCGTACCCTGTGCCAGTTGTGCAACACCTATTACAATCTCTTGGGGGAGGAAAGACTAAAGGCCAAACTAGACCTGGCACAGGTGTACCAACAGCTCCCAGTAGACCCCTTAACGGCGGAAGCACAAACAATTGTGACTCACAAAGGGGCCTTCAAATGTAACAGACTCCAATTTGGAGTAAGCGTAGCCCCAGGTGTTTTCCAGAGCCTCATGGAACGCCTGTTAAATGGCATAAGAGGGGTTGTGCCATACTTTGACGACGTCCTAATTTCAGCCAAAGATGCAACACAATTTAAAAAAAGACTCAAAGAGGTCCTAAATAAATTCAGAGAATCTGGCCTTAAAGTAAAGAAAGAAAAGTGCTGCCTAATGACTGATCGTGTCGAGTTTTTAGGATATTTAATTGATGGAGAGGGCATACACCCCACCGAAAAAAAAGTAAGAGCTATAAAAGACGCACCAGAACCAAAGAATAAAACTGAGCTGCAGGCATTTTTGGGGACTGATAAACTTTTTTAATGTGTTCCTACCCCAAAAAGCCACAATAGCGGAACCATTGCATCGATTACTGGACAAGAAAACAATTTGGACATGGGGGCTTAGAGAAAAAAAAGCTTTCCAAGGAATAAAAGACTTATTAACATCAAACACCGTTCTTATCCAGTTTAGCAATACACTGCCATTGACGGCAATACACTGCGACGCCTCGCCATTCGGAGTCGGTGCCATCCTGAGCCACCAATTGCCTGATGGGAGAGAGGCACCTGTCGCATACTATTCTAAGACCCTGTCCAAAGCCGAGCGTAATTACAGCCAGTTGGACAGAGAAGCTCTAGCAATTGTCGCTGGAGTGAAACGCTTCCACGAGTACCTATGTGAAATAACTTTTCAAATCGTAACAGATCACAAACCGCTACTAGGAATTTTGGCGGGAAACAAACCCACACCGAATATTCTGTCCCCACGAATGACTAGATGGTCAGAGTTCCTGGCAGCCTATTCCTATACTCTGACACATCACCCAGGGAAACAAATTTCCCATGCAGACGCTTTGAGCAGAGCACCATTGCCATCAACAGAGGAAGACCTGGCACCAACGATGACAGCATTACAGATAGAGACTTGCCGCGATCTACCCATATCTGCGAATGATGTCGCCAGAGCCACCGCAAAAGACCCATTGACTGCCCGCATACTTAACTGGGTAGGTAAAGGCTGGCCGGAAAACCAAAAAACTGAGAACTTTAAACCTTTCTGGACCAGACAAACTGAACTCTCAATCCAAAAAGGTTGTTTATTGTGGGGTGATTGGGTAATTATTCCTAACAAATTACAAACCAAGGTACTGGGTATGCTTCACAAAGGCCACCCGGGAATAGTTAAAATGAAAAGCCTTGCTAGAAGCTACGTTTGGTGGCCGGGTATAGATAAGAACATCGAATACTGGGTAAACTCGTGCAATAAATGCCAAAGAATCAGGCCGTCCCCGCCAAAAGCACCCATAAGAGACTGGGAAACCCCAAGAGGCCCCTGGTCACGAATCCACATTGATTTTGCAGGTCCTACCAAGGGGCATACGTTTCTGATTGTCGTGGATGCATACTCTAATTGGCTGGAGGTAAAAATTATGCCATCTACAACAACAGAAACTGTTATAAAACAACTTGACAAACTCTTTGCAACCCATGGCCTACCGGACGTCCTAGTGTCCAACTACGGGCCACAATTAACCAGTCTACAATTTGAGCAATACCTAGCCTCCCTAGGTATAAGACATGCCCTAACCGCGCCGGCCCACCCGGCTGCAAACGGTAGGGCAGAGAGAATGGTCAGGTTTACCAAGGAGGGTTTAGAAAAAATGGACACTGGGGATGTCCAAAATAAAATAAATCGATTGCTCACCCTCCAACATATCACACCCAGTACTACAACCAACAAAACCCCAGCAGAATTACTGATGGGAAGGAAACTAAGGTCGCATCTAGACAGATTGCACCCAAATTTCACACCAGAAAACCCCGCCGACTCCTCCACTCGATGCAGGACCTTTGCAATAGGCAACTTAGTTTTTGCAAAAAATTTTACTGGGGACCCATTATGGCTACCCGGACAAATTACACAAATAACAAGCCCCAAATCCTACCGACTAACGGTAGACGACGGCAGGGAATGGAAGCGGCACATAGACCAGCTTCGCTCCCGAAACATAGAACGAAATGCAAACACACAGCCACACATAGAAAAACACGACGAAATTCAAACCAAAGAGGGGGGAGGGGGGAAATGCGAGAAATCAGTAAAGAACCGTTTAAATTAAACTCTGAAAACAATAAAAATCAAAAAGAGCAAATAAAAGACTCACTGTTTGAAGAAAGTTGCGAGAAGAATCCATCCGAAGGGGCCAGCCAGGCCAGCTCGACCTGCCCGGAGGAAACGGGAGGAAGCGGCAAAACCGCCGGCCTAAGAAACTCAGGCGGCAATAAAATGGCTGACTCACCCTTCCAGACGGTTCCATGGAGAAGGACGGAAGACACAGCAACCCCATCCGAACCAGTCGAAGTCTCCAACAATAATGAACCGCGCAAGTCCACTCGAGTCAAGAGAAGCCCCACCTACCTGCGTGACTACGTCACCACGTAGGACTGAACTAAGAGGGAGGGGTGTTCTGTGTATAAATAGTAGAATCCAAATAACCCATTCTGATTGGTCACTAAAAACTAATGGGGATAGGTTCAAAAGGAACCAATCCCCAAAGCCGCACAAAGGTGGCAAAATCAAATGAATGTCATTGGCTACAAGCCGGCAGACAGAAAAGAATAAAAGGGCTGTCGCGGCTTGAGCCAATGTTCCGTTTTGCAACTGTACTGTAAATAAAGACTTGTTGTTGGAACCCGGTCTACCTCACGTTTTTCTGGACGGAACAACTTTCCTCTACGCTTGTTCTGAATTGCTTTTCTTAGTTTTTGCAACATTTCACAATACCTCACAGAGTTTATTATTGCACCATGTTCCAGGAAATCGATAAGAAGCACACCTTGCCTATCCCAAAAAACAGTTGACATAATCTTCCTTGCAGAGAATGTTTGCAAACACTTTCTTGGTTTTTTGAGGGAAATTTGTGTGCCCCCACTCCATAGACTGCAATTTGGTCTCGCTGTTCACATGTTTGACCCAAGTCTCGTCTCCAGTTATGATTCAATCAAGAAATGAATCTCCATCTTTGTCATAAGAGTACAGAAATGTCAATGATGCGGCCATACACTGACTCTTGTGGTTTTCTGTCAGGATTTTTGGCACCCATCTTGCACAAAAATTGTGATAGCCTAGCTTTTGTGTAACAATTTCATGCAACAAACTGCATGAAATTTGTGGAAAACTAAGTTACTGTGAAACGGTGGTTTTCACAAATCTTGTCATCGACTTTCGTGACCAGTTCATCAGTCACAATGCTCGGACATCCACTCTGCTGTTCATCATGAACGTTAGTTTGTCCATTTTTAAACTTAATGCACCATTGGTGCATTCCACCTTCAGTGATGATGTTATCCCTGTACACTTCACACAGTTGCCGAAAAATTTCAATCAGTTTATGGTTTTTTGCCAACAAAAACCTTATCACTGATCTCACCTCACAACTCGCGGGATTTTCAATTGCAGCACACATTTCAAACATTTTCTGTGAAATAACAGGCAACGATACGAACCTCTCACTAGCATGACTAGATGCAGACTAAGTGGCGGATGCACAGACCAAAGATGGCGGCACTAGCTCTGCCCCTTCTTGCTAATGATGAAAATGCAATCTATTTTGTGGATAGCCCTCATACAACTGTTTTGTTTTATAATATAATTTAACAGGATAAGAGAATTGGAAGCATCCTTGGAAGTCTTCTAGTCCAACCCCTGATGTTAAAGCAGGAAACCCTGTGCTATTTCAGACAAATGGTTGTCCAATCTCTTCTTTAAAAACTCCACTGCTGGAGTACCCACAACTTCTAGAGGCAAATAATTCAACTGATTAATTGTTCTAATTGTGGGGAAATAATAATTTAATGTTAAGGTTTTTAAGCTACTTCTCCCTACGAGGAATAAAGCTACCCAGAACCAGGAATCATTTGAGAAATTCATGAAAACAACAGAATGATTTTAGAACTAAGGTTGAAACAGGCACAGTTTCTGTAGAAAAGCAAGCAGAGCTTGGGGATGGAGTGAAAAAAGTCATCAGCCTAGAATCCTTATGTTCTCACAGTCTCAATCCAACCCCTCTTGAATTCCATTGACCATTATTTGGCACCAATTTACTATTGTATGTTAATTAACTAGTTTATTGTATATAAGCTTGAGCAATAAATCTTCTGAACTGGAACTTAGGTGTGGCCTGATCCTTCATGCCTGACAGTTTCAAACAATAGATAGATAGATACTGTAGATAGATGATAGACAGACAGACAGATAGACAGCCCAAGGATTGGGAATCCTATTAGCTATCAGCCATGGCTTACCAAGCACAGAGAAGAGATGTCCCCAGCATTAAGCCACAATAAGAATCACTTCATTTTGTGTTGTGTGAAGCCGGAATAGCCACACCAAGATGAACTACACTATGGATTAATATTAGGTGTGAAGTGAACCTCGGGCCCTCCTGCATTTTTTAATTCTGGGTTCACACAATATATTAAACCATAGCGTGACTTGTTAATTTGTGGTTCAACATGTTGTATACATTTAGCCATTGTTTGTAAACCATAATCTCTGTTTTAGTGTGTTTTATGAACCTAGCCAGCTACAGTTTATTAAAAAAATGATAAATAAGCAATTCATATCTTAGTACAAGGCACATTTTAATTGTTATGTGTGAACTAGGTCTTCTGACTAAACCACTGTTTAAAGGATTTTAATATAGTGTTCCATGTGAATATCTGCACAGGTATTCTTCCTTAGAATAATCTACCTTGAGTTGTTGTTATGAAGGGAGATCATGTATATTTCCATGCATGGAAGTTCTGCATAAAAAATGAGGCTATGCATGTAAGAAACAATCAAGTTTCTTAGAGAATCTGTTGGATTATTTATTTGTTTATTTTATTTCTTTTATTAAGCGATTATAAGATAACAGGTATAACATAGTTATGAATATATGAAATGGATACATGTAAGAAAAATAAAAAGAAACAATAGGACAGAGACAGTAGGCACATTGGTATGCATGTCCCCTACAGACCTCTTAGGAAAGGGATGAGGTCAATAGTAGAAAATCTAAGGTTAAAGTTTTTGGGGTTTGGGGAAGAAACCACAGAATCAGGTAGAGTATTCCAGACATTGACCAATCTGTTGCTGAAGTCGTATTTCCTGCAATCAAGTTTGGTGCTGTTTACCTTGAGTTTGTATCTATCGTGCGCTCTTGTATTGTTAGGGTTGAAACTGAAGTATTCATTGACAGGTAGGACATTGCAATGTATGATTTTATATCCTATACTTATATCAGACTGAAGGCAGCATAGTGCTAGGTTTTCTAGGTCTAAAATTTCAAGTCTGGTGGCATAAAGTATTCTGCAACAAGTAGAGAAGTGGAGAACTCTTCTTATGAAATATTTCTGGACTTTCTCAACTCTACTAATATGAGATGTGCAATGTGGGTTCCAGACTGATGAGCTGTATTCAAATATTGGATTTGAATCCAAATATTGGCCTAGCAATTCAAATATTGATCTAGCAAATGTTTTGTTTTGATATTACCAGAGAAAAAGCTATGTAGAGTATGGAACTTTCAGGTGGAATAATAGATTTCAGCAGGGAGAAAAATCTAATGCCCTTCAATTACTTTAAATAAAAAAGATAATGATCCTATGATTCCAACTCAATTCAAGGAGATTACATCAACACATCCATGTACTTTTCTTGACATTTATAATGGAAGCAGCTTTCCTTCTGGATGTTTTCCAGATGAGGCAACTGCCTTAGGATCTCCTAATGGTCTTCTATCCATTAATAAAAAGTCCCAGTCCTGCTAAGTTTGGGAAAATCTATGTTAATGTCAACTGTTAATGTTGACTTATGGGGTTGAAAAATCCAGAACAAATATATGGTGTGGATCCTCCTACCTTGGGAGCCATTTGCCATGCAATTGAAATTATTGTTCTAGGTCCCATTTGAAAAAATACTTTAACATTAATACAAAATGTTTTTTTCTCCTTTACTGCAGCCCATAATTGATGGATAGCAATAATTTTTGACAGAGAGTGGATTGTATTTGTGCAATTTGGGAGATTTGGAAGAGAAGCCAAAAGACAGCGCCTTTTTTATTGTTTGTTAGAATTACTGTCTTAATAGTCCTTGCTTTGCCAGTTAAATAATGAAGCTTTTCATCTGAAGAATTTTAAACATTGGCTTTCTTGGACCAAAAGATATCCTGGCACTATTAAAAACCTGAGAAATTAAATTCTTTGTGTCACCTTGACAAACTTGCATAATTGGATGCCAATCTTCAGAATGACACAGATGTGAATAATTATTTACTCAGCCCAGAATTAATAATTGGACAATTTGGGATCATTTCTCAGATGCCATATTCAATTTGGAAGCAGAAATACATTACATGGTGCAATAATGCTTGGTCTGAGTCAGACTGTAATGTCTTAATATAACAACTCTATTCTGAAGCCATGAATATCTAAAAAAGATCCAATGTAGTCAGATGTTTTTCCATCAGAGAAGTCTTGTGGAAGACATGGGAGAAGTTGGACTATCAATCCCAATTTAATCACAAGAAAATTCATGAGCTAAAACTGACTGTAGGCTGATTCACATATCATGCATATTCTACTAGCTTGTGTAGCATGTAGCTTGTTGAGATTATTTGGTTTGGTGTTATTTGAAGCTTGCCAATTATGGTTTATTTTGTGGTTTTTTAGAAAAGTGATGCAATGCAATGTGTGAAATGAGTTCTTATCTCCATTTTCAGCATTTTATGTCCAGTGGGACATCATCAAGAATCCTTGACTTACAATACTTCATTTAGTGACCATTCAAAGTTACAATGACACTGAAAAAAGTGACTTATTATCGTTTTTCACACTAACAATTATTGCAGCATTCCCATGGTTATGTAATTTAAAGTAACTGTGAGAGGGATCTTGGAGTCTTAGTGGACAACCAGCTAAATATGACCCAGCAATGTGTAGCAGCAGCCAAAAAAGCTAATGCAATTCTAAATTGTATGAACAGAAGGATACAATCAAGATCAAGGGAGGTACTAATACCACTCTATAAAGCCTTAGTAAGACCACACCTAGGGTACTGCATCCAGTTTTGGTCACCACATTATAAAAAAGATGTTGAGACTCTAGAAAAAGTGCAAGAGCAACCAGGATGATTAGGGGACTGGAGACTAAAACATATGAAGAACAGTTACAGGAACTGGAGATATCTAGTCTAGTGAAGAGAAGGACCAGGGGAGACATGATAGCAGTCTTCCAATATTTGAGAGGCTGTCACAGAAAGGAGGGGGGTCCAGCTATTTTCTAAAGCACTCAAAGGCTAGAGAAAGGATAATGAATGGAAATTGATCAAGGAGAGAATTCAATCCAGAAGTAAGGAGGAATTTTCTGAACAATGAGAACAATCAACCAATGGAACAGAAGTTGCCTTCGGAAGTTGTGGGAATGCCATCACTTGAGACTTTCAAAAAGAGATTGGACTCCAATCTGTCAGAAATGGTGTAGGGTCTCCTGCTTGGGCAGGAGGTTGGACTAGATGCCTACAAGATCCCTTCCAACTCTGATTATCTGTTACTATTTGATTTATATTTGGATGCTTGACAACTGACTCAAATTTATGACAGTTGCTGATCCCCTTTTGTGACCTTCTGACAAGCCAATTCAATGGGGAAACTGGACTCATTTATCCACCATGATACCAATTGAAGAATTGCAATGATTCACTTAACAAATGTGTGAGAAAAGTCATAAAATGGAGCAAACTCATTGAACAAATTTTTCACTTAACAATCTAAATTTTGGGCTCAGCTGTGTTCGAAGACTGTCTGTATCAAGCTCTATTGATGACAGCATAGCAGAAATCTTCTCCAGCATTCCAAATTCTTCTGCACTACTGTCTAGTGAAGATGATACATAACCGATAGTTCATGTTGGTTAAGCATAGATGAGTCAAAGGAGTTGTCAGCCCTATAGTGTAGACCAGATGAGGAAACCAACTCTATAGGTTGACTACAAGTCTTCTTCTTTGGGCCAGTTAATCAGTAATGTCTAATTTGGGAATGACCTTGTGGAACAGGTGGAAGAGTCTGGACAACTGTCCTTTCATGTAAAAGGAATCTCAGCCCGTTGTTGCAGAGGGGGAGTGGGAAGCATTTAAGAAAGGACCCCCTTAATTTTCATAGAGTAAAAAAGAAAGGAAGTGAGAAATGCTTTGAGACTTGCAAGATATTGTCAGTCCTTTGGGGCAGTCCACACAAGAAACACAATTATTTATTTATTTATTTATTTATTTTAGTTTGTCAATTGCTTACAAGATAATAGGTATAAGTAAAAATATAGTTATGAACACATGGATACATATAAGAAAAATAAAAAAATAAAAGAAACAATAGGACAGGGATGGTAGGCACACTGATGCGCTTATGCAAGTCACCTATAGACCTTTTAGGAAAGGGGTGAGGTCAATAGTAAACAGTCTAAGGTTAAAATTTTTGGAGTTTGGGGAAGACAACATTATATTAAAATTTATATCTAATATTATATTATATTAAATATTAGCTTTTTCTTAATTTTTAAGGTTGCAATAACAAAATCTTGCATATGGTTAACATGATATTATTTTTCCTATTTTTTTTTCACTTTTTGATTACTTCCTTGCTTTTTTCTCATAATTCTTTAATCCCCAAAAGAGCTTGTGATCAAGTGACTTCCATGATATGACCACTTAGCACCAAGGTTGGCTCGTCACCTTCCAATATCATGCAGGGATGATCTCATTTGTCTTGCCTCCATTATTTTATTACTGGAGCATCAAGTATCACTTAAATTTTATAATAACTATGATAAAGTTGCGTCTTTCAAACCACGTTCCCCTCCATCTAAGACTAACCTGATGCAGCCATGTCAACTATCAGCTGTATTCTTCATTTTTGTTTGCCTTTCCTTGTTTGTAGAAAAAGACATCCAAAAAAATCAAGGCAGTGGGCACAAGCTTGCAGTTGAAGCTCAACATGCATCCCACCATTCACACACACACATGTAAAAAAGATTGTAGCTTCAATTGAATGATCACATTGATTCCCTTCTTTGTAGATACGCCAAGAAAATATCATACAAGGGCAATTCCTTTAAGTTAGTCAGCACATGGGATAATTTGAACATATTCTGGTGTTCTTTCAATATCATTGCTGTATGAAAATGAGTTTCATACAGCAATCTCGGAGCTCATACCTTTTCAATCAACTCTGATTGAAAAGGTATAAGAGGATGACAGTAAATAAAATTTTTGAGGTGCAGTGTTATATTATGTTGAGCAAGGGTGGTGCAGTTCAGAATTTTGCACTTTAATAGAGCACTACGAAACATACGATTGTCAGAAATAAACTTGATTCTACATTTATTGGTTTGAGAGAAAATTGGCTTGAATTATTGGATAATTTGTGCCAATATGAAGTAAATTTTTGGTTGCTACATTAGCACTGGTATGTGATGGAAAAAGACATGTATTAGTATAAATGCAATCCCTAGTGATTGGTTCAGCACTGAGAAAGGAGTGAGACAACTGTTTAGTTATATATTTAATCATCATAAAGTCAGTCTATATATAAAACCTGTTTTAGTAAGGATAAAAGTCTAGCTAGCTATCACAAAGAAACAGATACAAAATCAATATAATGAAGTGCAGTGCCACATGAAATGTTTTCATATATATAGATTAGCTGGAGATGTGATTGTGCATGTACTTTCATATGCAGACAATAGTGTGCTGCAACTGAGAACCCAAATAATAAATATTTTATATGATGCAACAAGGAGCATCAATCTGAAAATTATAATATAATAGACTAAGTTTATTTGACCTATTTGACAAATTTTTTTTTTTTTTGCAAATTATATATTAGAGGTAAAACCTACAATTTTGAGTGAAATTAATGTTGTGTCTTGGATGGAAGTAAAACATGATAAATTTTCGGAACTTCAAATATATGCTCTGTTGTATGGAATGAATGTAGGTTGAAAAAAATGGAAGTTATCCTGAAGTGCTTATATGCATATATTTCCATCATGCTTTTTCCTTTCAAGGTAAACAACATTATGTGCAGAAAATATATTTCTTCTCCTGGTATCATATGGATATTTCAGAGGAAACATCAACTAATGAGCATTGAGTACTTGAGAACTGAATGTGATAAAACAAGAAACTGTAGGGTCAAAAATATGGAATGAATGTGGACTGAATAAGTATATAAGTATATACTTATATATAAGTATATTGAGGCAATATGATAATATGGAAAGAACAGATTGTATCACAAAAAATGAAGGAAGAGTGAATGAGGCAAGAATAAACAGGGGACCAAAAAGTCATAATTGGATGGTGATATGACATCTTCAGAAAGAGACAGGATACTCAAAGAACAAAGGGAAATCTAAGAATCACCATTATAGAAGCAAGAAACATGTAGAGAAGTATAGTGAATGATGCCATTAGAAGTCATATTTTACAATATTTTCTTATCTTCATCTTGTCTCCTGCCTTAATTTCTTTGGATTACTACTCCATGCTCAATTTCTGCACTTCACATAATGTTATTTATCTTGAAGAGAAAAAGCATGATGGGAATATATGTATATAAGCTACTAAAACACTGCTGGGAGAGTCCATCTAATAAAGTGTGTCCACAAAATAATTCACTCGATGGATAAAGAAGATTTAAGGCCCGGTCCCACTGGCCGACGGATGCAAAACGTATGCATAAAAGACACAGCAGACAAGCAAAATTTCGGGGGTGGCTCCATCCATTGTCATCTGCTTCAAAAAGTGGTGAAAATTTGCATAAACAGAACGGAAAAGAACGGAAAAGAATGGACGTGGGCAGTATGTAGCGGGGATGTTAAACGGATGTTCATAGGAAGCCTAGCAGATGACAGCGGTTGGAAGCAGATGATACCTCCGAAGGGCTTCCGGGGAATAATTGCAAAATGGACAAATAGAGGATGAAGCAGATGCATCATGGATGCCAAAAGGAAAGAAAGGGGATGCCGCGTGGATGTATATCGGATGCAAACCGTTCACTGTGCATCCTTTCTATTTCCGTGCTACTAACAATGTATAGATTTTCCATGTACCTTTTTTCTTTCCTCTCTCTTTCCATTTTCAGCTGCAGCGGATGTGAGTTGTGAGGATGCCCAGAAGATGCAGAGAGGATACATGGACATTTAAGGCCCTGTCACACTGCCCAACGGATGCAAAACGTTTGTAAAAAGGACACAGCGGACGAGAAAAATGTTCCATCCATTGTTATCTGCTCTCAAAAGGGGCAAAAATTTGCATAAGCAGAGCGGATAACACAGAAAGGAACGGACGGGGGGAGGATGCAGAGCGGATGGAAAGCGGATGCGGAACGGAAGCCTAGCAGATGGAAGCAGATGGAAGCGGATGCAGAGCGGATGCAGAGCGGATGCAGAGCGGATGCAGAGCGGATGTGTAGAGGATGCAGAGCAGATGCGTAGAGGATGCAGAGCGGATGCGTAGCGGATGATGCGGATGCGTAGCTGCATCCGCTTTCATCCTTTCTCCATCTGTGCTACTAATGTTGCGCGTCCATTCCGCTTCCTCCCTGCGTCTGTTTACCGCTGGAATGGATTTGAGTTGCGCGGATGAGCAGCGGATGCCTAGCGGATATAGCAGATGCGTAATGGATGCAGAACGGATGTCCCCCGTATGCCTAGAGGATGCAGAATGGACGAATTGGATATATTTTCCGCGCAAAAGTTTTGAGCAGCTCAAAACCTTCTGAGCGGATGAAATGTCAATAGACGGATGCTGGATGGATAGAGAGGAAGCAAAACGTATGCAGTGAGTACAAAATGGAAGCATCGCGTTAACCAACGGATGGCAAGTGTTTTTCTCTGTTTTACATCCTCTTTCCATCCGTTGGTGCAGTGTGACAGGGGCTTTAACAGATGATAAATGGACATATAACGTTTGTTGCTCGTACGTTGCGGATTTACATCATACACGGTGGAAAGTTCATCCGTTCACAAAGTTTTGTGTAGCTCAAAACTTCTTGCATGGATGAAATCTCAGTGGACGGATGCTGGAGGGATAAAGCGTATGAAACACGTATGCAATGAGTACACAACAGATGCATAGCATTTTCCAATGGATAGCAAGCTTTTTTTAACATTTTACATCCTCTTTGCATCCGTAAGTGCAGTGCTTCTTTACTTTAAGAAAAGGGTGGGAGTTCTTCCCTGCTGGTTCCATTAGCACAACTACCAGTCCAATTAAACTTTTTCCCAAGCAGGCTTTCAAGACAAAGTCTGATCAGAGGTACCCACCAGTTTTATTTTGTAAAAATTCTTAGGTAACCCTTATGGGCATCAAGCACTTTCTTTTAAATAAGAGGTTTATTTGTTTATTAGATTTTATTCTGTCTTTATTACTTTGGATGTAGCTCAGGACAGAGAACTTGCCTCATCTTCCTTCGAAATAAAGAAGGCTAGTATTTGGCATTTGGCAGTGCTTTTCCTCTTGTGTGTGTGTGTGTGGTTAATAGCATATGATTAGCATTATATGAGCTCAATAAAACAACACAAGTCATTCTGATGATAAGTTTTTCATGCTGTAGTATTCTCCATCAACTTAATATTGAGCATAAAATTGCCAGAAGGAGCTGACCATGGTGCTGTTTCCATATCCGAGTGGAAAGGAATCAGCTGTCCTGGCAGTTTTTGTTTTAATCAATAGAAGTTGGAATTAGGAAGATTATAACAAGAACCAGTAGAAATTAGTGGCCTGGTCCTCCAATTATTTCATACTTGGGCCTGCCTCTTAGGCATCTGCATCCATCTGAGGTGAGGGAAGGCAATATCTGCCACTTTGTGATTCTAAATTCCACACTACTTCCAGCTGGAAATGGCATTAACTATATTTTCAAAAGCTATCACTTTATTTCCTCTTTATCCCTAAAGCTTTCTGAAATTATAGTTGCCATAAATCGGACAATTTGACAGAAGAGAGAACAGAAATTAGTTCTTGTCTGGCACTGCACTCTCATTCAACTGTTGACTTGCTTAGCCTATTGGTCAGAAAAGGTCCTTTCTATGTACTCATCCATACTGGTATCCAGTTTTTCAGGGAACATCTCTCAAAGCATAAGATGCAAATCAAAGGATTCTTGGAATGCAAGGCCTCTGCAGCCAACTCATTACATCAATACATCTTTTGCTTATATCTACTGCTCCTGCATTCTTCTGCCCTCAATCAAATTTAGAATGATAGATTAGGAAGGGATATCACTGGTCTTCTATTTCAACCCTCTGGTTAGGACAGGAATCATCAAACCATCCCAGACAAGGGACTGTTCAATCTTTTCAGAAAATCTCCAATGATGGAAGCCTCATAGTGCAGGTTCTTCTGATCTTAATAGTTCACATGGTCAAGAAATTCCTCCTTTTTTCAAGTTTGGATTTTTCTCTGAAAAGCTTCTGCCTATTGGTCCTATCCTACCTTCAGCATTACAGCAAAAAGTATGGATTAATCTCCATGACAGCCATTCAAGTAGTAGAACAATTAATCTGTGGAACAACTTACCTCCAGAAGTTGTAAATGCTCCAACACTGGAAGTTTTTAAGAAGAGATTGGATAACCATTTGTCTGAAGTGATGTAGGGTTTCCTGCCTAGGCAGGGGGATGGACTAGAACACTCCAAGGTCCTTTCCAATTATGTTATTCTCTTATCTTCTATTCTATTAGAAGAATGATGTTATTTCTCCTGTTAACCTTCTTTTTTGGGACTAAACTTACTGTGTTTTAACTATTTTTCACAGACTTGCCTTATGCCAAACAAAACATAATATTGCATGTATGGTCTACATGTTTGGTCTTACCATATAGCAGTATTTATCAAAGTTAGCCACTTTAAGAGATATGGATTTCAATTTCCAGAATTCTTCAGTCATCACCAGTGTCAATTCCAATTCTGGAAGAATTGAATTTCTCAAGTTTGAGAAAAATGGTATAGGGTGAAATCTTCAATGGTTGTCTGAATGCAGTAAATTTAAATCATAGTTATAGATTCAAAGGTCTCTATTGTTTGGAATCCACCATCCAATTTCTTGTTCTTGTCCATCCCATGGTTTAAAACCAGATTCCTAAGTGATATACTCCTGTCTGCAAAATCTTGAGACATGACCCACCTGGTTCAATCAGCCGAAGCCTACCACTGTGCTTCCCCATAGCAAAGGTTTCTAGGCATGACACAACAGTCATGCTAAAGAAAAGCCTTCGATATATTATTCAGAATTTTCATGAGACTTTTTTAGGAAATGCTATCAACAGTGACTTGAACTCTGTGATGGAAGGAAAAATGGAAAAAAAATAATAGAATAGAAAAATAAAATAACAGAGTTGGAAGGGACCTTGGAGGTCTTCTAGTCTAATTCCCTACCTAGGTAGAAAACCCTACATCACTTCAGACAAATGGTTACCAATCTCTTCTTAAAAACTTCCAGTGCTAGAGAATTTACAACTTCTGGAAGCAAGTTGTTCCACTGATTAATTGTTCCAATTGTCAGGAAATTCCTCCTTAGTTGTAAGTTGCTTCTCTCTTGATTAGTTTCCATCCAGATTGCTTCTTGTCCTGCCCTCTGGTGCTTTGGAGAACAGATTGATCCCAATGATAATAAAGGCTTTAGAATGTGTCTCCTACCATGCAGAAAATATGACCTTGAGAGAGCCAGATTAAGCCAGAGTGATTAAGGTGTTGGCCTAAAAACATGACCATGAGTTCTAGTCCTACCTTAGGTATGGAAGCCAGTTGGGTTGATCAGTTTCTCTCTGAGCCCAGCCCACCTCACAGGATTGTTATTGTGGGAAAGTAGTAGGAGCAAAGAATCATATGATCTTGAATTACTTATAAAGTAATAGAGGCAGGTTAAAAATCTAGTAAAAATAAAAATAAATAAATCAATTTAATTCTGTTCTCATAACTGTCTTTCACTCTAACCAGATATACTATGATCCCCAGCTTGAGAAAGAAGTGAGTAGGTTGCAATTCAGCCTTTCAGAAGGACACCAGATTAAAAACACTATGGTAATTGCTAGTATCTTATGTATTTATTTTTCAAACTGTTCTCCCTCCATTTACCTTTGCAAAGCTAGCTACATGGAGTATTAATCAAATACCTTTAAAGTTATCTTTGCTACAGGTTTGTGTGCAAAAGGATTATGGCTCCAGTGCAATTTAATAGGAAAGGCTAATTACCTAGATAAACTGAAAAATCTTTGTTCATTTACAAATGGGCATCAAATGAAGATTCCATTATTATAATATATTTACACTGTCAACTTAGCCTAAAAGAGTATTCAAAATTATTGAGAAAGCTTGAACCTTTCTGCCCACCTCTACAAACCATTAATCAGAGCAGTAGATTTTACTAATCTAGTATCTCCACTGGAGTTTAAAGACTGAACTTCACCTGGGGATTTGTTATATAAGCATACCCTAGTATTAGTACTTTAAAATATGTAATATAATCTTTATGGCTTAAAAGAATGTAATATAATCTTTATGGCTTAAAAGTCATACAAATTGGGTGCAAATTATGTAGAGCAACTTTTTTTTCCAATGGCACAATAAACAAAATAGCAATTCTAAATAGGCATTTTGGTATATTTATTGTTCCATGGGGACCAAAGATGGATCTCATCTCACTTGGCTATACTGCAAGCAAATTATGTTGAAATCCTTCCAAGAATCAATGATACATTTATAAATTCTCCAAACTGAACTTCTGGCCTCAAGTAACTTTATCACAATAAAACATTTAGGTGAGTTTTCTCCTTCCATTCATTTTGGAAATGCTTTTTTTTTCTTTTTTGACTTACAGGAAGACAATTGTCACTCTTTTGTAATTTCACCTCCATATGTTGCTTCTAGAACAAGCATGCATCAAATAATAAAATTACACCCCAGGGTATTGGATATGTAATGAATTTCTGTATGTGCTGTTTTATTCATTAAGCTGATTTATGAACCCTTAAAGTCCATGACTGCCTTCAACAATTTAAGGCTGATTGGTCTGGAGCTGCACTGGGATTGAGACTAACATCATTTAGAACAATTGTTTGGATACATCTGGGAATAAACAAATTTGGTTTAAAAGGTTTAGGTAATTTTAAAAAAGTCCTGTTTTTTTTTTTTTATGAAAATACCAGTTCTCCGAACTAAGCAATAAAATTTGATGTGAACAGCCAATGTACTCTCAGCTAAACAAATGGCTTTAGGATACATTCTGTTCCCAATTAGTTTCTTAAAAATGTAATGTCAGCCACTGGAATAGGGCTTCAGAAGAGATGCCTAGATACTAACAGATAAGTGTGGATGGAATGTAGCTTAATCTTTGGACCAATGCTACTTCGTAGAAATAACCAGATCATTTAATAGCTAATCACATAATAAGAACCTGAAGTATTTTCCTGGCTTAGGCATGAAAGCTGGCTGGGTGACTTTGGGCCAAGCACCAGGAAACTGAATTCTAGTCCTACCTGGTGTGAAAGCCAGTTGTATGATGTGCGCCAGTCATTCACTTTCAGCCCAACCCACTTCACAGGGTTGTTGTGGGGAAAATAGGAAGAGGAAGGAATATTATGGATGCCTGCTGTCTTGAGTTACACAAGTAATTTAAATGATAAAGGCAGGATAAAAATAAATAAATAGCATTCTTGGATAAGGCCAAATTAGATAAATAATTCAAGGACATCAGAGAAGATGTATTCAAAATATTTTTCCCTAAGGGTCTTAAGTTTAAAAATTAATATTTTGTACAAAGATCAAAATTCCTTTTTCCTGAAAATCTTTCAAGCAGGGATCAGTCAAAAATCCAGATGAACACAAAAATTAAAATTATTGACATAAATAGAAGAGGTTTTACATTCAAAATGTAAGAACTTAAGTTCTAGGAGGATTACTCATTTATTTACAGTTTTAGTTATGTGACATAATCCTATATATGCCTACTTAGATATAAGTTCTTGCAACTGATTGTGTTTAGGTGTAAGATGGTTTGTTTGGTTTTCACTTTGCAGAGGGCTCAAATTAACTATTAAAAAATGTAGCCAGTGGCCAGCTGACTGACTTTGGGTAGTCCTTCTTTCTCAATCCAACCCATCTCATGGGGAAATTAGAAAAAGGAAGGAGTATTAAGTATACTCCAACTTGTCCCCCTGAGCTATTTATAAAATTAATAAATGCAAAATATAAATAAATAAATACATACATACATAAATACATACATACATAATGAATAAACTAAGAAGGATTTCTCAGAGATCAAACAGCATTTTGCTATAATCATTTCTTTTCTTTCCCTTTCTGCCTCCCTACCATCTGGCTGTTGAATACCTCCTGCATGTCACATTCAAGAAACTTTCCACATCCTTAAATGCCTATGCCTTAAAGTGGCTTTTTGTCCCGTCTGAACTCCTAAAATTGCTTTGTAAATCCATGCTTCAATGTTATATTTATTTGTCACTAATGTAAGATATGGTTTAAGAAAAATCAGTGTCACTCTTTGAAAGGTGTGGTTTTATGCGTCCGTGAATCAATTTCTACTCCTTGAAGAACAAGAAATGACAGAAAGAACTTGCCTAGCAGAAATGTAAAATGAATTCTGGAGAATTAATTCCACAGGGTAAATACAGTTAGAGTTAATGCAATAGTAATGTCTTTTAATCTTATTTACTTTACAAATTTTCTCCCAACCACTGGTGGACTGTACCATAAGTGCTCCGGCTACATCAAGTACATTTCCATTAGTATTTCTGATATCTCTTTTGATATTTAGTATTATCTCAGTGCAGATGTAAGAAATGTCAATATTGCCTTTTCCTTCATTTTGTTAAACACATGATATAATTTCGCAGGTTATGGCTCTTTAAAAGGAGACCGAGATATTTGTGCTGAGATAACACTTCCAGGAAGCTTGCTCTGAATGAACACCAGGCAAACTCTGCAAATATGCAAGGAGAACTGAGACCTGTTTGTGACTTTTGTCACTCTGTTGTGCCAATAGAAAACTATATTCGTAGCTCAGGGTTGAACTATGGGATCTTTGGTGCTCTCTAAACTTGTCTGTTTTCTTGCAGACATTTCATTATCCAACTAAGTAGCATTATCAGTGCTAGTAGAAGAAACCTCATGACTTTCTAGCACTGCTGATGTTATCTGATTAGTTAATGAAACATTTGCAAGAAACAATCAAGTTCAGAGACCATCAAGGACACCACTCTATTGCATAGCAAAATGTTGTCCTGCATGATCATGCAACCTGCTACTAATTTTAAAGTTCTGAAAAAATATGTATCTTCTCCTTTCTCTGTTGACTCAATAGATGCCCTCATAACAATTTCCAAAAAACCTAGCTAAAGGAAGTTTACTTTGAATTAATTAAAATCTCCAGATGAATAGCATCTTGAGTACTAGGAAAACTTGCCGGTAATCTGGTTCCAACTTTAAATTGTTATCTTTCAGAATTCCTAAAAATGGTGAAGTGCATGATGACTGGAAGAAATCAAATGTTATCCTATATTCAGAAAGAGTTACTACTAGGGAAAGTTCTAGAGCAAATCACAAAGAAATTGTTCATTACTCAACATCAGGGGTGGGATTCTACCAGTTCGCACCTATTTGTTAGAACTGGTTGTTAACATTCTAAGCAGTTCGGAGAACCGGTTGCTAGAAGAAATTACTGGCCTAATCCTGTAAGGGAGGCAGGAAGGAAACATTCTGGTGTTGCTTACAGAAACTGCCTCTCCGTCAACCCTTATTACATTCTTGGCAGGACTAGACTTCCTGTCTCAGGAACTTCTCTGGAGTTTTTTCCCCCTCCTTTGCTGGTACTTTGCTTGTGTGGAGTGACCATTCATCCTTACAATGGCACTGAAAAAAGTGACTTATGACCATTTTTCAAACTTACAACTGTTACAGCATCCCCACAGTCACGATAGGCCAGGCGAGGAGATGCATGCCTCGATGCGAATGATGTTGAATTGGCCAATAACATGACCACCAAACCACGTCCTCCTGGTCACATGACCACCAAGCCACACCCACCAACTAAGCCACACCCACAGAACCGGTTGTTAAAAAAATTGAATCCTACCCCTGCTCAACATGAAATACTGTAATGACTAGAAGAGTCAGCAGCACTGTAGATTTGTCAAGGACAGGTCTTGTCTGACTAATCTTACCACATTTTTCAGTGGGCAACTTCTAAAATTGCCTTTCACCAAGAAATGTGAAATCCCAGCATCTACTGTGTATTGTTAGAACAGCATCTCTGCTTAGAATTTAGAACTGGATTTAAGAATAGAACTAACCCTAATCAGATAGTCAACATTTATCTGGGTTCCTTCATGTGAACAAAACAAACTAGTGCAGCTGTAACTCTCATTCCATTCATAAAATGCCCTCTGAAGAACGTGTTTGTGCACAGATCATTTGATAAAGAGAGTATCTGGATTTATTCTTATAAAACTCATTGTTTTATTATAGTTACATTACCCTTATACTTTTGGGAAAGATCTAAGCAAAAACTGGTGCTGCATACATTAATCAAGAAAACGGCTCCATATTTAAACTATTGGAGAATTAAAGATAAGTTTACCTACCATCACTAATTCTTCTCAAGATTGATTTTCCATTTTTTCCAAAGACTATCAAGGTAATGTAGTGTTAACAGAGTGGCAGACCTGGAAGCAACTTTTGTTGCATATGTTTTCAAAAGTTTACTGATGTATTTCCTATCCTATGTCTTGAGACTTATTGTATAGTATCTATAATGGTATTAACTGGTCATCTGATGCTATAGTTATTAAATGTTTTCTACCTATTTGATATCAACCTTCAGTCCTCAGTATAATATCTAAGCTGCAAATCTAGAAAAATTAATCTTTTTCTTATTTGGTTCTTAGTCACCTCTGAAGCAAGAAAAGATCATGTTAAACCATAGCTTTGTTCATTCATTCATGCATTCATGCATTCATTTGATTTTTATCCTACTTTCATTACTTTATGAGTAAGTCAAGGCAATGCCATCGTTAACACTCCATCCTTCTTTTATTTTCCTTCATACAACCACCATGTGAGGTGGTTGGGCTGAGAAAGATTGACTGTCCCAAAGTCACCCAGCTGGCTTTCCATCCCTACGGTGGGATTAAAACTCACAGTCTCCTGGTGATCAGTCCAAAGTCTCCCAGCCAGGTTGCATGTCTAAGGTGAAAGTAGAACTCACATTCACTTGGTGATGGGTCCAAAATTGCTCAGCCAGTTTTCATTCCTAATTTGAACTCACAGTTTCCCAGTTTCTAGACAGGACCTATCACTACGGCATGACAATTCCTCTCCCTGAATTGGTAAACTGGTTAGAGAACTGTAAAGCACTATAAGGCGGTATATAAATCTAAGTGCTATTGCTATGTAAGCTACTTGCTTATCTAAAGCAAAATATAGCAATAGCACTTAGACTTATATACTGCTTCACAGTTCTTTTTACAGCCCTCTCTAAACATTTTACAGAGTCAGCCTCTTGCCCCCAGCAATCTGGCTCCTCATTTTACCCACCTGGGAAGGACGGAAGGCTGAGTCAACCTTGAGCCTGGTGGGATTCGATCTGGAAAAAATATGTTGGGAATTAACAGGAGGTAGAGACATCACTGTCAAGACACAACAAAAATATGTGGAAATTTAATTTACATGCAAATTTGCTTTTATTTGTTTGATCTTTACAAAATAATAGATTTATTTCCCTCATATAAAGAGTTTATATTATTGTATCATAGTTAAGTATCATACACAATTATGTATATCAATGGAGACAACACACACATACATATACGCACACAGTCCTCTATAAAAATGTATAAAGTTGCAGTTGTGTGTGTTACCCCTGTGTTTTCTCCCAATGGTTCTATTCTTTCTCTCAGACAGATAGCATGCCTCAATATAAAGCAGATTTCTTATCCAGTAAAGCTTATGATAGATTGGAGATACTCCAGACTCATATTATGATTGCAAAGGAGCAATTAATTGCTACATTTATTAGTGTTGTTGATTGATTTATCACTTTTATTACTTTTATAAATAATTCAAAGAAGTAAATATATCTAATATTCCTTTTTTCTCCCAACCCAATCCTGTGAAGTGGGTTGGGGTGAGGGAACGACTGACCCAAAGTCACCCATCTGGCTTTCAAGCCTCAGATGGGACTAGAACTCACTGCTTCCTGGCGATCAGCCCAAAGGCATCCATTTGGGGTCATGCCTAAGGCAGTTCAAAAACTCACAGACTCCTGGTTTCTAATCTAGTGCCACAATCACTAAATCATACTAGATCAAATTATACCAAATATATATGTAATACTTTTATTTTAATGCATAATAAAATGTATTTAATAATACACTTTATTAATTGAAATTACATGTGAATTAAATCCTGTGCGTAGTTGCATCGGATTCTGTAATGTTCTAAAACTTCCCAAATCATGGCAACCTAAAAAGTCATAAATGTACTGAGAACTACAATCCCCTTCCCAACACTTTAACAAGATAAATGGTGGTTCACTAACTTTTCTAATCGGAAAGACTCCACAGTTTTTCCAGACATCTCAATCAGTTATGACTGAACTGTCTTGAAAAGGCATTCTTATCCAGTGTCAAATTTCCAAACCACAAAATTATCTTGACATTCAGTGCCTATTAAATTTGTTTTTATCTTCCAATTTTTTACTGGATTTTATGTGTCTGAAAAGGCACTTTGTCAAATTGTGGAATATTTATTCAGTGGTGGATTTTTACATTAAAAAAAAGACAAATATATGACAGGTGGTCAAGAGCTGTTTGCCTGGATCATTGTTTGTCTCATTCTTGATCACAGGCATCAACATTTAAATACCATCCTTTTCCAGGTTTTGCAACCCTCTGAATGGCTGGCTAAAGCATGTGGGCCTTTGGCTTCATCCAGCAGAGCAATTGTGATGTTTTGATGCTCTTTCTGTTCCAAGAGATTAGCTAACAAAGATTAGATCTTAAAACACATAGCAAAAAATAGGAAAACAAAAAAGGGGAACAAAGAAATTACAACAGTAAGAATGTTACCTTCAAAATTATCTTTAATCCTTTCCCCTTTATCAAGAATGAGTTGTTGTTTTTTACTAAACACAAAAGCTGATTGGTTACACAAAACTGGCAGATTGTGGGGTTCATTCTTTCACTCACAGCTGCCCTCTCCTCCCCTCCATCTTTGTGTGTGTGTGTATGTGTGTGTGTGTGATCCAAGTGATTTCACTGCTGCCTGGCTTTAGTCAAGATAGGTAAGAAATCTCACATGTGCATTAGCTTTCAGAAGATTATTTTCCTCAAGATAATGACTGTCAGCCACTTGTTTAAAATGGGAAG
The DNA here is from genome assembly GCA_015471245.1 of Laticauda colubrina. NCBI lineage: Eukaryota > Metazoa > Chordata > Lepidosauria > Squamata > Elapidae > Laticauda > Laticauda colubrina. Next base: position 5,083,907 of record BLBF01000048.1, read on the forward strand.
TACTGCTATCTTTAATAATAAATATTTATTCCTTAAATTTAGATTTTTTTTTTTCTCCAAGCAGTGATATCTGAAAATGCAATCACAAAAGTCAAAAGATGGTAATGCAATGATGTGTCCCAATGCACATTAAAAATAACAGCAGCAACAACAGTAGATTAAGCTTTGATCATAGCACCACAATCAACATCTTAAATTCTTTTGTGTATATCTCTTGGACACCTTGCTTCCAGGAGATCAAAGAGAGAGAGAGGAAGGGAGGGTGGGAAGAGGCGAGAGAAGAAACCGATGCGTGAGAAAAGGAGAGAGGCAGCTAAGCACCAAAGAAGCAGATGTTTGTACTATAGTTTTGCTAACTGAATCAAGATCCTCCTTAAATGATTCCCATCCGCCCTTTTAGGTCATTTCAGTATTGCTCAATGTTTTGCTTGTCCAGGTTTTGTTCTTTGTTTAAACCATTTTTCCCAGGCACAGTGAAATAGAAATTCTCCTGCGCTCAAATATTGTTTTTCCTCTCCAGCACGGGCAGCGTTTAAAGGACAATTTATTTCTTACGCGCGCTGGTGCACCGAAAAAGTTTCGTTAATCGGCATTTCCTCTGTTTAAAAAGCCGATAATTTTTAGGCAGAGGATCTCGTCTTCCCAATATTTCGATGCCTTATTCTGACGCACTTTTAGGCAGCTGTATCGAAGATCCAAACACGTGGTGTCACGTGTACCTTAAGAATGTAAGCGTATAAAATATTGCAGCGGCGATAGGAATTGAATAATTGGAAATAAGAAAACGAAAGAATAAAATTAAATGAGCAGAGAATCATTTTTTTAATTTAATCGATAGATATTTATAAAGATCACAAGGCAGAGGATAAGTTTAATCGACGTTGTATTAAATCAGGAGAGGTCATTTGGCGGGAGAATCCTAGCCCCCTTTGAGATCTTTTATTTTGTATTTAAGCTAAATATCTTGAATTTATTTTTGAAACCGGCAATCGCTGTTTCACAGAGAAGATGAGCCTTTTTCTAGGACTTTTTCCCAGGCTCCGCTCCCCGCCTATGAAATCCGGAACTTCTCCCCGCCCCTCAATCACCTTAGAGATGCGCCCTTATTTGTTAATTGCAAAGTGAAATTGACAGGCGGCAGCAGATCCGCCCCCTGCCCGCTTTCCTGAGCTTTCGTGCCTCCCCACACTTCAGCGCTGCATTACCGCATCTTAGTGCCCCGTGTCCTAAGCCTAATTTATTGCAACAAAGACACTAAAGTCCTCTTAAATTGTCTTTTCATAATGAATAAATTTAAACCGGCTAATTAATATCCAAACTAACCCAATTTGTCAAATTGATTTGTATTTTAGTTAATTGTGAAACTAATTACCCACCCCGAACAAATTAACAGGTTTCTGGAAATGACCAAGGCTGGGGTTTTTTTTTTAAAAAAAAAGATTTTTTTTCCCTTCCTGGGCTAAGAAAACTGGTTCCCCCCCCCCCTCCTGCAGCTCTTGATGTGATGAATAAAAGTCATAAATCTGTATGATTAGTGCAGGAGAAGTCTAAATGGCTTCATATTTCATTTGAGGTTTAACAGAAATATCCATGCCCCGTTTTAATGAAATTAAATAGGTGGGGGGAGGTCAGAAAATGAGAATATCTATAGGGACTGTATTTGAACAACAGGCAAACAAACAACACAGAGGCACGAATGAGGCGCCTTTGCTTCGTGGTTTGTTTTCTTCCCAAGATCTACAACGTTTTCTCCAGGGCCTATAATATTCCTGAACCCAATTGGTGGGTTCCCATAACTACAGACGCAGCTGCAAAATCCTGAAACAGGCCATACTCATATTTATCGTGACACCATCGGTTCCCGAAGCGTCTGTGCGGGAATCCAGCATGTCAAGAAACCTCCAGGTCGGAAGGCGTTGTAGGAAAGGAGCCCAGTGCGGCCAGATGTGGGTGGGGGAGCTAGTCCATGGGTTGAAATCTCCTCGGCAGAGTACGAACACACTGCGTAGAGGGGGTTTGCTGGTTGCAGTAATCGGCTCTCAGGTATTCTCGACTGCGCCCCGTATCAGTTCTTGGCAGCTGGCTGTCTAACTTCCCGCAATCTTGGGAATTAACTGAGGGGCACTAACTAACCCCCCTACTCTTCATTTCCCTCTTGTCACCAAGAGGATGTTTTTCAGAATAAAAGGGAGGAAAAGACCTAGAAGGGATGGGAGGCAGTGAAGTAGCTCCATTTAACACCGCCAAAGAGATTTCTACCTGGAAAGCAAAAACGGTTAATACCCTCCCACTTTTTGCGCAATCTATAGGCTCAACGGGCGTCTCTGCCCAGTTAGCTAAAGTGGCAGATAGAATTATAAGGATAAATCGTTGGAGAATATTGCTAAGGTGAGGAATAATAAGCAGAGGATGGCCGTGAACGTCATTCCTCGATCGACCTCCAGGGTCCAATTAAACTTTAGGGAGTCTTAAAAGTTTGCAGCAGGAGTCAAAAGACCCCTGACGGTAACTTTCGAATGTGGAACTTGGGTACACAGTGAGAGAAAACACGAAGGCAGAGAAATTGTGTTGCTGATCTTTTCTATGTACTTTTATGTACTGTATACTAAAGTACTATGTATTATGTACTATGTATACTTGTACCTGAAAGCTCCTTATTTGATATTTGTCACGCACCTTATTTCCCCCCCCCCCCGCTATCAAGACTCCAGTACAACATACACAAACATACGAATGTTGACAGAGTTATGACATTCAGATATATGCCATCATGGATGTTGATGACTACAATCTGACAACTGAGATTAATACAGTAAAGATCTTAAATAACCTTCCTGGATCTGGTGTACAACAAGTGCAGCACAATGTACCTGTGGAGAACTATGGAAGAAGGAATTTTGGAGACTCTTTTAACTGCAACTATTGTTTATTTTGCACTGTCTGATGAACTGACTCTTGCTTATTTATTTGCATGATTTGCTTCCAGGGGAGGGGGGCATTTTGCAGAGATAAGCATAATGTGACAACAAGCTTAATTGTGTTTGGCATTTTGTTTATTTAATTGTATCCCACCTTTATTATTTTTACAAATAATTCAAGGCAGCAAACATATCCAACATACATATCTAACATGCCCTCCTCCTCCTATTTTATCCACAGCCAAGAATGTCATGTCGTGAATTGGGTGGGCTGAGAGAGAAAGTCTGGCCAAAATCATTAATGTTTCTTTCGTGGCTAAGGCAGGATTTGAACTCATGGCCTTCTGCTTTCTAGTCTGGTGCCTTAACCTGTAAATAGTTCTGTAGAATTGGAGGCCTTGTTAGTCATGAACGCACCTAGGTATCATCTGAACCAGCAAAGCATTTCTGTTCTTCATGTGTAACCATCCAATGTGAAGCATACGGTTGTTAACCGAAAACTGAAGAATTTGTCTCCCCAGAAAACAGGTGTTAACACCTCCACCTTTCCAGGATAGACCTGAAGTTCTTTAGCAGCTGCAGGAAAGCCGAACGACAAATGCGTCTCAAGCCTCCTTGAGGAATCAACGAAAAGTTTAAAATAAGGTACCTGCTGAATCCACGCTTCTTCATTTGTTTTTGTATTTATGGGTAAACAACAGCAGCAGCAGCAAAATCTAACATGCATGCATTCCTGGGTGGAGGGAAAAAAAGCATGCATTAAGAACACCTTTGGAAGCATTAGAACTAAATATTGCGATGACAAGGAATGACATGTTAATCCAAAATTCAGGGGTTAGGGATAAAAACTGCAGACTTCAATAGCCATGCTGGTGAATGGACTCAAAATTAGGGATCATTCTCAGATTCTGATAGTAAAGAAATAAGGTGCTAAGGAGCTGAAGAAGCTTCTTGATGAGAGGTGAAACGTCTTCAAAGAAAACCCAGAAAGTCCAGTTGCCTCTTGGGAAAAAAAAAAAAAGCACTTTAGGGGCAGAAAAGATGCTACGTTTCCTACAGATTCCTTGCTCTTAAAAAAGGACAGCTAAAATACTGATAAAGTCAAATTCCACAAATTTCCTTCTTCTTCAGTTTGCGATGCCATCAAAATTAGAGCGGCTAAAATGCGTTTCGTGGTTTGGGGTTTAACACCTCCCCCTCCCCCACCCCCTCCCCCAATTGGCCTCGTCTCCAATCTTACGACCCGAGGAGGAGGAAAGGGAAATCTAACCGGCCGCTTCCTCACCTGCCGCTTCTCAAAGTGGCCCCGCGGATAAGGCTGGGCAGGTCGCTGGGAGAGCCGTTGCGTGACCTCTCTTGGTTAGACACCCGGAGTCGGAGACACCCTTTTAAGCGGGTCGTGGGAACCTCGGAAGATGCAAAAGCGAGCAACCTCTGTCAGCGCCTGCCTCATTTACGCGAGAAACAAGCGAAAGGAGTCTGTGCTGGTAAAGCCCTCCTGCCCGTCCCCTCGCCCTCCTTCCCTCCCTGGTTCGCCTGCCTGGAACGATCGACGCCTCTTTTTCATCCCGGCCCCGGAAACGGCTCTGGCGACAGTTCAGCCACCCTCCCGGCGGCTCCCTTGCCTGGCGCTCGGGGTAAAATGGCTGCGCTTCTTCCAGAAAGGTGGGGAAGCGAAGCGAGAGGTCTTTCGCGGACTGCCGCACTACGACTCCCAGCATCCCTCGGAGGGACCGTGCCGAGCTCTGGGAGTTGTTGATCGACAACATCTGGAACACTGGAGGGTCCTCCCCCCTCCCTTGCGCTGGTTGGAAGGAAGGCCGGGTGATGCGGAAAGGCCGGGTGATGCGTAAATTTGATGCGCAAATTTACATTTGAAAATTCGCGCTCCCCATCCAGGGACAGCTTCTTAAATTTGCATCTCTGCCTGTCTATTAGTCTATTGGTCACTTCGCTGGAAGCAAGGAGCTGATGGGCCACTGAGCAGGGGTAACATTGGACCACCTTAGCCCACCTGGGGAGAGGTGGCAGTGACGGTTTGAATCGGTTAAAAATCGCCCCTGTGGTTGCTCCTGGTTGCTATAACTATTATACCAAGCCACGCCCAGAGCCGGTAGGGAAAAAAAAAATTGAATTTCACCCCTGCCCCTGAGAACCTTCCTCCTCGTCCTAATAGTTACTCCGTTTCACTAGGGTCCGTGCTGCAAAACCTCGGATGACCGCTAGGTAGCCACAAGGCTAGAGCACGCTTTAGCTGTCTGCTGCCACCTTGTGCTCCAGCTGATCTTTGCATCCTATATCTGGGGGCTCGATAGGAGCTCGTCTCCATCGCATGCTCGCACGAACCCCCCTGAGGTGGTTTATCCTTAACCCTGATTCACAAAGTGGGATAGATCGCCAAGTGGTTCCTTCAGGATTTTGAGTTATTTATTAATTAAATGTATTTCAATGGCAACATTACGATGCATGGTTTCAGGTCTGGAATATGAACCAATGTGAACTGAAACATAGACAGTATTGTCCTTTCAACATACAATGTTTGTGCCTGTTGTGTTGTGTGATTCCAGACAATGAAAAGAGGATAGCATCCCACTGCTTTCTATGGTATCTAGCAATTTCATTTTTTTTGTTCTGTTGTGCTAATTGCTGGATTCTTGGGAATCATCTGTAGATTTAAAGACGGATACAATGGGACTCAGAAGAGAAGTGTTGCTTCCCCACGTGGCATTAAAGTGTAGGGTAAAAACTTTCAAGTCAAGCTTCACTAGTGTTGACTTTTTGGATACATCCACATTAGCTTTCTTAGCTTCACAACGTTTTTGTATCCCCTAGTTTGCTGAGGGTCCAAATAGGATCCAAGCACATTTGCTTGTTCAGTTGAAGATGTGTGGACTTCAACTCCCAGAATTCTCCAGTGGCGCGTTCCAGCCATTGAAGCATTCAAGCAATCTGGGTTAGCCCTGGACACTATTCACAGAGGAACAGTCAGGGGTCACTAAGACTTTCTCCCCCATAAAAGGAACAGACTCTGACCTTATGGTACAACCCTAAGGATTCAAATGATTTTCAGCTATTTTGTGGACATTGCACAGAGAATTTTCTTGCTTAGAACTTCAAAAGTCAATCGTTGAAAAAGAATTGTTTCCAGACAGCACCATCAGCAATGGAAAGAGGTTGCCTTGTCTTCACTGCATACAATTCCAGTTTTGACTTAATATGCATTAATATGTTCAGCTCTTTTCCTCCCAGTTTCCTTTTTACTCTCAGTTCAAGTCGTTTTTGCATCTAGGAATTCAGCAAAGCAATTCAAACTGCATTTCCCCTCGTTTTATCATCATAGAAACAGTAACACTTTAAGGTAGATTGGGTTAGTGTAGATAGGTATTTCTCAACCTTAGAAACTTTTAAGAATATGAACTTCAGTTCCTAGAATTCCCCAGGCAGCATGGCTGGTTAAAGGAATTCTGGGGATGAAAGTCCACACTCTGTAAAGTTGAGAAACATCCACCTCCTAAAGTCTTCTTCCAGATTAGGTTTCTAAAATATAACATTTTCTAAAGGAGAACAGCTGGTTTTTCTTAGGTTGTCCTATTGGGTGGTATTACTGTCCTCCTGTATTGTTTGGTTGGACTATTCTCCCTACAATCCACAACCAGGAACTCATTGAAATGTCACGCTGCCAAGGATCAAGGGATACATAAATTGGAGATGTGGCCTGTCAGTTAGGAGGGGAAATGAACTGAAAGAATTAATGGGCTCCCCATTATCGTATATTTGGCGACCTCATTGCATGGTTTTCACAATCCCTGGGAGTTTCAGGGAGTTTCACAATCCCCCGGAGCCTGTGGGAGTTCTTATCCCATATAATTGGGGGGGGGGGGGGGCAAGGGCATGTGGAGCTTAATACTGTGCTCAGCCTCTTTCAAACGCACAGAATACAATGGTGGGATGGAGTATTTGAGATTCGTGACAAAGCTGACCTCTGAAAAAAAATTACAGAGCTGCGTTATGTGCCGCCAAATTGTGATCCATTCTTAGCGACCACATGGAGAGATTTTCTTCGCGATGATCTTCGAGTCCTTTACCTGCTCGGCTTTCAGGCAGGCGTGGGGTCTTAGCTAGAAAGGGAAAGGCCTTCCTTGGTCGTCTTGAAAGTGGCCGGCTCTAAGCTGTTAAAAACTGAGACCTACGAACGGGATCGTGGGAAAGGGAACCTTCGAGGGGGGCGATGGGACAAGGGGTTTGCAGTGATCTCCGTGTCACGGAGCTCTCGGAAGCTTCACAGGCTCCTATGCCTGCCATTCATTGCCTCGTTTTCTGAACTATGTCCGTGAGCCTTTGTTCGCACTGCACTCTCATACATCGTCTTTGCATTGTCTGGAATCATGCAATGGGCGCAAACATTGCACGTCGTCACGGGACTCAATTGCGCTTGATTTCTCGGGGATTCGGGTGGGAAAACTGGGTTACTCAGGGTCAGCCCGCTTAATTCTCGCGGATTGTGTGGGAAGGTCCTCAATCCAAAATGACCTTGACTTTCTCCCTCCTCTTAGTCCTTCCGTCTTAAGGCTGCTTCTTTCATCATCTGCCCAGCTTTTTACTTGACCGCCCCAGCTCTTGCGGTTCTCTCTCTCTCCCTCTCCCTCTCCCCTCCCTTCCCTCCCTCCCTCTCTCACACACATTCCGGAACTCCCAAAGGGGAACGAGCTTTGCTACCGGGCTTTGGTGGGGGCAAAGAAGCCCGGGCAGTTGCTTTCATTCTGTCTGACCGCAGTTCAGCTTGCCAACCTCTCATACTCGCGGCGGCAGGCTTTTCTCTCGAGCTACTGCAACCGCGATGCTTTCCAAAGCAAAAGCTGCTTCTGTGATCACAAGGCCGGGAGAAAAGGGGCGCCTACAAAGGCCGGGGGGAAAAGAGCCAACTTGCTGCAGCCTCTCGCGGAGAACTAACTTTTGCAGGCACTTCTGCTCCTAAAGTTTGTAAGATAGAGCGTGGCGCGCTGCAAAAGGAGCTTTTCCCGCAGGAAACGGAGCTAGCCAGGCCCGAAGTGGACGGCACTTTCAAAGGAGGAGAAAAAGATACCCCGGGAAAGTTGCAACTTAAGGGAGATGCGCAGAGCCTCCTTAAAACCAGTGGCTCTTTCCCCGAGTTAGTGTGGCCAGATGGTCTCGGATAAGAAGCAGAGCGAGCCAAGCGCTTCTCTACCGAGTCCGGCTCTTGTTGGGTAGCGGCGCCCCTTCCTCTTTTTTGCTCTTTGGAAGCTTGCCTCGACCTTGACTGTCCTTCCAGACGAACTTCAGCGCCCCCCACCCTGCCCAAAATGCATTACGCGGGCGGGGTATGCCGAGGTCCCGGCCACTTGCCAGAAAGCACGACCGCCAGCGTTAGTCCAAAAGGACCCCTCTGCCCCGCTCAGTTGGCGGAGGTCCTGGAAGGGGGAGAGGGAGAAAAAAGCAAGAGCGAGGCGAGCTCAAGCAACCTCGCCCGGCACTTATATGTTCACAATACAAATTCTCCCTTTACTCTTGCTACGCCCCCCCATACCCCCGCCTCTGGAGGAAATACGGAGGTGTATTTGCAAAATGACCCACGCAAACCTTCCCCGGTCCTTGCCCACTTCGCTTTGTGGAATCCTAAGACATGTCCAGCAGGTTAGGATCAAGTAGCTAAGAACAAGCGCAAAGGGGGCAATTTTGAACTGAGCGCACGGGCAGCCTCTTAGAAAGCCTCTCTTTGTGCATTCTCATCAGGTTCTCATCTGATAATGTTAATTTTAATGATCCGAGATGCTTTCACCATTGCAAATATGTAGAAAAGACTGCAGTTTGTCCCTGATCCCTCTTGAAATTTACAGTCTTTTATTTATTACAGTCTTAAAGTAGTGATATCTTTCGCTTTTCACCCACAAGTGGTTGGGCGCTAGCTAAATATTTAGATCTTTATTTAGATCTTTTCTCACCAACCTGCCGTCCAACAAAACCTCCAATTCGTTTCACCCCAAAGTAACTAGCCCTCAAGCTTTGGAAGGGAGCAGGAAGCCAGAGTTTCGCTTGGGCAGGGCCAGAAGGTGCCTGCGTTGACAGGTGTGAGCCGCGGCCAATGGGCTGCTCCAGAGCACAGCTCCGGCCACCAATCGGGTCCGCCCTCCCGGCAGACCAATGGGATCCCCGCCTGAATCTTCAAGGCCTCTCTGAACGGGCAGCTGAGGTGTCTCAGAAGCTCGTGGGGCAATCGAGAGCGGCTGTCGCGCATCTTCGGTTGGGAAACGCGCAGCTGACGACCCGTTTGTGGGAGCGCCAGAGCTGCGGGGACGAGCGCCGGATCTTCGCCCTCTGGGCTGCCGAGCCGTGCGTAGCGATGGCCACCTGCACCTTGTGAGCCGGCGAAGCGCTCGGCGTGAGTGGAGCCGATGGAGAAGTCCAAGAATTTCCGTATCGACGCGCTGCTGGCGGTGGATTCTCCGAAGGCAGCGGCATCCTCGACGGCTCAGACCTCTCCTCTGGCCTTGGTCACCTCTCTGTCCGGAGGGCCCGGTAACACCAGCACCGGCTCCAGTTCCAGCTGCAGCCCGCCGTCCTCGGCCGAGGGCCATAAAAGCGCATCATCCGAGTGCCTGCGGACGGAGAGCCCTTCGCCGTCCCGTATTCTCGGCGCGCCCTGCGGCTTGGTGCCCAAGCCCAGCTTCCTGACGGGTGGCGCGGCCGCAGGTGGTCCCCATCAGCACCCGCACGCCCACCCACACGCCGCTCTGGGGCTCCAAGGCGGCGCGGGGCTGCACCCCCAGGCGGCCCTTTACGGGCATCCCATGTACGGGTACCCGGCGGCGGCGGCCGCCCTGGCCTCCCAGCACACTGCCCTCTCCTATTCCTACTCCCAGGTACAGCCTTCGCACCCGGCTGCCGACTCCATCAAACTCGGCGCCGGCACCTTCCAGCTGGACCAGTGGCTGCGGGCCTCCACCGCCGGGATGATCTTGCCCAAAATGCCCGACTTTAACTGTGAGTATGGTGCGAGGGCTCTGGGGAACCCCCAGTCCCTCTGGCCGGTGCTGTGTGCCTCGGCGGGCTTCCTCGGGGGTGGGCTGGGCTGGGCTGGGCTGGGCGAGTGGGACTGCTGGGAACTGTCGGATTTGGGGAGACGAGCCTGGAAAGCCTCTTGGCCTTAAGTATATCTTCCTCCCTTATAAGGGGGCCCCTCTCCCGGAATCTGGAAAAAAAAAAAAGTCCTGCATGCCAAAGATTTTGCTGGCAATGCTGGATGCCTTGCGCTTGTTGTGGGGAGGGGAGGAGGGTGTACGCGGCAGGGACATTTTTGCCCAGCGCGCGTGCATCAGTTCCTCTACTGAGCAGCCTGGAGCTGTGTTCTAAAATCCCTAATGCCCTGCCTGGCCTGGCCTCTCTCCTGCCGCTCCCACCTTCGCCAGAGCTCCCTACCGGGTCGTTCGCAGGGGGAAATGGGGTGTGTGAATAACGCTTCACTCTGCACCCCACACACCTTCAATTGTTTGCCTTCCACGTGGGCTGGGCTGCCGTTTTCATCGGCGTGATGGGAGATGTAGTCGTCCCCCTCCCCAGCCTGGGGAGGGGCACGGATTGGGACGGCAGGGAATGATGGGGGTTGTGGTGGGTGAAGTGGACTCGGTGAGGTTTCCGACCGAGGCCGAAAGGCAAATTTGTCCCCTAAAAGCTGCTTGTACAGTAATGACCAAAGAGACAAATGGAGACTCAGGGATGATTATTAGCGAGACCCCTTCCTTCTCCCACCTACACCCAGGAGGAGGGCAGAGGAGGGGAAGAGAGGCTTCAGATAGTATCGGGGTTTTGATCTCTTGACTAGGCACTTCCGAGAGGATTGCTCCCTATTCTACAATTACAACCGCTACCCTGGTGGTCAAACGATTTTTCTTCGGTGAGCGCGCCGTGGAAAGATACAACGAAGAGCTGAAATTGGGCTGGATTCGGAAAGGCGGATTTCTGTAGGAAACGTTGGCAGCCGAAGTTTAAATCAGTCAATTATAGATTTCTTTTCCTAAAAATTATGTAATCCAAGATAACGCGAATTAATTTCGCAATTCTTTTTCTCTGGACTGGACTGTCTATAGAGCTAGGTGGGAGTGAGGCCTCCTTTGCTTTTCTTGATATCTCTGTAAAAAATAATAATATAGATTTCCCGAGGAGCTTCCTTCCTGACATGTTTTAATTGTGCTGAAAAATTCCCAGCAGGTAAGGATAATTCCCCCCAGATTATCCCTATCTTTATAAATGGGAGACGGGGTGGGTGGGTGGGTGGGGGATAAAAGGAGTTGGCAAGTTTTCTACCCATCTGGCCCAGAGTTCCGTGGAAATCTTGGAAGACTTAAAGATAATGTTTAAAATATCATAAGCATAAAAATGTTTCTTCTAAGTAAAATCTAGATTTAGAAGTCTTTTTTACTTTTATTTTTTTAAAGCCGACCTCTTCAATCGGTTAGCAGGAGGCAAGGATATTAGTTAAAGGACCAATTCATTTCACCCTGAATTCAGCGATGGCTGAAATCTATTTTGAACGAAACCGGTGGGCCTTAAGTCGGGCAAGAATCTAAGATTCGACGCTCAAATGGGCGAAACGTCCATTTTCAAAAATGGGAAAAAAATAGTTTTTTAAGCTTTATCGACCCTCCTCACGATGAATGCCAATGACTCTTTGGAGGCAACTCAGAGGCGTTTTTGTTTTGTTTTTTTTTTAAATTTCAAAGCGCCTTTCGAGGTCGCTGGACCGCCGCTGAATTCTCTGCTTCTTCGTTTCCCTGTGAAAAAAAGCAGGGAGCGGCAAACGGAATCTGCCCCATCGCTTGCCTTTTGCTAGTTGAGCCTTTCCTTGGCAAGCTGGGCTCGGGTCTTTCCCCCTCTTCCCCCTTAGGAATTAATGGAAAACTGGCTCCGATTTTCCCGCCAGCTCTCCGGGTCCCTTCGCCTCGGATGACAGAGATGCTCGCCGAGGAACCAACCTCCAGCGTGGGCTCTGAGAAGAGAGTCACAATTCCTGCTCGCGAGGAAGCCGAGAAGGGACGAAGCTCGGGAGAGGAGGGTGCGCCTCCTTCAGCCTTCACTCACTCTCCAAAGAGAGGATCGGGGAGGTGGCGAGGTTGGGAGGGGTTTCCGGGAGGGGCAGTGGCCGAGATGGTGCTGTACGCGGAGAGAACTGCCTGAACAGGCAGATCTGGGAAGTTTCTTTGGTTTGATTTACCCCTCTTGCGTGGGGAGGGGACACTATTTTATTGACCGCTTCCCCTCCTGGTCCCCTGCCCCGAAGAGAAAGGAATCCGGAAAGCTGGAGAGGAATTTGGAGTTGATTTTGATTTACACCGTGATTCAGGGCGACCAATTTGATTTGATTCCTCGAGATTCCTCTTCTACAGCTTCCAGCTCGGATCCTCTTCTCCGGAACTCCATTTAGACAGTCCAATTTCCTTCTTTCGAATCTAGGCGATCCACCCTAAATCCTTTTAGGGATCCATAGGATTTGCAGCAATAATCTCTCTTGGGCGACCTTACTACATCATCTAGTCTGCAGGCGCAACATCCAGTCTGCAGAGGGACGAAAGCGCTCCCTTCCTTTCCTTCTAACGGCGATCCAGATTTTCGCCAGTTCCTTCTCTAACCCAGCCCGCCTTCGCAAGGCAATCCTGCTCACCTTCAGCGGGAAGCTGTTCCCTATGTGCGCATATGGGGCTGAGGATGGCTAGTGAGGCCTCACTTTACGGTCCCAGATCCCGGTGCTCCTTGGCGAAAAGTTAATTTGGAGACGAGCGGAGACCTCGGTTTGTGTGTCGGGGAGTGTCCTTTTCCAAGTAGGAAAAGTTTACCGGTAAACCTCCTTCTTTTCCTATATCAAAAAAGTGGGCACGAATTTGATGCCAATGGATGGGTGGCGGAACTCTTATGAGCCAGGGTAGGGAGAGGAGGAAGGATCCACAGCATCGGGGTAGGCAATCTGCAGGCAAGGCAGCCCGCCGTGTGAATCTGAAGCCTCGCTAGATTCCACAGCTCTCTTTGCCTTGGTTTAAATAGCACCTTCAAGTGCCCCCGTGTTTAGCGCGGCCTCAAAGGCGAAGCCGCTGCCCCGAGGACGTTATAATAAAAATGCGACGGTCAGAGCGGGGAAAATAGTCCTCTTGAGTTAGTTTAGGATTGGGGCAATCTTAAAGAATGCTTCGTTGTACATAATAGATTTTCGCCCAGCTGGTTTTTTTCCCTATCCAATTTTCGGCTCCTCTGTTATCTCTCTGCCGCCGCAGAAGCGGGGATGCAGCGCCCTCTAACGGCGCAGCGCTTCTCCGCCTGCCGCGACTCACGCCCCCTTTTGGTTTCTGATCTTCTCCCACAGCCCAAGCTCAGTCCAACCTTTTGGGTAAATGCCGACGGCCTCGCACCGCGTTCACCAGCCAGCAGCTGCTGGAGTTGGAGCACCAGTTCAAGCTCAACAAGTACCTGTCCCGGCCGAAGCGCTTCGAAGTGGCTACGTCGCTCATGCTCACCGAGACGCAGGTGAGTGCATCGGAGGGGGGGAGGTGTTGGGAAGGGGCGTCACTTCCCAGGTAGCTCAGCACCCTTCGCGTGGAAGGCAGCTTTTGGAGGAAGCTTGAATCCATCCTCGGGGCATTGTGACGGACCACACAAGTACTCCCCCAATCTCTGGTTCAGCGTTGGAAATGAGAAAGGAAACCATACTTTTCACTCATAACAATCAAACAATTTATTGAAAACAAAACCTTTAAAAGATATGGTTGTTGAGCCATTGATTTCAATAGTCAAAATAAAAGGTGGAGATAACCCTTATAGTAATATAGAAGTTCACCGAAATTAGGAGGAGGCGGCTTAAATAAACACAATAGTCTTGAGAGGACAGGGACGTCTGTTTACATAAGTTTTGTGTGTTTAGCAAAAAGAGCACAGGATGAATCAGAAGAGTGACATAAAATTTATCAATTGAAAACTTCATTAGTTTGCCTTGTGCAAGGCAGATTTCAAAAGCCTCCAAGTTTTGATGGCTAACTTCAAGCTAGAAGGTACCAGTAGAGGAGGCAACTTTAAGCAGCAACGCTCAGCATAAGCAGATACAAACTACCGCATAAATATCCCATGAGGTGGTACGTTTGTAAGAAGGTTATCTGACTGGCATCATGGAAGGAGCCAAGGACCTCAACCCAAGCCTTTCCTTCTAAGTTTATCAGGATAATTAAACTATTCATTATTAACCTCAATAACCTTAAACTATCCATGATTGACCTCATCCCTTTTGTAAGAGGTCTGTAAGGAGCGTGCATCGTGCCTCCCATCCCTGTCCTATTGTCCCCATTTATTCGTACCTATTTTCTATATTCTTAGTCATGTTTATATGAGACCTTACAAGACCTTTTCTCTTGTAAGCAATTGACAAATCAAATAAGCTTTGGAGTTTATTTTTAAAGAACATAAGATCCTTTCACTTGTCCAGTTCCATTGTTTCTTTCTCCTTTGCAAACTTTCCAAAAGCTGAAATCTCATTTCCGGTTCTGGGATGTTCAGATGGTATGTAAACATAACTGCCAATCTCTGATTATTTAAACATGCCTGAATTTAGTTTTCTTGCTGCGCAGTCTTTCCATAGCTGATTTCTTTAAATGTTCACACCCAATTTCCCGCTTTCTGCCTCCCACCATAAAATCCATTCTAAACAAGATAAGCAAACAGAACATGACTAAAGTGAGACAAGATGGAGTGGAAGGAAAATAGACAGGGAACACATCTGGACTGCTGTGTGCATTTAAAAAATGGAAAGGAGAGCATAGGTGTTACATTTCAATTCTTGGGGGAAAGTGGAATCTAAACAGAGAGAAGAAAGGGCAAAGTATTTGATTTAAGTTCTGGAGAATAAATTGCTTAAATTTAACACGTTTGATAGAGAATGCGCACACATACAAAGGAGGAACTTCATATCTGCCTTATAGGATCTTATAACGATCCCATTTTTCTGTCATACGATTTACAAACTTTAGAGCAGGAAACTGTATATTTCAGGATACTGCTGGCCATCAAATTCTATCAGCTATAGCCAACATCCCAACTTGTAGTGACTTCAGTAATTAGCATTTGCAAAACTGGGCTCACAAATTTCCGTAAATCATCCTCCAACCTAGCAGGATGTGTGAATTGAGGCATTTTCCTTTCTAATTCATGTTTGTAGCTACTTCCAGCTGAAGAGAAGATCTATAGCTTAGGGTTGAGTAATATAATTCTTGCTGTTTTCTGAGTTTGGTTGTTTGTTTGGAGTCATTTCAGGTAATATCATCATCATCATCATCATCAATAACTGGCTTAAAGAACACCAACGATTCCACACTTATTAATATAAATCAAGTAACAACACCTTGTAAAGAAACCCAAGTGAAAACAAGTATGGTTTAGGGCAAGGCACAAACCCTGAGACAATCCCATCCAATGCTTGGCATCCAGTTAGGCTTGGTTTGATTTTTCTCTTTTTTAAATGTTTTCCTTGATCAAATTTTGATTGCAAATCTAGAACTGGTTCAGCTAGTGTACAGAACAGCTGCACCAAAGTCAAACTGATGGTACGTAAGTAGTAAAGTTGTAAGGCAAATGCTGCTAATGATCTATCCTCACTTTGAATGCAAGTATTGTACCCAAGCCAGAGTAGCCCCATAGCAAGGTAGTAGAAGGCAAATAAATTTAACAAATAAATAATGAAACAAAACATCAATGGGCAAATTATCATTCCACTCCTGGTGGACCCATGTGATGCCAGCCTAAACCAAACCAGGCTATTAGAGATCCTAGCCACTATGGTTACTCATTCAGCCAAACCATGTCTTTAATGATGTGAGCCCAGTCTGTTTCCCCTCCTTTCTGTAGGTGAAGATCTGGTTTCAGAACCGACGCATGAAGTGGAAACGGAGCAAGAAGGCCAAGGAACAGGCAGTCCAAGAAGCTGAGAAACAGAAGGGTGGAAATGCTGAGCAAAACAAGGGGGCAGAGGAGGGGCAGCTGTTGCTAGGGGGTGCTGAGAAGAGCAATGTGGGTCGCCGCCTGCGGGGACTCAGAGATAGTGAGCCGGAAGAAGAGGAGGAGGAGGAAGAGGAGGTGGAGGAGGAAGAGCAACATTCTAGACATTGCTGTCCCTGCACCTCCCCTGACTGCTCTGATAAGGATGATGGTGGGAGGCAACCCCAGATCAGACATGGGGGGGGCAACCCAGAGCTGCCCCAGGCTCAGACTCCTTAAACCTTGATAGGGCTTGTAGTCCAATGCATTTGGAGAGCACCAGCCCAGGCAGGGTACCTCCAAACTTAATAGCTTTTCAGTTATGCACCAATTCCCAAGCAGTTATGCCCTAACCTTTCCAAAATTCTGGCCCACAATCTGTCCCAGAAGAATCAACTTTTCTCAAATTAAAGATTATTATATGGGTGAGTGGTAGGATGAATGCAACTTACCTGTGACTTTGGGCGTTAATTGGCTAGCCCTCCAACATCCTTTTGGTGTCTTTCAATGAATATTGAAGCAACATCATTTTTCAGTGTCTAATGGGAAGATTTAAGGTGCCAGTTCTGTTATGTATACCCCTGATGTAACCTTCAGACTTCTAACCTTTCAGCTTGCCAGCCACAGCCAATGGTCATAAAGAATTAAAGACCTGGTCATTGAAAATGCCACTGCTATGCTCCCCCCCCCCCGTCTGTTCCAATGCTTTTTCCCTCTTCCACATTAATTCTATCAATAATGGTAGACATAAAGCATCATTTAAAGACTGAATCACAAGGTCAGAAAATGGCACTTGAAACTTATTTTCCCTTCTGAGGTTTGATGTTCTTCAACTGCTATGAAAATGTTGTTGTTTATTCTACAACAAGCAAGCTAAGAATGTTACACAATGATTGTTGGAACCACTCAGAATCTTAGGAGGGCTTTATTACCTTTATTTTTATATACTGTATTTATATTAAAAAAAATAACTTCCGCTTATGCATGCTAAATTATTAATCTCCCACTGTCTTCATTACATTTAAAATAAAGTTTTATACATAACCTGTGAAAGTTTACTAATTCAAAATAACTGGGTTTGTGCCTTTTCCACCAAGGTAGATCATTAACTTGGCCAATTCCTTTCCATAATTTCATAAAAAAGACAAATTAGGAGGATAATATATCTTGTTTCAAAAGGGGTGTGGTGGCTCAGTGGCTAAGACGCTAAGCTTGTCGATCAGAAAGGTCAGCAGTTCGAACCCCTAGCACCATGTGATGGAGTAAGCTCCCATTACTTGTCCCAGCTTCTGCCAATCTAGCAGTTCAAAAGCATGTAAAAAAATGCAAGTAGAAAAATAGGGACCACTTTGGTGGGAAGGTAACAGCGTTTCGTGTGCCTTTGGCATTTAGTCATGCCGGTCACATGATCATGGAGACGTTTTCGGACAGTGCTGGCTCTCTGGCTTTATAACGGAGATGAGCACTGCCCCCTAGAGCTGGAAATGACAAGCATGTATGTGCAAGGAGAACCTTTATATTTACCTTTATATCTTGTTTCATTATTGGGAAAGAAACTATGGTAAGAAAAATATAATTCCCAGTAAGATGTATCAACACCCAATCACCTTCCATTGATTCTACCATTAAATAGATTTGGAACTAAACCAAATTAGACGTTTCACTTCCCTCAAAAACGTAGGTCAGAGAAATGGCCAGAAACAAATGTGATTCTTGAAGGAGAAAAGCATGGTGGGCAACTTCAAGAAGATAAATGAAATATGTTCATTTATTACATTTTTTTATGATTGCCCATTCCAGAAGAATATTCTGGCAACTCAAGGGTTCTCCTGATTATAGCTCATCCAAGAAGCTTCTTCAAAGCTGAAGAAGCTTGTTAGAGAAGCAAAACGTTTTCAAAGAAAAATCAGAAAGTCCAGCTGCCTCTTGAAAAAGCACCTTTGAGGCAACCATGACCTGGATGACTGAGAATCCCCATGGACATTATAGCTTGTAGTTCCATTTTTGACTTCTTTGTGTGTGTTCTTCTCTTCCTCAGTCCACTCCCTTGACTTGAAGGAAGCAACTGTTAGTAGCCAAGTGGGAAAATTAAAGGCCAGGCCTCTGAAAATCTCGTCTGCTGGAAACAAGAGGGAACAAGACTTTCCGACAGATTAACTGAGTGGGAATACTGGAAAAAAAATATTTCAAAAGCAAAGGAATGGACTCTTGAGAGGCTGCTGCCTGATTCAGAAGAAAGTACTAAGGGGACTAAATCAGGCGTATGCTCCAATCAACACAGATTAAATAATTTAAACCAAAATAACCCAAGGGGACTGGTCTGCCCACTTGCAGGCAGAGTGGAATGGGTCTGCAGTGGACCCCATCAGCTATGGAATTCCATGTGGCAGGATCAAAAAGTCTCTTTCATTGTGATCCCCATCCTGTGGAACATTCTACCACTGGGGATGAGAATTGTTGCACCTTCCGGCTTTCCAGAAGGGCATTATAAACGGGGTTTTGCCAGTTGGCTTAAGTGCCCAGGGAAGCAGTATCCCCTATTGGATGGGGTAAGAAAATCTCATCCCTGTGGCATCAGTCTCCTTGTTTTAGTTTCTTATGTATTTCTTCTTTTGAATTATTCTCATACTAATCTATTTAATGTTTTATGCCTTTTTAAAAAAATAATGTCTATCAGTCTCTTACGGTCCCGATTGGTAAGATGGGCAGAATATAAATTTAATAAATAAATAAGTAGAATAAAATAAGCCAGTATAAATGTGGATTTGGGCTGTCCCAGGAAAACAGAGCTAGATTTAAAGGAAAGGTTTCCCTTTCTCTTACTTTACAAAGTTAGTAGAAAAAAAAATCTCTACATTTGCAAGGAGGTGGGTAATATTTAAGTCAATTGAACTCATAGGGTCTTGCCTTCTATCAGGTTGTGCTCTCAGTCAACAGCGTATTTAAAAGAATAAATAGAATTACTTTCAAATATCAACATTTATATCAGATTCTTTAATCATAACCCTTGATACTCTTAGATAAATTGAAACTAATTTGCCTCCTTGTCCTAATGACACCAGTTAAAAACTTGCCACTCTTAGAGCAATTGGATTCCAAGGAAGACAATTTAACATAAAATTGATTAGAAGATCCAGGAAAGAATATTCCCAAATAATGGAGAAGTATCTGTCCCATTGCTTCTATGAAATGATTATTAGAAACCAACAGGCTCTAAGTATTTAGATGGCCCTTATAAAGGATGAATATAAATAGAATAGAATTGTTTATTGGCCAAGTGTGATTGGACTTTGTCTCTGGTACATAAGCTCTCAGTGTACATACAAGCAACAAATGATAAGTCATCTACATATTCATAAAATACAATTATTATGGATCACAAGATACAACACTCAATGATAGTTGAAGGATGCTATATAAAAGCAATCCACCTAAATCATAACAGGAATACAAAGTAAAAGCAATCAATCATAAGATACAAACAACAAAGTTATGGCCATAGGATGCTTAAGGAATAGGTAATAGGAAATATGAAAAAGATAATAGTGATACAGTCCTACTACATGGTTTGATAACCCATCTTGAAAAGAAATGGCAAAGTATCCTCTATTGTGACAAGAAATTAAACATAACTTATCTCTACTTAAAAAAAAAACTTTTGAATTTACATAACTAGTCTGTCTTCCTTTCTCCCCCATCTTCCCAATGTAAAAAATCCCACATCACTTTAGCTACTCCATGCATCTGGTGAACTGCAACTCATGAACATATTTATTTAATAAAATGTGTTAGTTAAAAATTGCTGGATTCTTAACCTTTGATTACTTGAAAACTCCCCAGAATATCTCAATAATACTCTTGGCACCCCAGAATCCGAAGGCAAACCAAAGATCATTTTCTGAGTCTTGTTTTAATAGACGGATTAAAATTTATTTTCTGTAACAGAGCACCTAATTTAAAATAAATGGGAAAAATTCCTACCAAGCAGCCTTCTTTAACACTTTCGCTTTCTAAATCTTTCCATACATTACCAGGTGTTTCCAGAATGAAGGAACTAAACCAACAACTCCCAGCCTGGCCCATGGTGAACCTGCTTGAGAAAAGTGTAAAGAGAGATTTATTTGGCTTGTGGGTGTGTGAACTATGTGGGGAAGAAAGGGGTCATCTAGAGGTTGTGTTGATAGAGGAAAATCAGTCCTTTTCCTGGGGAATGTGTTCTTCCTTAGCAGTTACAAAAAAAGCCAGGGAACATTATTTTCATTACCAAATCCTACAATTCAATGGCAGAGAGGATCCTGAGAAATTTGATTTATCCATGAGGGCCAATGGAATCTGGATTGGCAAGTTAATCGGTAGATTTATGTGTCATCCTAAAACCATAATTTATCTATGTTTAATAAACTGTACTTGGTTAGATTTGCAAAAAAACCCAGAAAATCTACTGACTGTATTTACACAACCTATTTCCCCTTACTTAATTTAAAAGTAGTTAACTGGCCCAGTTTTGTGAATAACATTTTCACACAGCATGCCAAGGAAATATAGGAAAGGCTGATTGACATTTAATAGAATCTGTAACACAGCTATTAATCTGTTTCGGAGCGCCTATCCTATAATTTTACCCCTTATAACTAGTTGCTAAAAAATAAAAGGCAGCAATAGAATTTTAGACAACACAGCTTAACTGCAACATTTAACAGGGAATAAAAGATGTTGTATATGCATAATGATTTGTTGAAGTTTGTGATTTTGCGAATCAGGTGAACTATCCCAACACTTGCAGGATACTGTAAGTAAGTAAAGCATAATTGATCAGTATGGTCTATTCTGTTATTCCACTTCTGCCACAGAGAAGTTTGTACCTTCATGTGATGTCTAAATGAGAGGGAAATCACCATTTTTGTTTCATGAAAAATGGCAATTTCTAACCAAGACTGTCTATTTGTGCTTTCTCAATTACAGATCTTGAAATGTGAATGTAGCCTATTGTGAGAGGGAAAAAATCTCCCTTTCTATTCCTACACTAGGAAGTGACCGGATGCTCTTCCAGCACTGCCTTTAATATCCAAGATGCGGAAATTTATGGTATCTAGAACACTTCTAGAAATTCCTAAGCAGCCAGCAGATAATAATGAGAAATTCTGGGACCTATAGTTCAGCAATGTTATGTGTGTGTATGCACATACGTGTGCTAAATAACAGGCTCTTTACCTCTTCTACTTCAGTTCTTTGATTTGCAATAAACTGCAGATAATCGCCTGAGAAACATCATTGACATCCTCAGTTTACTCAAGGGTTAATACATGATGTGTATACCTTCCCACCTGGGCCTATTCATTTCCCTTTCACATTTGCTTAAGGGACACTTAACCTGCAACTGCCTTTGCTTATGGTGCAACCAGACAAAGGGGAGGAGGGCTTTCCTTCCCTTGGATCTGGGTGTTCAGGAGGGACTTCCCATCCATAAACAGAGCACCTTGATTTACCACCAAAACACCATTTATTTTGGTTTACTCAGCTGGAGGGGAATAAAGGTCCTTATCTTGATACAGCCCCAGCTGGGCCCTAAAGGCAGCTTTCTGCCAGCTAACACTGCAAACAAGGCCCCGCCAGGAAAAAATCTCTCTATCTCTCCCACGGGGTCAGAGGGGCTATCCTTGGGGCCAAGTGGAGTTGAAAGAGCCATTAAATAAAGCTGTGTCCAACCCACTGTCTTCAGATATCTTGGAGCTCTAATTCCTGGGTGACTGGCAATTTAGGAAATATAGGTTCTGGAACATTCTAAAAAATGGCCTTATTTTATTTCTATTCCTATTTTGTTTGTGTGTGTGTGTGTGTGTGTGTATGGAATGTATGTGCATGTACACTTTCTGGTCCTACAGACTTTGGGGAATCTGAGTTTTATCTGACAAATCGACACATATTTCAAATTATTGAGCTACTTGAGATCAACATCTGATCCCTGCAGCCATATAGTATTTTTGGCAGCATTACCAAATTGATCTGTAAGAGAACACAAGGCCCATCCATCTCACAAGGGAGAATTACTAGTACAAATAAGTCATAGTAGTAAGATGAATCAATAATATAAAAATTATGTATTATTTTTGTTAAAGTATGACATTTTCATTTATTATATGTAGAAAATACATCTTTAAATTATACAGAATGGTAATTTAGCAAAACAGTAGGGAATTTAAGCTTCTGCATTAAAACAAGATTAAAATTTACTAAAAGAATAAAATGGGATGAGAAATATAAAATTAATTTAGACATGATTACTATTTATTATGTATAAATCCCACTCAATGCTCCAAGAGTAGCTTTAAAAGAAAGTAAAATATCAAGGTACATTTTAAATAAAACTTCATTTTTTGCCCAAAATCTCCCAATGTTCATTGGTGATTTTGTCTTGTCTAAAAGCCCTGATTATTTAAAAAGTATATGTGCATATATTTCTAAATATATGAATATAAATCTGAATATAAAACCTTAGCTAGCTCCATGTTTTTGTGAAGTTATACAGAACAATGACATTTGTAGATCATATGACACCACATTACCCAAATAGTTTCTCTACTTTTCATAAGGGAAATTCTATAGTATGTTCTTGCTATTATAATTTCACTTTCGATTCTTTTGCTTTCAGTGTTTGAGTTACAAGATCAATTTTCTCTTTTAGCAAAGCACCTTCTTTAATATCCGGGTGAGCTTGAGTATTTTTCATCAAGAAATGTGTAAGAAAAAGCTTCAAGCCTTCATGTAGCATCCCTATCTTGGGATTGTCAGCCAACCTGGAAAATAAGAAAACCATGTTTTAAATGGTTTGTATTTTATTTTAGACAATGATAAGGCATCATAGTAGCTAAGGTAGGGGATTCAAGTCCTGCTCAGCCATGAAAGCCAGCTGGGTGACTTTGGACCAGACACTCTCTCTCTCACTCAGTCCAACCCACTTCACAGGGTGAGGAAAACAGGAGGAGGAAGGTGTGTTGGATATGTTTGCTGCCTTGAGTTATTTGTAAAAATAATAAAGGTGGGATATACATAAATAAAATATATAATAATAAAAAGCAATAAGCTAGTGCTAGATTCACAGGTTCATTTAGTGATTGTTAAGAGTTACAACGGTATTGAAAAAATGGACTTATAACTGTTTTTCACACTTATGACCGTTGTAGCTTCCCCATGGTCACATAATCAAAATTCAGATGCTTCAACTGGTTCATATTTATGACAGTGGCAGTGCCTCCCAAGATCGTGCAATCACCTTTTGCGAACTTTAACGGACAAAGTCAGTGGGGAAGCCAGAGCCACTTAACAACTGTTACTAACAACTGCAGTAATTCACTTTAACTGGAGCAAGAAAGGTCATTAAATGGGGCAAAACCCAATTAATAAATGTCTCATTTAACAACAGAAATTTTGGGCTCAACTGTGGTCATAAGCCGAAAACTACTTGTATCAGATGAACAAGATTTATACAGGTAGTCCTTGGTCTGGGGTCAGAATTTCCATTTTTTTGGGGGGCCACAATTGTTAAGTGAATCATCATCAGTCATTAAGCAAATCTGGCTCCCCCCCTTGACTTGTTAGTTGAAAGCCTGCTGGGAAGGTTGCAAATGGCAATCATGTGACCCTTTGATCAGGTGTTTGTGGGAGGATGCTGTAATGGTTTTAAATCTGAAGACATAAGTCATAAGGATTTTTCTTTCAGTGCCAGTGTAGTTTTGCACAGTTGCCATGGTGGCACAGTGGTTAGAGTGCAGTACTGCAGGCTACCTCTGCTGACTGCTGGCTGCCTTCAATTTGGCAGTTCAATCTCACCAGGTTCAAGGATAGCTCATCCTTCCATCCTTCCGAGGTGAGTAAAATAAGGACCCAGATTGTTGGGGGCAATAGGCTGACTCTGCAAACCACTTAGAGAGGGCTAGAACACACTGTGAAGAGGTATACAAGTCTATGTGCTCTTACCATTACCAAGCAGAAGAGGCTACCTGTGTCACTCTTTTATGGCTTGGTTGCTTAAGTTACTCAATACTTCCATCTGGGCTCAGCAGAAATACTGAGATGCTGTGTAAACATTTGATGCAAGGTGCACCCGGATTATTAATTTAAAAGCAAACTAACAAACAAATTCCCTTTTCTAATTATAAAAATGGCTCAGAACTCCTACTCAAAAAGACTTACTTTTCAAACATATCATTGAGAACTTCTTGTTCCGTTTCTAGGAATAATGCAGACAACACCTGTCGCAGAAAGTTAACTTTTGGCTTATCTAAGTCACCGAATTCAATCACCTAATTCAAAAGAAAGGGAAGATCAGATCAAAACAAATCCTCTCATTGGGCCTGTTTTTGTGCTTCAAAAATGATCTGGATGACAGCTTTGCATGACAAGGCCTGTCTGCTGGTGTCTAAATCGGCCTGAAAGACGGTGCTGTGCTTGCATGAGGGCCAAAACGTTATTTCAAAAATCATTTTTAAAATGTGCATGCTCCCACTGTCAACTTACCAAATATTTTTCAAAATATTATCACTTAGTGTGATATACTGAACATCTACTGTACATTAATGGGAAAAAAAGTCAGCAGCATTTCCCTAAGCTGGCTTCAATTTTTTGAACTTATAGCAAGAGTTTAATGTCCAATCATGACTCCATCATAAAAAAAAACAACTTTATACTTCGTAACTTTCAAGAATGTGATAGAATTTTCATTAACTAATGACAGCCATTTACTTAAACCTTAAAGTTATTACACCCCATTAGTCAGTGCAGTTAGTCCTTATGACCACAAATGGGACTGGAATCTCAGTTGTTGAGAAAAGCGGTCTTTAAGCAAGATATCATTGTGACTGCTTTGCTCATTGACCACAATCCTGGAACTCCTGACTGTGGTTCTTAAATGAAGATCTCACTCATTATTTATTGATAAAATTTGTAGACAACCCATTTTATCTCAAGGTAAACTCTGGGCAGCTTTCAATCATAAAGAATAAAAACTAAATAAACTAAAACGTAAATAAGTTAAGATGAAATCCAAACATGGAGACTCAATTAAAAGATGGGGAGGACAGGAGCAAGGGAGGGAGGGAGGTGAGATCTATTGTTATTCGATTGATCACCTCCACTGGGATTCTCTCCCATTGGAGCTCCACGCTAATGGCAGAGACAGATCTTTAGGCTGTTACGGAAGGCCAGGAGGGTTGTTCCATAGGGCAGGAGCAACAAAAGAGTAGGTCCATCTACTACTAGCTGGAATAACCAGGTTGTTAATGAAAAGAGTCTTATGTAAGGTGGAAAGTTCAGTGGGGTGGGGCAAACTGTAGGAGGCCTGGTGTCAACTAAAAAGATAACCACGACACGATGATCTGGACTGTAATAGACTTATTTTACAGGGTCAATCCCACCATGGTCATATCCTGTGGTCATAGGGGGCCAAACCTATCATGAAGTGCAGCGAATTCTCGATTTGAGGTGGTACAGGAGACAACTCCAATATTTAATCAAGTGGAAGGGCTACCTTTTAACAAAGGCATCCTGGGTAAAGAGTAGGAACGTCCAAGATGATCACCTTGTGATGAAGTTCCATGCAGAAAACCCAACCAAACCTGGGCAGTTTCCCCCCCCCCCCCACAACCCTGAGTTCTATACCTGTAATAATTCTGTTTTCTTTTTGTGTTGTACAGGTCACCTTCAGGAAGTGAGGGAAGCTGAATGTCAACTAAAAAAATAGTCCTTTGGTCTTTTTAGCTGCCAGAAAAAGGAAGTGGGGGAAAACTAGGCATTCCTTAAATGCCTAGATAATCACCCCAGCAGCCCAAAGTTGTCAGAGCATAAAGTTATTGGAGAGCATGATGGATGACTCTTGGAGATGGATGTGTCCCACTGGAGAAGTCACATCCAGGGGGTGGGATGGGGGGGAAGACCAGAATCAAAGGGGAAATATATGATGTAATTTAGAACCGGCTGCACCCAGCTCAACTCCAACATGGCCACTTTTAATAAATCTATTTTTTTTCTCTGAGATGCGCTAGAGACTTATGATTTGAATGGGGGTGTATTTGTTGGAGCCCTGACATCTGGCACAAGCCCCACATGCCTCTCTACTCAGGAGAAAATTCTTCCTGACCAAATCCAAGCAGAGCTTGCAGGTGGCATGCGCCAGGCCTCCCAGGGCACCTGTCACCCCATGTCTTACCACAACCTCTCTGCTCTGGTACTGAAGATCCTTCTTTTGAAATCCAAGTACCCTAATCATTTACATGGTATGATTGCTGAAAAGTGAGGGAATCTGCTAGAATAAGTTTGAAACGGAACCTGGAATAGTGCTTTACAGGCTATACGAAGCTCCCCCTTTTGAGTCTGTTGTAACTTTAAATGGTTATTAAGCAACTGGTCATAAGTTAAGGACTACATGCAAAATGAAAACTAGCACAAAAAAAAGTATATGTTGATGTTTCTCCTTTGAGATTTAACGTGTCACATATTCTGCCTCGACAGGAGGAATTGCAAACAAAACTACTCATGCACTATGCACGAGCCTGAGAGCTGTAAATATTTTTTTAAAAAAATAACTTCATTTACCTTGAAGACAGTAAGAGAGAGCCATTTAGTCTTTAGCAGGTGAATCACAAGTTTAACTAAGTTGGAGAAAGCAGTGGTGGACAGGCTTCCTAAATCTCTGATTTTGTCCCAAATACTGAACCGGAATGTGATCTAATTCACAAAATAAAAGCAGAAAGCATTATAATAAAACAGTGTTTCAACATGTCCCCTAAGAGCACATCTAGAAGACCTCCAAGGCTCCTTCAAACTCTATTATTCTGTTATTTTCTATTTCACAGTTAAGCTGACATTCTGAAATTTGCCGAAGATCGACAGCCACAGAAAGAAATCTTTTTTGAGGAAAGTCAAGTCCTTCCAGCCACCATGAGATCAATGAGCCGCCATTGTTTCCGAGTGCAAATCAAGGTGCCGATGATTATAGATAAAACCCTTCATGCACAGGGCCTGGATATGTGGAGGACTGCCTCTCTCCCAATTTTTGCAATAACATCTCACAGGTTTTGGGTGCTCCAAGTCCTATCAAGGAAAGAATGCCAGCTTATGGGACTCAGCAGGCATGCCTTCTCTCTTGATAACCTGCCCCATGGAACAGTATCCCTTCTGAGGCTTCTATAGAAGCCAGTGGTGGGATTAAAAAAAAATTACTACTGGTTCTGTGTGCGTGGCTTGGTTGGTGTGGCAGGGGAAGGATACTGCAAAATCTCTGTTCCCTCCCCACCCCACTAACCTGCTTTCCAGCTCCATTCTCCTGTGCAGGACAACAAAAGAAGATCCAGCAAATCAGCTGTGACTCGGGAGGCAGAGAATAGATGGGGGCGGGGCCAGTCAGAGGTGGTATTTGCCGGTTCTCTGATCTACTCAACATTTCCACTACCAGTTCTCCAGAACTGGTTAGAACCTGCTGAATACCACCTCTGACCCGATCCTGTCAGCTTTCAGGAGCTTAAGACCTCAGCTGCCTCTGGTTTAGATTTATATGTAGTCCTGTCATGCACTAGCAATGGTGTAATACCGAAGATCTAATTTGGTCCTCCCAACATTTAAATGTTTTAAAGATGGTTTTAATTATCTGCAAGCTACCCAGAATCACCAATAAGTGTCTGGCTCTAAAAACCAAATAAATAAAACAAATGAATCACAGCACAGGAGAGATCTCTTCATTTCCAAGCTCTTTTCCTTCTTGCCAGAATTACCTACTATAATATAAGGAGAGAGTTATTTCTTTTAGAGGAGAAAGGATCCAGCTATATCGGGGGGACGAAATTGGCTTTGTAGCACTCCCGAGTCTCAAATTTTACTCTTTTTTTCAGAAGGCTGAAACAGAGGTGAGAACACAACCTGGCCTTTGGTCTTTCCTTCCTTTAAAATATATTTTGGATTCTGAGAGTTGAGATTTGGGGTGAAGGGGAAGACAGAACCCTTCTAAAATTAGTCTGAAACCTCCAGCTGCAGAGATGCTGGGCTCTTCTGCACACAAAGTATTAAGCAGCTCAGCTCTGTAGCCTTTTCACATCAGGGCCTCTTTTTGGACAGGGGGAGATTTACAGTCAAGTGTAAGCATTTAATGCTTTTCTTTGCTTCCACAAACTCATGGCCTAAAATAAGTATCTTTAGAAGCCATAGATTTATTATTTGATAATATCCTTTTTATTCTCAGAATGTCAACTGTGTAACTGGCAAAAAAATAAAACAAGCTTTGCACTCACCTGAAAACGCTTTTCGTATTCACAGAACTTGGCGGATAAATATGCGTAAAAAGGATTGTAAGTCTTCTCTTGCAGGCAACAATCTAGGAGGATATGAGCTATCTCTCTCTCCTGTTGGTCTTTAAGATTAAGCCTAATGAATAAATTGTCATAATGAAAATCCTGTTTTCTAAACTTTTTATACCGAAACATTCTAAAGGTACTTTTGCCAGCCTAAGAACTATTATGATTAGTCCCTTCTAGGACAATTTAGATCAGAGGTCTCCAAACTTGGCAACTTTGAGGCTTGTGGACTTCAATTCTGGGAACTGACGTCAAGTCTTAAAGTTGCCAAGTTTGGAGTGTCCTGGTTTAGATCAATCTAGTATAGTGTTCATCACACTTGGCAACTTTTAAGATGTGTAGTTTTTCGTTCTCAGAATTTCTCAACTAGTATTTAGAGAATTCTGGGAACTGAAGCCCACAGATTTTAAAGTTAAAGTCCACACATCTTAAAGTCGCCTAGTTTGAAAAACCCCAACTTATCTGTGAAATATTTCTATTTTATTCTTCTCTATTTAGGTAATTTTTGATGTGTTGGATTTCATCTTCCATCAGGAAGTCCTCCGATTGAGGAAGGTTTTTATATATATGCTTAAAAATGTATTTCTGAAGATTGGCTAGAAATGGGTGCAAAGTTCATAATATTTTAATTGAAGAAAGAATGCAATGGTTATAGGAAAAAGTCCAACTTGCATTCATATTTAAATACCCTGGCAATCAAAATAACTGAAGAAAAAGCTCCCTTTAATTTCCAGATTAATAATAATCTCTCTGAATACAGAAAAAAAAGTTACTAGTGGCAGTTATCAAGGAGAAACTACCTTCCAAGTTTTTCTAATTCCTAATTGAGGGTGTTAGGAATCTCAATCCAACTAATGATATAAATATAATCAGCATTAATGAGACCTCACTGGCTGTCTCAGCAGAAAGTCTGGCAGGAGTGAATCATATTTATTCTTGAGCTGGACCACAAAAGAAAATCAGGAACAATTGGCAGGAAAAAGTCTTAACTTGGGCAGTACCTGTTCTGTCCAAAGAAGCCTGATTTAGCCTTCCTGTCAAAGACTTGGCAGTACTAAAATCAATTAAAATGAAAAATGCTTAATACTACAATGCAGAGTGTAAGATGCAGAAATACTTGCATCATTTAATTATTTTTACTGCGATGAACTACCAGATTCTTTCACTGGAACATAAGTGCTTCACTTTATACTAAGCTATGTTTCAGTTAGATCAACTAAGCAAAACTTGCAATTTCAAACAAATAATGCCATAGAAAATTCCCTGGGAGAACGTCAGCCAAAAAGATCAAAGAAATGCAATTAACTTCTAAAGATGCTGAAAGTATATAGAAATAGATGCATAATCATGCCAAAAATCTCAATATATAAATAAATATGCAGCTAGTATTTTATGTCTTTTATTGCTAAACTAAATATTACCAAAGCTATTTGGTCAGTGGCTTAAGTTATCTGTAGCTGAAGACTCAATTTCTTTATACAGCAGATACTTCACAGTTTTTACACAATAACACGTATAATACTTTGCCTCTTAATCTGTAGAATCCCTAGGCACATTTGTGTATATTTCTTAACCATAAGCAAGTCCTCACATATGAATATCAAAATTGGCCTAGTTGACCTAAAGAGAGTTTAGCTTAGCTGTTCTCAGGAGAAAACTCAGATTTCAGTCTTGCCTAAGCTTGAGCTAATCTGCTGTTAGCGATTGCTCCTTGGTTTCTTATTCTGTTTCTTTGCCTCAAGCAGAAGAAATCTTCTTTTTTCTATCTCTTACAGCCACTATGGTGTAGATTTTGTTCGTGTTTCTGTAAATATCTTCAATTGCCCTGATAAGTACAGACTTACTTCAAAAGTTTTTCAAAGGCATCCAAAAAATCTTCACTTGTCATCAAGATGCAAAATATATTTCTCCTGATATCAGTATTCATTCTTTGCTTACAAGCGAGTTTCAGAATCTTTGAGTTTATCTGAAGGGTTAAGAAGGAAATATTATATAAATTATAGACATTTTAGTTTTTAAAATCATTGTCTTCAATGCTTTAGGTAAATAAAGAGCAGAAACAAATTTAACAGTGAGGATGATGTGGTATTAGATTCTCTCAAGCTATCTATTATGTAGTAAAGTAGGTCTAGACAGGAGTTTTTGAAAAGTTTTTGTATGCTGGTAATGGTGTTTCTAGCCAGATTTATTTACTTATTTGTAAAATTTGTATGGCTGTCTAAATCATAATGACAGTTTACATATATTTAATTGTATAATTATTGCAGATTATTGTTGCTATTATGTGGTCACTGAATAATAAGTCCAGCTACTTGCTGTTCAGCATTTAGATTTGAAAGGAAAGCTAATAGGAAGATTGAAAAAAAAAAAAGTGGTGGGCATTAAAAATAGGAAGACCCCACTCATTCTTCCAACTAGGTAAGAATGCAGTATTCTGTACTTCAGTCACCACTGAAAACAATTTGGAACATATCGATTTCCAAGGAACTTTACCATCATATTCCTTCATGTTAATTAAAAAAAAGCCTTAGTAGAAGGAATAAAGCATAATGTATTGAGAAACTATTTAAACTGTACTACTAGAAAAATATTAGGGTACCATTACCTTTCCCACAGGTAGTATTTGTTCAGTTTTGTTGTTTGTGCTGTCAATCATTGGAGCACCACTCCAAGAGGACCCAACAATCCACCAACGACCAACCTGATCAGCTCTGAGGAGAGATTCCAATGACACACGAAGTTGAGATTCTTTTCCGGAACTACTATTGTGTGTCTGTAGGGAAAAAAAAGTGTGTTCATACCAACCCTTTTCTTTTCTTAAAAATATATTTATATTGCAAGATTGGTCAGTATGATTACTGTTTATCTTTCCCATATTCAGATGAAACCAAAAGTTCAAGATTGTATTTTATTTGACCCTGGGATATATTTAAATAAATAACAAAACTATCAGTCAATTCAGTTCCTGCAAACTTAATTCTATTTTGCGACAGTTTTATAATAGGTTCAAAATCTTCATTATATTAACAGTTCTTAATAATTAAATCCTATTAAAAATACCGGACAGATTTTTAAAAAGGAGCAAATATTTATTCTATTTTACCAACGTTCTCAGTAGTTTTCGTAATTTTTCAATGGGTTCTGGGTCATAACCAGGAATTTTCCTCACGTCATTGTTTTTTAGTGCCAACATAATCTCCAGCATAAAGCAAACCTTTGAAAAATATAAGTCCTGCATTATTATTCAAAACATGATTCTTTTTCAATACAGATATGAAAAAGAAACTGCAGCTAAGCCACTATTTCATACTGAACTCCACAACTCATATTAAAACTTTCCCAATAAAATAAAACATTTCGCTGAGTTTCTTCTCCAGCCAATATTAATTTGTTAATTTTAAAAAGTACTATTTAGTAGGGGATTTACATCTGTAAAAAATATAGCACTCCTGGGGTGAGTTCAGTTCCTGATGACTGCACGGAAGTTACATTTTACAGGGTTTGGATAGATGTTTTTATTACTCAGAACATGCTTAAGTTTAGGCTTTTTTTTAACAGTATAATCACTAAGGATTATTATTTTTAAGTAAGTCAATGTCTTTTTGATGCAGTCTTCAAATAAAAAAACAACACTGCTCCGCTTTAGGAAATCTGTTGGAAAAAGGCCTGAAATTACGAAAATGTTTTATTTGAAAAGCTAAGTATTTACAATAAGATTTTATATTTTATACTTCCACCCACGTCATATAAATAAGATCATCCATGTTAT
The DNA here is from genome assembly GCA_015471245.1 of Laticauda colubrina. Taxonomy (NCBI): domain Eukaryota; kingdom Metazoa; phylum Chordata; class Lepidosauria; order Squamata; family Elapidae; genus Laticauda; species Laticauda colubrina. The sequence continues at coordinate 5,115,952 of BLBF01000048.1, forward strand.
CATCTGTGTTACTAAAAGGAGAAGTGTGATCTCCAATTTTTGTCTACTTTCTGAAAGATGACTTCATCTTGCTACTGGTCTCTCTACATACTTTGATGACAAAGAGGTACAGCTTTAATGTTTAATCACAGATAGGAAATAAACCTCTTCATGTGATGTCTCAGGAAGTACAAACTGCATTTTTTCCAATATAAATGCATGAAACTTCTGCCAAATTCTCCTCTTAATAAGAATACTTTAAAATAGTATTTCTTAACCTTGGCAACTTTAAGATATGTGGATGTCAATCTCCAGAATTCCCAGCCAGCAAGTTGGCTGGGAAATTCTGGAAATTGAAGTCCATATAACTTAGAGCTGCTAAGGCTGAAGAGATACTGCTCTAAGAACTTGTTTTTTAAAAAATCATTCATACCCTTGACTGGTCCTGGAATTGTTTCCCCATTGCATTTGCTTTTTTCTGGACCTCATTGATAAGTTCCCTTAGTCCTAGGGCATCTTCCTTCCTCAAGGAAAAGCCCACATTCTTCAGCATCACCAAGATCAGTTCAATGTCCTTTCCAGAAAAAGTGCTAACAAGCTTCTTTAAGATGTCAAAGATCAGCACTGAATGCACTACATAAAAATTATATAAATTAGCAATTAAAATCAGCAAGTTCTCGCATTCTTTCCCTTCGGCTTCGCTTTTGTAGACATCATCAAATTTCCTCACCAGAGTTTCCAGAAAATGAGCACCAACCTGGAACAGATTTATGTACATGCAAACATAAAAAAGACAGTTAAAGCACTGAATGGCTATGTCTTTATTTTGAAAAGTAAAACCTAACAATATACATAACTAGTGTTGTGTCCATAAATTGCAAACCAGCTAACCAGAAAAAGGCATTATCTTCGGCTTTGTAAAATTTATTAAAAATTATAGTGCTAATTATGATGTATATCAATAAAAGAGAATATTTGTAGCTCAGGGTTGAAATGAGGGTGTCTTTTTTGCTCTCTGAATTTGGTGTTTTCTTGCAGGCTTTTATTACTCAAATTAGGTAACACCACCAATGTCGCCATCTACTCTATTCAAATTTTTAGGATTTGCATAGATATGTTATTAAATATCGCACTACTCTATCACTGCATAATAAAGTCTATGTTTTTTTAAGTTGGAATGCCTAACAGGAAAATATTGATGAATTCAGGAAAGTGGGTGCAACACAACTCTTACCGCAAATTTTTTTAAAATATATATATATAAGACTATCAGAGAGGTAAGAATACACATATATACAAAAAACTCTTTAAATTAAACTTCTCTCACTATATATCTGCCACTGAAGCAGTTAAAAATATATGGTGGAATATCATTTTGTTAGGTCAATATTGGGAATATAATCTTAGAAATTAGTGTCAAAGCTGTTCTGCTGAGTAAATTATTGCTAACATAATATATTAAAGGCTAAGGCTAGGAATTACAGAAATAGGAAAAAGTGATTTTTCTATCCATATGAAAAATCTTCATCTTTTCATGGTAACATTTGTTGCTTAAATGATTATTTCTTGTAAAGGCCTGGTCCCACTGGCCGATGGACGCAAAACGTATGCATAAAGGACACAGTGGACGAGCAAAATTTCGGGGGTGGCTCCATCGTCATCCGCTCCAAAAAGTGGTGAAAATTTGCATAAACAGAACGGAAAAGAACAGACGTGGGTAGTTTGTAGCGGGGATGTTAAACGGATGTTCATAGGAAGCCTAGCGGATGAAAGCAGATGACATCTCCGAAGGGGTTCCGGGGAGAATTTTGGAACAGACACATAGCGGATGAAGCGGATGTATCATGTACACCTAAAGGAAAGAAAGGGAATGCCGCGCGGATGTATATCGGATGCAAACGCATCTTTTCTATTTCCGTGCTACTAACGATATATAGACTTTCCATGTACCTTTTATTTCCTCCCTCTTTCCGTTTTCAGCTGCAGCAGATGTGAGTTGCGAGGATGCCCAGAGGATGCAGAGAGGATCCATGGACGTTTAACGGATGATAAATGGACATAGAATGTTTGTTGCTCGTATGTCGTGGATTTACATCGTACACGGCAGAAAGTTCATCCGTTCACAAAGTTTTGTGCAGTTCAAAACTTCTTGTGCGGATGAAATCGCAGTGGATGGATGCTCGACAGATAGAGTGTATGAAACACGTATGCAATGAGTACACAACGGATGCATTGCATTTTCCAACGGATGGCAAGCTTTTTTTAACATTTTACATCCTCTTTGCATCCGTTGGTGCAGTGGGACAGGGCCTTAAGCATTTCTTCTTGTACATTCTGCCATTCTACTAACAGTTACATTTGAACGAGACTTTAATGTTTCAAAACAGGCACCAAGGTATTATAAAATTACTGGAACATAATTAGTGCCCAATAATGAATTTTACAGGTAGTCCTCAACTTACTATCATTCGTTTAGTGTCTGTTCAAAGTTACAACGGAACAGAAATAAGGGACTTATGATCATTTTTTACAAACATAGCAGCATTCCCATGCCCATGTGATTAAAATTCAGATGCTTGGCAACTGGATCATATTTATGATTATTACAGTGTCCTGGGGTTATATCATCACTCTTTGTAACTTTCTGATAAGCAAAGTAAATTGGGAAACCAGATTCACTTAACCTGTTACTAACTTAACTGCAATATTTGATAACTATGGCAAGAAAAGTCATAAAAATGGAGCAAAACTTGCTCAACAATTATCTTGTTTGGGGTCAACTTGATCGTAAGTCATGGAGTACCTATACTACATTCCCAATTTGTGTGTGACAAAGAACTATGAAGAAAAGTTACCTCGATTCCCACAGTCTGATGAAGAACACCAACCAAAAGAACATGCTCCAACAGGAGTTGGGATGGCACTGCTGATTCCATAACACAAGCACCAATAAGAATATCTGTTAATGTTTCATTCATATCTTTTCTACTGTTTGTCATATACAGTTCTTCCAACTGCCCACTGATGGAGGCTAGATTTGATTCACTCAACCTAGTAGGAAGCAATCACATAAGCAAGAGTAAAATTGAAACCTGTATTTTCATATTACCATTAGCAGTCCTATTAAATACTTCCTGGAGAAATTTGTATCCTTTTGGAGAGTTGTTGAAGCATTTGGAGGTTTATCTGTATCCTCAGGGTCACCTGAGTTGTGCTCCTGGTTCCTGAGTCTGCAATTTTTCTTCTGGAAATCCATTCTTACTCTCACACCATTCAAAGGGTGTTCATCCCATTGAATGGTATGGGAGTAGGAATGGATTTCCACAGGAAAAAATCCAAGACTACAGGAACCATTAGCACTACTCAGGTGATCCTGAGGACACAGGTAAACCTCCAAGTGCTTCAATGACCCTCCAAAAGGATGCAAATTACCAGCTGTCTGCAAAGAATATAAATCCTTCCATTCCCCAGCATCCTCTCAGAGCTGAAGAATGAGAAGCGAAACATCTTCAAAGAAAAAACAAGTCCAGTTGCCTCCTGAAAAAGCACCTTTGGGATAACCATGATCTGAATGACTGAGAATCTGTACAGACTTCCTGGAGGAAGTTTATCTATATAGTCGCTAAGAATCATCTCTGACTTGAAGGAACTTAATCAATCAAAGTACATAAGCATACACTGCATGGCATTGCTGCAAATTAGACTTAAGGATATAGCTAAGTTTATATTCTTTAATGTTTTTAATTTATTTGGATTATTTCTTCTTACTTTTTCTTTGCTTAATATTGCTTTTACCACTCTGTAAAATAAATAGCAATGATAGGTACAGTATATATCTATGCATCTATCTCTCCTTAAGAGGTTTCACTCTGCTATTTAAATCATTTTATACAGTGCAAATTCTTCCATCGTGAAAAAGTGAAATGAAGAAATATAGGATGTGGAATACCTGACTTGATAATGCAACTTATGAAACTTGCATTAATAAAAGTAACTTGTGCTCATACACTCATACACTGCCTTGGTTACTGTGTTAAGCTGTGAGGCACTATATAGGTAGTCGTCGACTTACAACCAACAATTAAATCTAAAATTTCTGTTGCTAAATGAGACATTTATTAAGTGAGTTTTGTCCCATTTTGTGACCTTTCTTGCAACGGTTATTAAGTGAATCACGACAATTGTTAAATTAGTAACACGTTTGTTAAGTGAATTTGGTTTCCCTGTTGACTTTGCTTGTCAGAAGGTTGCAAAAGATGATCGTATGACCCCAGAACAATGCAACTGTCATAAATATGTCAGTTGCCAAGTGTCTAGATTTTGATCACATGACTACAGGAATGCTATAATGGTTGTAAGTGTGAAAAAAGAATCATAAGTCCTTTTTTCAGTGCCATTGTAACTTCAAATCGTCACTAAACAAATTGTTGTAAATCGATGACTACACATACTGTTTTAAATACATAAATAGATTTATATTCATAAAAAAACACTGAAGTTGATCAAGAGGCTTGAAACAAAGTTTTATCAAGTGAGATTGGAGAACCTGAGAAAGTTTTGCTTATAGAAAGAAAAGATGAGGATAGGCTAACCACTTCCCAACTCATACAGAAGACATTCAAGATATTAGTCTGAAAGGAAGGTTCTGGTTGAACATTAGGAGAAAAATATTTTGAACTGTAAGAGAAACTTGAAAGAGAAGCAGTTACCGAGAAAGATGGTGAGTAGGATGTCTTAAAGTAAAAGGCAGAGAGTGTTCAGATTTATTTTGGATTTTTGTCCTGATTAGGAAATTGAATTCTATGGATCTTTATAAAGGCCCGGTCCCACTGGCCGATGGACGCAAAACGTATGCATAAAGGACACAGCGGTCAAGCAAAATTTCGGGGGTGGCTCCATCTGTTGTCATCCGCTCCAAAAAGTGGTGAAAATTTGCATAAATAGAACGGAAAAGAACGGACATGGGGAGTATGTAGCGGGGATGTTAAACGGATGTTCATAGGAAGCCTAGCGGATGGAGGGGTTCCGGGGGAGAATTGCAAAATGGACGCATAGTGGATGAAGCAGATGCATCACGTACGCCTAAAGGATAGAAAGGGGATCTGCGTGGATGTATATCAGATGCAAACCATTCACTGCGCATCCTTTCTATTTCCGTGCTACTAACACTGTGTAGACGTTCCATGTACCTTTTGTTTCCTCCCTCTTTCCGTTTTCAGCTGCAGCAGATGTGAGTTGCGAGGATGCCCAGAGGATGCAGAGATGTTTAACAAATGTTTAACGGATGATAAACGGACATAGAACGTTTGTTGCTCATATGTCATGGATTTACATCGTACACGGCGGAAAGTTCATCCGTTCACAAAGTTTTGTACAGCTCAAATTTCTTGCGCGGATGAAATCACAGTGGACGGATGCTCGACGGATAGAGCATATGAAGCACGTATGCAATGAGTACACAACGGATGCACAGCGTTTTCCAATGGATGGCAAGCTTTTTTTAACGCTTTACATCCTCTTTGCATCCGTAAGTGCAGTGGGACAGGGCCTTAACTCTATGATTTAAGCCAGCTCTGATGAGCTAAAGAAGGAGCGAAAATAAATCAGAGTTGTGTAAATGAGATGGAATTTCTATTCTTTCATAAGAGTATGGAAATTAGCACAATTTCAGTATTACCTATTAATCAGACCTTTCACTGTTTTCTTTAGTCTTTCCAATTCTTCTTTCTTTTTGGAATCTACTGGCTCTTCGGAATTTCGCATTTGAGGAGGAACATACTTTACAGCATCTTGGTTAAGATTCTATATAAAAAAGACAAACTTGTTTTATTAAAACAAAATAATGATTAGCGATGAAAATGCAGGTAGTTGGGCCACTGACTCCAACTGGACTCCTTGTCCATTTTACTCAAAGAGTTATTTAGTTTATTATTGATTTTGCTTTTTTAAAAATATATACCTCAAACCAGGAAAAGGACCTAACACCCCCACCCTGTATCTTTCCCTCATAACTTCTCTGTAAAATAAATTGGGCTGAGTGTGTGCGTCTGATTCTAAGTCACTTTCATGCCTAAATGAAGACTAAAACAGCTGCTTTCATGCCTAAATGAAGACTAAAACTCTCCTGGTTAGGGCCAGCCACACAATCACTGCACTAAATTGGTTCTCTGCTTTGCCATTTGGGGGGCTTTCAACAGCCACTGCACCACTTCACCTCAGGCCTCCTCCGTGCTTGGCAGCTCTGTTTTTCAACCGAGGCAACATGAAGATCTGCGGGTTTGAACACCGGGAATCCCCCAGCCAGCCCGGCAGTCTCTTGGCTGGACTCTCCTTCTTCGCTTTCGCTTCCTTCCTCCGGGCTAAAATCCCCGGAGCTGCCGTCCTCAACCGGGCTCAGGCCTTCTTCTTCTTCTTCCCTCCCGCTTCCTTCACCCTCTCCCGCCACGCCATTCTCGTAGAGGCCCGAGAAAGCGGCCTCGGACTTCAGCGCTCCCAGCACGTAATCCAGCCCGTCCCGAGAGAAGCTTTGGGGCAGGGAGGATGAGGATGAGGATGAGGATGCCGCCGCCGCTACCCCCTCCCGGCCGCCTCCCCCTCGCTGCTTCTTGCGGCGCTTGTGGAGCCCCAGTTGCCGTTCCAAGCGGCGGATCTCCCGCTCCTCCGCCTCGTTGGCTGCCAGCAGAGCTCTTTTGCGAGTCGCGGCCGTAGCGGAGGGATCTGTCCGGGGCTGCTGGGCCCGCGGCTGAAGATCGGGCGGCGGCGGCGGCAGCTTCTCCTCTTCCACCTTTTCTTCTTCTTCTTCTCGATCTTCTTCCAGCGGCGGCGGGATCCCCTTCCTAGCGGGACCTGCCCGTGAGGGGAGCAGCCTCTTCGCTTCCCCGTTGACGATCAGGAGCCGCTTCCGCCGCCCTCGCTTCAGCTTGCGCTTCTCTCGCCTCATGTCCCGTCGATTCCGGCGGCCGTTCCAAGCCGGCTGCTGAAGGGACCCGGAGGAGCCGCTGCCATCTTGGTCGCCCTCGGGCCCCGCCGCGGCCTCCACGAACCCCTTCACCAACAGCCCCAGTTTGTAGAACTTCCCGATCGGCGGCTGCTTCTTCGGCGGAGGCCGCCTCCCTCTGCCTCTCCTCCTGCCGGACTGGCTGCTCTCAGCCGTCGAAGAGGAACAGATCTCCAGCTTCATAGCCCAGGCCGCGATCGCCTCCGTTGCTTGTCACACGACGCCGCGGTTCATGGGCACTGCCATCTTGGGAGTCCCCCACGGGAGAGGCGGTGCTTAGGCCTCGTGAAAAAGCCAATTCGGCGGCTTCTCAATGAACGCTGGGAAATGTAGTTCGGAAGGCTTCGGGGGGGGGGGAACGACAGGTTTACAACGTCTCCTTTGCTCATGGCGTCCTCCTGAGCCTTTTGTATCGTTGTGACTCCTCCCCCTTTAGAAATAGACATAAAGATCCTTTACAATCTGCTATAGAATAGAATAGAATAGAATAGAATAGAATAGAATAGAATAGAATAGAATAGAATAGAATAGAATAGAATTCTTTATTGACAAGTGTGATTGGACACACAAGGAATTTGTCTTGGTGTAAATACTCTCAGTGTACATAACAAGAAAAGATACATTCGTCAAGAATCGTCAGGTACAACACTTAATTATAGCCATATGGTACAAAAAGCAATCAAATCATACTAGGAAACAGTCAATATAAATCATAAGGATACAAGCAACAAGGTTACAGTCATACAGTCACAAGTGGGAGGAGATGGGTTAAAGGAAGGATGGGAAGAAGAAGAATAATAGTAGTGCAATCTTTGTAAATAGTTGGACAGTGTTGAGGGAATTATTTGTTTAGCAGAGTGATGGCCTTTGGGGGAAAAAACTGTCCTTGTGTCTAGTTATTCTGGTGTGCAGTGCTCTATAGTGTCCCCTACTTCATAAAACAAGGAATATTTTGGTCTGAGGCACTCCTAGGCCTCCTTTGGCCTCTAAAGTTATGGTGAGAAGCTATATAGAGTCCCTGAATTGTTCAGCACCTGAATTGTTCTGTATAGTTCAGTGCAGAAGATTTATTTAGTAATCAAACATACACACTGTCCATCTTACTATTTAAGTGACTCTGACCAGTTTTACACATACAAGCCATAAAACCCATATGAAGATAGACAAATTTAAAAAAGATAAAGTTAAGCTAAGATGGAGAGAGCACCTTCAAACCACCAATCAACTCCAGGGTTACTTACCACTATCGAATTCCCATGCTAGCTGACAGACTCAAGTTTTAACACTTTGTTCCAGGAATCCAAGTTGAAATGATAACTGTGACAGCAATCCTAAAATTATCAGAAATTACTAAAATAACAGTTTGGTTAAAATTGATAGTAGACTAAAGTGATAAAGCCAGGGGTGGGATCCGAGCGGTGTAACTATTGGTTCAGTGATTTTACATTTTTCATGCATGTGTTTATTGTCATCACCTAGCTGCCTGGACAGCTGAGCAGCGTGGGTGCAAAGCAGTTTAAAAAGCACTTTTTTCCTGCTTTTTCAACCACAACTTTTTCAACCACAGCTTTTTTAACGTCGCGCAAAGCAGATGTGGTTGAAAAAGCAGGAAATAAAGGTCAGATAAGAGCCTGGGCAGGCAGGTGGGACAAAACAGCAGCAGGCATAGAACCGGTTCTATGTATCCTCTCTGCTTGCTGCTCTTCAGAGCAACTGGTTCTACAGAGGTAGACAGAACTGGTAGAATCCCACCCTTGGATGGACCCCATCTCCAAAGATAGGAGTTATTTAATGGGAGAGGTAGAGTTTCTGTTTTGCTCTACACTTCCTTAGCAAAGTTCTGTATCCAGTATTGTTGTGGTTAAGTCGTGGCAGCTGTATAATCAATTAATCAATCAATCAACCCTTGTTCGGCATTGGCCAGCATAGCAACTGTGTAATTAATGGGCCCCATTCAAAAAGTTCTTAAAGTTGTGCAACTGTTTCAAAAATTCCTGCTGCCGTTGCACTTAGGCCAAATCTCCAGGTTGAAGATTTCCATATTTTGGAAAAATAGGCTAGTTGTTAGTCAATGGAGAGTTTCAGGAAAGACCTCTTGAATTTGTAAACTGTCCTGTTCAGTATTAGAATGGGATATTCAGGTAGTCCTCAACCTACAACAGTTCATTTAGTTACAAGTTCAAGGTTACAATGGCATTGAAAAAGGTGACTTACATTCCTTATGCTCATATGATCAAAATTCAGACATTTAGCAACTGATTCATATTTATGACCGTTGCAATGTCCCAGGCTCATGTGATAGCCTTTTGTGACTTTCTGATAAGCTGCAGTGATTCACTTAGCAACTATGGCAAGAAAGGTCATAAAATGGGGCAAAATTCACATAACAAATATCTCGGTTAGCTACAGAAATTTCGGGCTCAGTTATGGTTGTAAATCAAAGACTACCTAGCTGTACATTCTTTACTGCTGCAATTTTCTGCCTTCTGTAAGAGGCAGCCATAGAGAAAAAAAAGCTACTCCTACTGTAACTCCTACTGTAAGATTGGAAAATCTCTGGAATTTTGAAGCTGATAAATTGTAGGAGCTCCACAGAAAGAGAGAGAAACAGAGTTGTAATAAGGGAAGAAGTCTAATTAAATCAGGTATTTGGGGAGCCCATAGGATTGGCCCATCCCACTTGCCACAGGATAAGAGGCTATGGACTCATGTCTGTCCAGTAACTTGGGCTGGAAGGGTCCAGGAAAAGAACCTTTGAAATATTGTCTACACTAGGGATGGCTGATGGAGTCAAGAGAAAACCCTAACCTGACGTTTCCTGCCCTCTTCATTTTTAGTTTCTATTTAATAACTGTCAATGTTGTTTACATATTTACCTTTTTATCGATGCCCAGAATCACTTCCATGAGATTGGCAGCATATACATTTAATAAATAAATAAATAATATGTAGAGCTATTGAGACATTCCAGAGCTCAGCTCCTTGGTGATCAAGGTATCAGTGGTGTGATTCAACAGGTGCAACATATTTGGCTCAATACTGAGCCAAATATAGAGTACACATGCTCTATATCTGGCTCAGTGGCTAAGACGCTGAGCTTGTCAATCAGAAAGGTTGGCAGTTTGACGGTTTGAATCCCTAGCGCCATGTAATGGAGTGAGCTCCTGTTACTTGTCCCAGCTTTTGCCAATCTAGCAGTTCCAAAGGATGTAAAAAAATGAAAGTAGAAAAATAGGGACCACTTTGGTGGGAAGGTAACAGTGTTCCATGCACCTTCAGCATTTAGTCATGCCAGCCACATGACCATGGAGATGTCTTCGGACAGCACTGGCTCTTCAGCTTGTAACGGAGATGATTGCCATCCCCTAGAGCGGGAAACAACTAGTACATATGTGCAAGGGGAATCTTTAACTTTACCTTTTACTTACCTTCTACTGTGGTGTCTGGGAGTAAAACAGCTGAGGCGTGGCAAACTACTCTGCCTGCAAATCAGCTGTGCTAAAAAACATGGAAATAAAGCACAGGAAAGAGAGGGGCAGGTGGGCAGGGCCAAATGTTCACTGGAACTACTGGTTCTCCCAAATCAGTCTGAACTGGTAGAATCCCACCTCTGCAAGATATCAAATTAAGCCCTAACGTTTGCACTGTAACAACTCAAATCATGTAAACTGGCTTTATGGGGCTTTGCATTCTCATATGCTTGAGCTCTCTGAAGAGACTGGGAGGATAACTAAGTTTCCTTCCTTTCTTGCTCTGATTTTGACCTCCAAGATAATGGCCTAAAGGTAAAATGGAAACAGAATCCTGTCTAGCCCGCTTTCAGTCATCAGGCTGATAATTGCCAACAAGGTTTTAATTGCCAGCTGTCTTATTTGCATCTACAATAATCCTGAGCCCCGAGTGGACGCAGTGTTCTCGGGCTTATGTCCCAAAGCTGTCATTTCTTGTCCTTCTGAACACTGAATGTTTGTATCCTGCTCTGGCTGCAAAACTTTAATAACTCATTAATTTTTAGAAGATGGTTTGTTAGCATCTGTGCCTTTCTCCTTTTTCAGTCATTACATCATGTATCTGAGGTGGCAGGCGCACTGAACAAATAGCTTTTCAGTTCCAAGACCAAATCCTTTATACCTAATGAATATTTCTCATTTATTGGCACAAAAGGTCCTGCTGATCTTTCAAAGTATTCAGACATCGTATTTATAACTTTTTTTTAAAAGTGCACTTTCCCTCATACAGAATTCCCTACACCTATATGGAAGCCGCCATCCCAGGAACATATGCAGCTATTTTGGAGAGTTGCATATGATGCTGTTTACTTCTTTCCTTGCTGTACACCCCGTTTTAGGGATTTGAATCCAGAGCACTACCTTGCATTTGCGAGGTTGGCAGGAGCTGTGACAAAAATGGGAGCTCATACCATTTCATGGTGCTTGGGTCTCGAACCTGGGCTGCTAGCTTTCCATCACTGAGCCACTCTGCCATCCTAGTTGGTAACAGCTGAATAAAATCTGCAGGGACTACCTTTAATTTACTTGGTATTTTAAGATTTATGATTCCCATTGTTTGTGTTTCAGCTTCAAATTAATTTCTGATCATCCAAGAGGATAGGGCAGGGTGGGTGTGCACTGGATGCCATTCAGAGATAGTATTCAGCAGGTTCTCACCAGTTCTGGAGAATCGGTAGTGGAAATTTTGAGTAGTTCAGAGAACTGGCAATTACCACTTCTGACTGGCCCCGCCCCATCTATTCTCTGCCTCCTGTATCCCAGTTGATTGGCTGAATCTTCTTTGGTTGCCGTGCACAAGAGAATGGAGCTGGAAAGCAGGTTAGTGGGGTGGGGAGGAAATGGGGAGTTTGCAGTAACCTTCCCCTGCCATGCCTACCAAGCCACACCACGCCCACCAAGTCACACACAAAACCAGTAGTAAAAAAATTTGAATTCCACCATTGGTGCCATTAATTTCAATTTCATTTGGTGAGATCCAGGAAGGACAGGAGCCTCGACTTACAACTATGTGTATAACGATTGGAAGTTACAGTAGCACTAAAGAAGAGGCTTATGCCTGGTCCATCACAGGTCATACAATGGGGCAAAGGTCATTTAATAACTGTCTTGCATAGTGTTCCATATTAACATACTTCAAATAGTCTATTCCTATTGGTCAAGAAATACTAGAAGCTCATTGGTTCCTGTCTCGATGCTGATTGGCCAATGATAGCTAACCTATGATTGGCCAGCTCAGCGGCGGGAAAAACAAGTAGCCAACATTGGTCACTAGCCATGAGCAGCCTCTCCATAAAAAGAGCTGCCGCGGCTCCTGGTTCAGACGGACTTTCTGCACTAAATAAAAGAGCTGAAGTTACGCTGGTCTCCGGTCTCATTCTTCGCGAACACAACACTGCCAACGAAGGTGGGATTTTGAGAGAGGAGATCAGTTGAGCATGTGGCATCGAGAACCGAGCAGACAAAATGGCCGGAACCAACTTTCCACCCACACCATTCAACCCAGCAACAGAGGACTGGGAATCCTACATCAATAGATTCCTCATGTTCCTGGAAAGCAACGATTTGTAAGGAATCTCAGACAATCGAAAAAGAACTGTGTTCCTGACGCACTGTGGGCCCACAGTGTTCAAGATGGCCAAGGCACTGGCAGAACCAGAAGATGTGAAACAGATGGCCTGGCCAGACCTAGAAAAGCTGCTGAAGGTTCACTACACACCAACTGTCTCCAGCCTTATTCAGAGACATGAATTTTACAAACAGGACCATAGAGAAGGTGAGAGCATCGCAGACTTTGTAGCAGCTCGCAGGGACATTGGAGGGGCATGCAAATTCCTTAACATGGACAAAACCATGAGGGATCGCGTGGTCCTCGGACTGAGAGACCTCACCCTACAAAGCCGGCTGCTAATCAGGCGGCAGAAGCAACTAAAAAAATCAATGGCCAAAATGCAGCAGATGAATGTGAATTCATCCAAAACTTCGACTGAAACGAGCCAGGGCTCAGAAAAGAAGGCAGAGAGTGCACACAAAACCACCACACACTATGCCAAGAGTGGATCGTTCGGAATCGACAATGATGAGGAGGAGATCCACAGTCTCCAGGCTGAACGAGATTGATGGCTGAAGAAAGGTCATAAGTCGGGGTTTCAGTGTGCCGGGTGCGGAGGAGACCACCCCCGTTCTGAGTGTCGGTTCTTAGACACTGTGTGCCGGTACTGCGAGAGACGGGGTCACATCGCAAAAGTATGCTGAAACTGCAAGAACTACAGCCTCCGACGTAGAGACCACACACCACCAAGAACTAAAGATAGACAAACGTGGAGCTTTGAGAGTTGCGAAAGCAAAGGCAAGCAGCTAAATGAGAATTATAGAAAAGAAAAAACACACCAAACCATCACCATCGGTCACTCTAACACAACAAATGGCCAAAAAGTACATGTGGCAGTCCGGATCGAGGGCCAAGAATGTAAAATGGAGGTAGATTCCGGATCATACCTATCGATGGTGTCATGGGATACCATTAAAAAACTAGTACCCCACATTGGCAGAGCTGAACTAGAACACCAATCGCTAATCCTAAAGGACTACCAGGGAAAGAGAATACCGGTAGTCGGACTAGGACATTTCCAAATAACTTTCAAAGAACACAAGAAAATCTTGCCGCTAACCATCGTAGACCGAAACTGACCAAGCCTATTGGGACTTGAATGGTTCGAACCTCTAGGAATCGGAGTCACCGACATTAATAGCATCGCTGACATCAGGGAGGAGAACCTGATGAGGGAATTCCAGGACGTCTTCGATGGAAAATTAGGCAAGTACCGAGGGTCCCCTATTTCATTTAATTTAGATCCAACAATAGCTCCAATTAGGCTGAAGGCGAGGCGAGTCCCCTTCGCACTAAAACCAAAGATTGATGAGGAACTTAACAAACTAAGAGCACAAGGTATTTTGGAACCTATTGACCACACCAAATGGGAGACCCCAATTGTGACCCCAGTTAAACCGGGTGGGTCCGTGAGAATCTGTGGGCACTACAAGGCTACCCTGAACCATACACTACAACAAAGTGCGTATCCTGTTCCGGTAGTGCAACACCTACTACACTCATTGGGGAGAGGCAAGGTCTTCGCAAAGCTCGACCATGCCCAAGCATACCAACAATTACCAGTTGACCCCGAAACAGCAGAGGCGCAAATGATCGTGACTCATAGAAGAGCCTTCAAATGCAAGAGGCTGCAATTTGGACTCAGCGTAGCCTCAGGAGTGTTCCAAAGCCTAATGGAGCGGTTATTACAGGGGATAAAAGGAGTAATCCCATACTTTGATGATGTGCTAGTGTCAGCCAGTGATGAGAGACAACTAGAAGCTCATCTCAGAGTGGTTTTACAAAGGTTCCAGAAGGCGGGACTCAAGGTAAAAAAAGAAAAGTGCCAATTAGCCACTTCAAAAGTCGAATTCCTGGGGTATCAAATCGACAAAGAGGGCATCCACCCCACAGAGAAAAAAAATAAGGCAATCAAAGAAGCGCCTAGACCAAAAAACAAGGTAGAGTTGCAAGCATTCTTGGGACTTATAAATTTTTATAACGTTTTTATGCCACAGAAGGCAACGACGGCGGAACCACTGCATAGGCTTTTGGACAAGGCAGCCACCTGGACCTGGGGATGACGTGAAGAGACAGCGTTCCAGAGGGTAAAAGACCTAATCACTTCTGACTCGGTATTAATGCAATACAGCGAGACACTACCATTAACAGTCACCTGCGATGCATCACCGTTCAGCGTCAGGATGTCAGGATGTGTACTTAGCCACATCCTGCCTGATGGGAGAGAAGCACCGATCGCGTTCTACTCCAAAACACAATCAAAAACTGAACGTAACTACAGTCAATTGGACAGAGAGACATTAGCAGCAATATCCGGTGTCAAATGGTTCCACGAATACCTTTACGGTAGGACTTTTACCCTTGTTACAGACCACAAACCTCTACTGGGAATACTAGCCGGGAACAGAGCCACCTCAAATATACTATCCCCTACAATGACAAGGTGGTCCGAGTTCCTGGCAGCCTACAACTATAAACTGATTCACTGACCGGGCAAAGACATTTCCCACGCCGATGCATTGAGCCATACTCCCCTACCAGAACTAGGAACTGATCCGGCACCAACCACATCCACCCTACAGATTGAGACATTGTCAAATCTACCCATAACTACAGCGGACATTGCGAGATTGACGGCAAGAGACAAAACCTTGTCACAAGTCTTAAACTGGGTAGGAAAAGGGTGGCCAGAAAACGAGACAGATGTTAATTTTAAATCTTTCAAGAATAGGCAATCTGGACTGTCATTATTAAAAGGTTGCATATTATGGGGGGACTGGGTGGTAATACCAGAACCGTTACAAGAACAAGTACTGAGCATGTTGCATGAAGGCCATCCAGGCATTGTACGAATGAAATCTCTGGCCAGGAGCTATGTATGGTGGCCAGGTATGGACAAGGATATTGGGAAATGGGTTGAAACCTGAGGGAAATGCCAAAAATCCCAACCTGCACCCCCTTCAGCACCTATACTAGACTGGGAAACACCAAGGGGCCCCTGGTCACGAATCCACATAGATTTCGCGGGTCCAACAAAAGGATATACATTTTTAATCGTAGTAGACGCTTACTCCAATTGGCTAGAGGTAAGCGTCATGAACTCGACCACCACAGAAGCAGTTATTAAACAACTACAGAAACTATTCACCACACATGGGTTACTGGACTTGCTCATCTCAGATAATGGCCCACAGTTTACTGCACTAACATTTGAAAAATTCCTCGCCGAACACGGCATAAGACATGCTTTGACAGCACCGGGCCGAGCGGCTACAAATGGCAGGGCGGAACGCATGGTCCGATATACCAAAGAAACTTTAGACAAAGTAGATTCAGGGAACATTCAGGAAAAAATTGAAAAAATGCTCACCATACAACACATAACACCGAGCGTGACTACAAATAAAAGGCTGGCAGAATTACTAATGGGCAGAAAATTAAGATCACAATTTGATAGGGTACACACAACATACACCTCTGAAAAACCAACCGACTCCTCCAGCAAATACTGTGCATTCGAACCAGGAAACTTAGTATATGCAAAAAATCTCACCGGACACCCACTGTGGGTACCGGCAAAAATAACTCAAATAACAGGACCTCGGTCCTATAGACTAGACACAGACGATGGCAGAACCTGGAGGAGACACATTGATCAGTTACTATCACGAACATTGGAACGCACCACTGACACACCCAGACACGAAGACCAACACACACACACACAAGAAACAGCACAAACACTACACAAAAATATTAATAGACCAACCAGAGAGGGGGGAGACCCCCTAAAGACAAATCAGGGGGTGGGGGAAACCCTCCGGCAGAACAAGAAACCCCACAAAATCAAAATATACACAATAAATAACATTCACAAATAAATTCAGACAAAAACAATGACCCACCCAGAGAAGTCTTCGGCGAAGAGGAGCAGGAGGCACAAGAAGACCTACATGCCACTCTGGAAGGGAGCAGCCGAGCCGACTCTACCAGCCCGAGTAGGCCGGGCAGGAGCGGCATGGCTGACTCCACATTCCAGGAGGTTTCACAGAAAAGGACAGGAAAAACAGCGATCCCGTCCGAACCTGTTGAAGATGATGGCACAACTAAACTGTGCAGGTCAACTAGGCAACCTAAAAGCCCCAGCCACTTACGTGATTATGTAAGGTAGGACTATACCAAGAGGGGAGGGATGTTCCATATTAATATACTTCAAATAGTCTATTCCTATTGGTCAAGAAATACTAGAAGCTCATTGGTTCCTTTCTCGATGCTGATTGGCCAATAATAGCTAACCTATGATTGGCCAACTCAGCAGCGGGAAAAACAAGTAGCCGTCATTGGCCACTAGCTGCGAACAGCCTCTCTATAAAAAGAGCTGCCGCGGCTCCTGGTTCAGAGGGACTTTCTGCATTAAATAAAAGAGCTGAAGTTACGCTGGTCTCCGGTCTCATTCTTCACAAACACAACACATAGCAATGGAAATTTTGGACCCAACTATTATTGTAAGTTGAGGACTACCTATATAGCTTGTTATATGGTAATGTTTTCCTGGATCCTGCAAGAGACACATGGATACATAACTTCTGGTTCTGGTGCAACTATGGTTGGTTTAATATTGGTGTGGGCTATTGGTGCAGCTTTAAGTGACTGAGTTTTTTTTTCTCAATGATAGATCAGTGAGAGACATTCCTTCAAGTACAGAGAATGGAAGAAGCAAATGTAGTGCGCTTTGCTACTGAAAAATACTTATTTTGTCTGTGGGAAAAAAAAATCAGATTTGGAGCCTGGCTAGAAAAGTGTTAACAGACCAATTTCCATGTTACCCACGGGACTGCTGAAAGCATCATAAAAGTTGTGACTGAAACCTAGCTTTTAAATTAGCTGCTTGTTAAAAAACAGAGTTAAAAAATACACAACGATAAATCAAGAGAGTGGCATTAATCAATGCCATACATTATTGGACTCTGCATTTCTTCTATGAAATTTATATAATTAATGTGTCTATGCCAAAGAATGTAACTCTTTCTATTAGGAGAGACTTAACTTCAACCTGAAAGTTGACCTCACCTTGGAAACAATTTTCTATATTATACTGCCATTTATAGGGTGTCTTTCATCAGCACAGGAGTGGTAAATGGTTGGAAAATACCATTTTCTTTCCCCTTGTCCTTCCTACGTTATTTGTTGAATTGATGGGTTTAGTTATATATGGGAAAATGTCCATTTGTTTTTACCTAGAGCTTAATGTCAACCCTTGTTTCCATTAAGCCCCATCCATATCTGTAATGCACATTTAGCAGCTATTATGCATGGTTATAGTGAGGGGAAAAGAAAGTCAAAATAGAAAATAAGCAATAATGAACAAGCGCCAGAAAACTTCAGTGGCAACATCTTTCATTTATAGGCTTTTATCTTTTCAACTGGGAACCAAAATAAGATCTACTGGGTAGTTTGTTTGAACAGAATGTGATTTATTTTTTAAAAAAATCCAAACAGGAAACATATTTTTCAGTTTTTTAGATGCCTTTTCTAAAATGCCACCTTTTACGGTTCTTTCTTAACCATCACTAGGGAACAAATTACACAATGAGTGTTTTGTCAGCAGTTTTTGTTAAATTGGAGTATAAAGATGCTTAGGATAGAGCCTAGAATATGACTTGTTTTAAGAAAGACAGTAAGTTCATTGCACTGAGATTGAAGTCATCCAGGACAAATGGTGTGCTGTCCAGCTTCCCCTTTTGCTTGTTGGTGGTCCCCTGGGATCCCAAGAAGCTGCAACCATTGTAAGTGAAAGCGGTTGCCAAACACCCAGATTGTGATAATCTGAATGCAGGATGCTGCAATGGTAGTAATAACAAGCACCAGTCGTAAATCAATTTTTACAGCATCATTATAACTTTGAACAGAAGTTAAATGAATTATCATGAGTCAAGGGCTACCAGTACATTTGTAAACATGTTATTCCCTCAGTCCCCCCACCCAATTTATTTTTCTTATCAGGCACTCTTCATTGCTCCTCTCCTAAGCACTGCATTCACAAAATCCTCCAAGAGATTTAAAACCAAATTTAAGAGAGTCATACATTTATTAAACTTGCACCTGAAAAACAGGATTGCTGTCATCAATTGTTCCTAGTTTTCCTGGGTAAAGCAGAGAACACCAGGGGTGGGATTCAAAAATCCCAGCAACCGGTTTGCTGCCCAGTTGCTCAGTGGGCATGGCCTTTGTGGACACGGCCTACTGGAATTTCTGGGAGGGCTGGTTTTTTTTTCTATTTTTCCCAAGGATCTGGAGGCTTCCCTTGGGTTTCTGGAGGCCCTCCGGAAGCTGGAAACAGGCCCGTTTCTGGACTTCTAGACGGCCTGTTTCTCCCCCCTCCCCATAGCCTCCATGCAGATCCTGCACGAACTTGCATAAAAAATACGCCGCATGGAGACTCGCATGGGAGGAGCAGGGTGGGTGGGGCCAGTCGGTCAGTTCAAATACCGGTTTGGCCTACCAGACGTAAATTTAACATCCAATTCACCTGAACTGATCTGAACTGGTGGAATCTCATCCCTCGAGAACATTCAGAATTTTCTGCGATTGGTGCTACAAAGCATAGCTTTTTACTTCAAATTGGTGTGGAATAAAAAAATAAGTTGCCTGTCTCAGAGAATAGAAACATAAGAAAACTGCTGGCAGAAAAAGACTTAGTTGTCCCCTGAGTCCGCTCCTGTTGCGCTTGTTGCTTTCTTTGTAATTTGTTAATTTGTTCTTTTTTAATCATTATTTTTGTATTTTACTAATTTTTTGTTTTATTCTAATTAATTTCATATTTAAATTCAAAAATTTTAATTTTAATATTTTTAGTTAAAGATGATGGACATGCATTTATCCCAAGCAAGTTTAAACTCAATTACTGATGACTGAACCACTGGAAGTTGGTTTCAAGCTTCAGCTACTCCTTCTGTAAAGTAATACTTTCCAATATTACTTTCAAACTTTCCTGCTGTCAGTTTGAGGTTCTGCCCTGTGTGTTCGCGATTTTTTCTTAATATTATAAATACAGGTAATCCTCAACTTACAACAGTTCATTCAGTGACCGTTCAAAATTATCATGGCACTGAAAGTAGTGACTTATGACCATTTTTCACAGTTATGATCTCTATTGCATACCCATGATCACATGATCAAAATTCAGAAACTTGACAAAACTGGTTCATATTTATGACTGTTGCTGTGCCCCGAGGTCATTTTAGATCACCTTTGCCACTTTCCAACAAGCAAAGTCAAAGGGATAGACAGATTTATTTAACAATTGGATTACTAACTTATCAGCTGCAGGATTCACTTAACAATTGAGGCAAGAAAAGTCATAAAATGGGGCAAAACTCACATAACCAATGTCTCACTTAACAACACAAATTTTGGGTCAATTGTGGTTATACATCAAGCACTGTCTGTACTGCTTTTTAGAATCTGACTAAAGACCCGGTCCCACTGCACTTACGGATGCAAAGAGGACGTAAAATGTTTAAAAAAGCTTGCCATCCGTTGGAAAATGCTATGCATCCATTGTGTACTCATTGCATATGTGTTTCGTACGCTCTAACTGTCGAGCATCCATCCATTGCGATTTCATCCGTGTAAGAAGTTTTGAGCTGCACAAAACTTTGTGAACGGATGAACTTTCCGCCGTGTACAATGTAAATCCATGACATATGAGCAACAAACGTTCTATGTCCGTTTATCATCCGTTAAACGTCCACTGTATCCTCTCTGCATCCTCTGGGCATCCTCGCAACTCACATCCTCTGCAGCTGAAAACGGAAAGAGGGAGGAAACAAAAGGTACATGGAATGTCTATACATCGTTAGTAGCACGGAAATAGAAAGGATGCGCAGTGAACGGTTTGCATCTGATAAACATCTCCACGGCATCCCATTTCTTTCCTTTAGGCATATGTGATGCATCCGCTTCATCCGCTATGCGTCCCCTGGAACCCTTTCAGAGGTGTCATCCCCTGGATTATCCCCTGGAACCCCTTCAGAGGTGTCATCCCCTTCCATCCGCTTTCATCCACTAGGCTTCCAATGAACATCTGTTTAACATCCCTGCTACATACTACCCATGTCCGTTCTTTTCCATTCTTTTCCATTCTGTTTATGCAAATTTTTGCCACTTTTTGGAGTGGATGACAACGGATGGAGCCACCCCTGAAATTTTGCTCGTCTGCTGTGTCCTTTATGTATATGTTTTGCGTCAATCGGCCAGTGGGACCGGGCCTTAATTAGACCCTTAGTATAATTTAAGGTTTCAATCATGTCCTCCAGGTGTAAGTTTTGAAATGTTTAGCAAAGGATTCTCTGCCTGATTGCTGGGTGGGTGTGGCCATGGTGGGCATGGCCTAGTCGGTCTCCTACACCACAGCCAGTGGGGTGGGCATTTTTGCCTTCCTTGAGCTCCAGAGACTTTCCTCGAGCCTCTGGGAGACCGAAAATGGTCTTCCTGGGCACCGGAGGCTGGAAGCCAGAAACAGGCCCATTTCTGGCCTTCCCAAACTTCTGGGAGGCCTGCTTTTTACCCTCCCTGAGCCTCCACATGCATCCTGCACTTAGCTGCATCCAAAACAGGCCATGTGGGGACTCTTGGGAGGAGCGGGGTAGGTGGGACCAGCCAGGAGTGGGATTTGGGGGTTCTCTAAACTGCATAGAATCTTAATGAGGGGCTCTCCCGAACTCCTGTGAACCCCCAGCAGCCCACCCTGATGTTCTCCTGTGCTGTCTCAGCCAGTCTATGGGAATTGGATAGTTACTTAGGAATTATGAGCTGTCCCCTTATGGTAAATGTAGTTAAAGGTATCTTGGGAAATGTAGTTCATGATACGTGGCCACATCTGTAATCCTGATTGGTCACTGAATTATTCCTTGGTGGGTTAAGGGAGTTTTCCTCATTCTTTGTCTGAACACTCTACCACATGGCATCTTCCTTCTATTGCTATAAGATAGATTAGGAGATAACCATCTTTTATTACAAGGCAGATATACAAAGGATTTGTCATAAAAGAAGAACTTTGTAGAGTTGTAATTGCCAGAATATTCCAATCTTGGATGGCAAACTTCAGATAAAAAATGTTTCCAAGCAAATACACTCAGGCAAACAAAATCACTAATCTAAAGAAGGATTAGAGAGAGGAAGTAAACATATATTAGACTTTAACTAGAGATAATTAAATGTATGGATTACTGTGCTGAACAGTAACGAAAGTTAAGCAATAACCAAAGTTAACCAATGATGGAGGATGATTAAAAATGTGTATAAATGCAAGACTATACTCCAATAAAGATCATCATGATTCAGTTGTTCATGATCAAACAACTTGACTGCCTCATTATTACAACAGAACTTCATCACAAACCTGAATTATGAGGATACCTGATGAACCAATAAATGTTCTTTGTTATGGACGTCTTGTTGAGTTATCTCTCTGCATCTGTACAGTTTATGAAGCCACCTCTGTACAATATACAGAAAACCTCCCTTTTTCTCTTCTGTCTTCTAGACACACTGTTCCTCCAATCTTTCCTGATATGTTTTGTCCCTTAGACCTTGCACCATTTCTGTTGCTATCTCTGGATTTACTCAATCTTATCAATATCTTTTTCAAAATGAAGTTTACTGAACTATGTTAGGCATACAGAATTGTCCATTGTAATCAATCACTCCGAGACAAGTATAATCTCCAACTGATTTATTAGGAACAGCTCCGATACTTCTAGTCAATTTCCAAACTGAAAGTCATTTTCAGCACATTTCACAAAATCCACCTTCTCTCTTCCCACTTCTTACACTTCATTATTCACGAGAACCAAATAACTGCAGATGGAATTTTTTAATGCGACATACTAAATAGCCTTGAACTTTCCAACTCCTCCACCCCTCCTTGCATTCCGTATAACAATCTTGGCAGCTGAATCTCAGAGCTAACACTAGACATAATATTCCAAATGAGGTCTGATTAAAGCCCTTTCCAGTGGGATTAGAGCCTCCTCTTTCCTAATGGTGATCTCTCGAGTAATTGGTCCTAAAAACAGATTTAAGAGTTTTGCTAGACCAAGCAAAGGCAGAATGCAAAGAATGTCCACATTTCAAGTTTCACATATCTCTCAAAGTAATATATTGCTCAAGATTTTGTAATTTTTGAGTTCACAACACTTGAAATGAGAACTGCCAAAGATACACATTGCTTACAGTAGAAGAACAATAAGATGTTTTATTTTAGCTTTATTAATTTTACAGACCTTTCAGATTGTAGGTTACAACAAATCAGGGGATAGCCCTTGAAAACATGATGTACTGGGCCACCTAATATGCCTTCTGAACAGTTCTATGATGACTAAGGAACAATAAAATGGAACACGGAGCAGTTAAATAGTTCAAATGTAGAAAAAGAGTATGTCAAAAGAATTATCGACTTATTTATTTCACGTCCCTGTGTTAAATGTATTACAAAAATGCTGAACTAAGAGAAATAGAAATTGGAATTAAAATTGCTGTTAGAAACATTAATAACTTCAGAGATGCTGATGATATTACTTTGATGGCTTGAATAAAACCTACGTGATCTCTTGAACAACAAGAAAAGCCAACTCAGTGCAATTAAGCATAGAAAGTCAGACAGACTTATCTCTTGAGGGTCAAAGATTCACAGGGACAGTGCATTTTTGTAAAAAATAAAAAATAAAAAAAAATAATAGAAGGCAGTTGAAAAGAAGGCCAACTGAAGATGACATGGCTAAATAACATCACTGATTATACAAGCATGACCTTGCAAGAACTTAATTATAGACACACATTCCTGGTAAAATGATGCATCTTGGGAGATGAAGTCAAATGTGGCTGTACAACTAAATAAGTACAGCAAGCTCATATAAAAATATGATTCCAAACTGGATTGTTTTATTATTTTGTTCCCACAAAAAAATCTATTTTGTAAGGTTGCAAGATTTCATTTGATATATATATTAATGTGTAATTATTCAAAAATTGCAGATTTATTTCTCCCCCAAAACTTTATTTTATTGAATGGAGAGTCATACAAAGCAAGCTATCATTTGAGGGAGTCATAGCACTGTAAAGTTTGAACTTTATATAAATAAAAGCATAATGATTAATACAGTAGTGGCAAAATATGTGGTATGAATTGCTGAATTGTGGTTTGCTGAATTAACCATGGTTTTATTAGCAAAGATAGCAAAGAATTGCCCATTATTATTACATTGCTCCCAATTGCAATGTAATACTAAAGTAACAGGGTTCACTTCTTGGTAGACAGAGGATAATCATGTACAAAACATTTTAATTGAAATGGCAATTGCAAACAGATACTCCTCAATTTATAATCATTCATTTGGTAACTTTTGAAGTTACAACTGAAAAAAAGTGATTTCTGACCCGTCCCCACACTTTCAACCTTTGCAGTATCCCCATGTCACATGATCAAATTTTGGGCTTTGCAGCTGGCATGGATTTATGATAGTGGCAGCATCCTGGGCTCACATCTTTGCCATTTGTCACCTTCCCAGAGGGCTTCCAATAAGCAAAGTTAATGAGGGAAACCAGATTCACTTAATGATCACATGATTTATTCAACAATTCCACTCATTTTCTTAAAAACCAAACCAAAACAGGTTGTCAAATCAGGTGTGGTTCACTTAACAACCGCCTTGCTTCGCAATAGAAATTTTTGGTCCCAGTTGTGGTTATAAATTGAGGACTGCCACATAAAATCTGTACACTTCTAGCCCTTTTGCAAAGAAATAATCAACATAATGTATTGGTTAATGGTGGCCTTTGTATTTACATATAAACATAATTTTTTAGCTCTAATGATTGCATAGACCTTATCCATGCTCTAATTCTCTCAGACGTCAGTATAAATGTTTCCTGTGGATTAAAACAAATCTATTTCCATTCTGGGAGAGGCCCAAGTCCTTTTAAAAGTCTTTCTCAAAAGAAATATGAAAGTAGTAATAACATAATGGGCCACAAGGTTAGAGTCCCCCATTAAATCTCATTTCTCAATAAACATATGCAAATTAAACTGAGATCATGTACAGAGATTGTTGTCAACGGTGTGATGGATGCCTTGCTATGAAACCAGAACTTCCTCTCTTATGAGAACACATGGCCTGGAGGGCAATGTGTACAGCACAGTAACAATTGTTAGAGGTCTTAGTATTCTTCCCAGAATAGATGCAGAGGTCTGTTTCTCAGAGAGAATAAATCTTGTGTCTTTCAGGCTTCTGATGAAGGTATCTCATGAAACTGCAAACTTCCAGTTATGTGGCTTGGAGCCAGTGGTGATATGTTACTGGTTTGGGCCAGTTCTGCCAAGCCGATGGAGGCGATAAGCAGCAGAGACCAAACTGGTTCTCTCCATTAATTAATATTATTAATTATTAATATTCTCTCATTAATTAATATTAAGAGCCGTGATGGCACAGTGGTTAGAATGCAGGATTGCAGGCTAATTCTGCTGATGGCCAGGAGTTCGATCCTCACTGGTTCAAGGTTGATTTAGCCTTCCATCCTTCCGCTCGGTAAAATGAGGACCCAGATTGTTGATTGCAATATGCTGACTGTATAAACTGCTTAGAGAGGGCTGCCAAGCACTGTGAAGTGGTATGCAAGTCTAAGTTATTGCTATTATTGATTCCAATAGGTCTTCACTAAATATGGTTACATTTGGATATGTCTAATTTATATATTCAATTCAATTTAGGCCTATTAAAACTGACTCTGAACAGGACACTACTTTCCCCTCCCTCCTCACTGCTCTTTTATTTACTTTTGTATTTTGTATTTTATAATACTTTATAACTTAATTTAAAAACATGTTATTGAACAGGACACAATGTAAGACCATTAAAATATAGTGCAAACCAAAACCAAGATGGGACCTGATCATTACCTACAGACAAAACCACATATAACAAAGAGACATCCAACAAGGGCCCCATCTATGTCAACCTATGGCCTAAGACAGTGATGGCTAACTGTTTTGTCATTGCATGCTGAAAGTGCGCGCATAATGCATATATACATAATGCCCATAATGCACTGCATGTGTGATCCCCCTGCCCCTGTGCATACGTACGCAACCACCCCATGTACACTGTGCGCCTCTGCACATGTGTGCACATCTCCCCTACCCCCCCCCCACCCCCCATGGATTTGTGGCAGATACCTGACAATCAGTTTTGGGCGATGGCTCACATGCTGGCAGAAATGGCTTTGCATGCTAATTCTGGCAACCATGCCATAGGTTCGCCATCACGGGCCTAGGAATACAACTAGTCTTTAAGGTTTTATGTAATGCCAGACCTAAGTCCCAGAATTGTTGCAGGTTAGTTGTGTGATACCACAGAAGCAGGAGAGATCAATCTACAGTATGTATTTCTTATCAAAGGCACTTTAGAAGTGATTAAATATTTGCATTAAATTATGCGGAGTTTTTTCTTATGAAGCAATATAGCCTGCTTACTCAGCTACTTCCAGCAGATCTTCAATTAAATTCCATCAGTTTCCCCCTCAATATATCTTTGAGTGCTTTGGAATGAGTCACAGTCTAATTCAGATCTCCTTTTATAGCGATCTGACAAGAACCACACCATCTTGTCCTTTGCCTTTCCCAAAGTCATACATGTGTCCTGACCAAAAGGTGTGCCTTCCAGAAGGAACTATAAATGGAGTTTATAAACTATAAATGGAGTTGTGATACAAGGGAATGTAGATGTGGAATGCAAATATATCAACACGCTTTTAAGACATCCTGTCCTTTAAGTAAAGGATAGATTGTGTTGACTTAGCCCAAAAAGGCTGGCCTTCAAAACTAAAGTACGTTTCATTCAATACAGACCTTTATATTGTCCCAAAATGTTAAAGTCATGGTTTGTTTAGTCATGGTTTTGGAATAAATCACAATCAGCTGCAACATGCTGAGTTGTGATTTATAGATCCCACCATTTATAGGCTTTTAATGCAATACATTGCATACAATACCATTTAATGCAATACATTAAATCTAAACAATTCTATGATAGAACTATTGGATGGCTAGAAGTAAAGATTTTCCCTCTCCAGTCGAATCCGACTTGTAGGCAGTGCTCAGTTTTTAGCTGAGGTAACCAGCATTGTCCAAAGACATATGGTCAGCATGACTATAAACCCAAGGTGCACATAATACTGTTTATCTACTCTCATTTGTGTGCTTTCAAACTGCTACGTTTTGTGGGAGCTGGGACTCGCCCCATCGTGTGGCACTCAGGTCTCGAACCTGGGCTGTCAGCTTTCTAGTTGACAAGTGTCTTTAATTGCTGAGCCATCACATCTTCTATTGCAGGGATGTCAAACTCAAGGCCTGTGGGTTGGATCTGGCCCAAAGGCTCCTTAAGTCTGCCCCATGGGGCTGGCCAGGAAATAGCAAAGGACCAACCCACAGTGCCTCTAGCAGCTAAAACGGGGCATAGCGGAGCTACATGAACCGCTGTGCCTCATTTTCAGCCTGGACGGTCCCCTGCAGCATTCTGCTGGCCAAAATGGGGTGAGGGGGGCATGTGAGTCCCCCTATGCCTTGTTTTGGCAGGCAGGGTGCTGCAGAAGGCATCCATCCGGTCTCCCCTTCCCTGGCTGGCCTGTGGAGAACTACAGTGCTGATCTGACCATCGAAGAAATCCAGTTTGACATCGCAGCTCTGTTGGATCTCTAAACCCAGCCTAATGTTAGGGCTAAAAGAGTCCCCCAGTGAAATCCTCACAAAATGCTAGAGTTGTGCTGACTGGGGATTACGAGAAAATCCCCAAACATCTGGAATTCTCTGGGATGAGGATGACAAGTTCAATCTCCTCCAACAATAGGTAGTCCTCATCTTACAACCATTAATTTAACAACTGTTCAAACTTACAACGGTGCTGAACAAAGTGACTTATGGCCAGTCCCCAGAAATGCAGCTATTGCAAGGTCCCCATGATCATTGTGCTCACGATCTGAGTTCTTGGCAACTGGCTTGCACTTATAACAATTGCAGTGTCATCCTTGGATCACATGATCACTGCTTGTAATCTTCCCATGGGTCTTCCAAAAAGCAACGTTAATAGGAGAAGCTGAATTTCGGTTCCCCAGCAAAAACTCCCCAATCGCAAACAATGGGTCCACTTAATGATTGCCTGTTCACTTTAATGACTGCAGCAAAAAAAGGGTAATAAAATCACGTCTGTCATGCATTGACCACGATTATGGCCCTTGTGGGCAAGCTCCATTCTGGTTGTAAGTTGAGGACCATCTATGCCCCCCTTGCTGTTTATTCATTTTAGTGGAAGGGAAACTTGCTCATGCACCAAGGGATATATTTAATCTTTTCATTTCTATTGAAATTGCAGTTTATTGCAGTGCATTTTTGCAAGAGCTGCATGTCTACTTCATATCATGGATGATTTCCAGAATCAGGACAGAAATGTACCATTTAATTATCAAGAACCATGCTTCAGTTCTTTTTAAAATCCTTTATAAATTGTCCAAATCAACCCCCCCTTCCAAAATCCAGGCAAAAATTGCAACGTTAAATTTCATAAATCTTCTGATTGCTCATCGTTATTATAAAAACTTATCTGTTAATGTACACTCATTTGCTAAAAAAGAGTTTGAGTATGTAAATGGAAGTTTTCTTTAATCCTGCCAAATAATCAGATACATGAATGATGGGAAACTGAAATGATGGATATAAATACTCTTTTTTTGAATCAAGACCAGAGATTGATTAATCTGTCTTGTTCAATTGAAAAGATAATTATCACTATAACAACTGGCCACAAAAGTTGAGACTTGGAAATAATTGCCTTTAAAAAAAAATTAGGACACGTGATTAGAATGTTGGTGAATAAGTCAATTATTTTTTTCCCTCCCTTTTAAACATGTCCAATTCTCAGAGACTGCCTCGATAAGTGGACCAGAGTCCCTGCAGTTATCTCTTGGCAAAGTTTTGGGTTTACCATTGCCTCTTCCTAGGGCTGTGAGAAAATGATTTCTGGAGAAAGTCACTCCAGGGGCTTCATGTTGAAGGTGGGGCTAAAATTCACGGTTTCTCACTTTTTATGTCATTTGCATAAAACCAATTTCTTCTCTTTGGCCTCTTACAAAAACCAAATTTGGGGTTTCCATGCAACCCGATTCTTAATTCAGCTGTGGAATTTGATACATGATCTACACCAAATGGAAAGTTGAAGGTTTGTTACAAACTATCCGGAGAATTGTTTATCTACTATATCCATTCTACAGTATATTTTCAAGAAGGCCTATACTCCTATATCCCACCCCCAATGTCTAATTTATTATGTTGTTTCAGAGAAAAGCATAGAATAGGCAACTTTTCAAACAGACACTCTGGGCTAATTATTACAATTGGTGGATTCTTGTAAATCAAGGTGCAATTGGGAAGTATTGATATTGATGACAAGTTGGCTGGTGTATAAGAGTCACCTGATTTCCACATCCTTCAGAAGACCTCTATCACTCCTGTTTTGTTTTGTTTTGTTTTTTAAACCAGATAAATAGGTTAATATATTTGCAGAGAGAATCGAGTTTGAATAGAATATTGTTAAGGTAGCCCACATCAACCTGGCATAGATGGAATTTAGCTATTTTGATTGGGAATTAAAATTTTGGGAATTGACGTCTAATATATTCTGGAGTAGCTGCTATAAAGGATTATGGGGAGCTTGGTGCTCTCTGAGCTTGGTTGTTTTCTTGCAGATGTCTCATTATCCAACGAGATAACATCAGTGCTATAAGGCAGATCGCAAACTCCACTGCCTTCTAGTATTGGTGATATTACCTAATTGGGTAATGAAATGTTTGCAAGAAAACAACCGAGCTAAGAGAGCACCAAGGACCCCACAGTTCAATCCTGACCTACAAATATTCTCTTCTGTGATATCATCTTCAGTGTTACTTTTGATTTTGGTAGTACAACATTGGAGATGGCATCCATGGTCCGTGTTTTAGGGAAGCATACTTTAACTGAACTAGAATATTTAGAATAGAATAGAGCTGGAAGAGACCTTGGAGGTCTTCTAATCCAACCCCTTGCTTGTTGTGGTCAGCTGGCAGCAGGTGCAAATGGCTGAGGAGGACTCTGATGAGGGGTCAGGACCATCAGGGAGTGGACTGCTGCCTTTAAAGATTGTGGGGGGCTGGCAGCAGTGATGAGGAGGTTCCCAAGGAGCCTGTGCCAAGTGCACGTGCATAAAGGATTACTCAGAGAAAAGAGCAGTTATAGCAGCACAGGTGACTGAGGAATAAGGCTGCAAGGTAATGGCCCCTCCCTCAAGAGGATAAAAGCCAGGTTGGGAAAAGCGTTCTTTGTAGAGGGCAAAGAAGCTCTGAAGCTCAACTGGTGGATATCTTAGCTCGTGTTTGGAGAATCTGGTAAATTAGTTCTTATTTCTGGGTTTTGGCAGCCTTGCCAAACAACTTGGCAAGGCTCTTTCTTGTCGGAGCTAATTGTTGGAAAGCAGCCTTCAGAACAGAATTCGTCATTAAACCTTAAAAGGTGGGGGCTACTGTCTGTGTTTGCACTCTGAGAATCTGGTTGGGTCAGAACACTGCTCAAGCAGGTGGGCTGCTACCAGTTTGTCCCAGTTCAAGCAAACTGGTTGTTAATTTTATGGCTGTTTCGGCGAACTGGCAAATCCCATCCCTGGCAGGCCCAGCCCACTTCTCCCTTCCCCAGAGTCCCCACACAGCCTGTTTGGATCCCAGGTAAGTGCAGGGCCCACTCAGATGCTCAAGGAGGTGAAAAATGGGCCTCCCAGAGGCTCTGGAAGGCCGGAAATGGGTCCGTTTCTGACCTTCAGTGGGCCTCTGGAGCCTGGGGAGGCTGTTTTTGCTCTCCTGGAGGCCCGAGGAAAGCCTTTCGAGCCTTCCCCCACCATGGTGTAGGAGGCTGACTTGACCACGCCCACCACGGCCACACCCAGCCAGCAGCCAGGTTGCTAAATTTTTTGAAGCCCACTCTTGCAGGAGACCCTATACCATTCCAGACAAGTGGCTGTCCAGTCTCTTCTTAAAAACTTCCAGGGTTGGAGCACCCACAATTTCTGAAGGCAAGCAGTTCCACTGGTTAATTGTCCTCAGTGTTAAGAAGTTTTGCCTTAATTCCAGGTTGCTTCTTTTTTTGATTAGTTTCCAACTATATCTTCTCTTTCCTCTCTTTCATTTTCTGGAGTGGATTAAAGCCCACTGGTTGCACATTTTAGCTTTCCATAATTATAAAAACTAATAACATAAATTAACTGGAAAATTATTCAAGCTGAATACTTTCCATAATTGTTCATACTAAACAAATATCATATGTCAACATTAAACATGTGTTTTAATACATGCCAACTTATAAAATGTTAGTCAAATGTTTCAATTGCTCTGCATGGGAATTCACAATGACTACAATTCTTAAGATTGGTCTCTTTGCACTTTTAAAAGGTTGTCATTTTAAATTTATAGTTTTTTTAGTACAATTGTTATTGATGGGGAACTGATGCATTCCCCCTGCAATGGAAATTCAGTGGGGGGAAAAACATGGAAAGGGCCATTTTGCTTCAGAAAATGTACTATAAATCTCATTTTTTATGATATTTGAAGCTCTTACCCTGATGACTTCAGGGTCAATTTCCAAAGGCTTGTGCATCTGAAAGCAAGTACAAAGATCTCTCTTTCTTTCTCTTTCTCTCTCTCTCTCCCTCTCCCTCCCTCCCTCCCTCCCTCTCTCTCTCTCCCTCTGGCATGGGAAGGATTAAAAAAGAAAAGAAACACAAGATGAATCTCATTTAGAGACTCGGCATTTTAAAATAGATATATTAAAAACACAAATTTGAATTTATGTAAAAAATTTAATCCAGCATACTTGGGAAAAGGACATTGATTATTTTTTTTTAAAGAAAAAACTGACATAAGAGATTCTAACGCAGTGAAGGCAGATTGTATACAGTATAGTAAAAAAATAGCCTTTGAATGTTTAGGGTGTGGTGTGGGGAGTACAGGTAGTGCTTAGTGGTGGGATTCAAATAATTTAACAACTGGTTCTCTGCCCTAATGACTGGCTGGGTGGTCATGTGACTGGGTGGGCATGGCCACCGGGGTGGTCATATGACTGGGTGGTTATGGCCAACTCGACATCACTCATGTCAAGGGCAGCCTCGCCAGGCCCCTCCCCTCCCAGCCATTCCTTGTCACATCTGGCCTCAATGTATCTGTGAGTTCTGTAAAAATGTTCACCTTTTTTCGACTTTATTATCTGCATTGACATACTATAGATGTACTTTAATGGACCACTGGAAGGAGGAAATGGCTCACATGCTTTGCCAAGAGTGTGATAGGCAGGTTACAAAACAGGCTTTTGAGGGGCTGCCACAAAGAAGTGGGGGAGCAATGTACTTCCCAAGCATCAGGAGGCAAACAAGAAGCAATGGAAGGAAACTGAGCAAAAAGAGAATCAACCTAAAACTAAGAAGAAACTTCTTGACAGCGAGAACGATTAACCAGAACTTCTGTCTCCAGAAGTTCTGGGTGCTCAATCACTGGAAGTCTTTTTTTTTTAAAAAGTGTTCATTCAAAATTCAACAGCATAAAAAAAGCAACTTATGACTATGTGGATTGCCATGGTCAAGTGACCAAAGTTCAGTTGCTTGGCAACTGCCATCTATTTACGATGTTTGCAGTGTCCCACTTGATCACATTTAGTGCCCTGCTGACAAGCAAAGTCAGTAGGGAAGCCAGAGTCATTTAACAACTGTGTTACTAATTTGGGTCATTACTCACTCAACAACTGCCTTGCTTAACAATGGAAATTTGGGGCTCAGTTGTGGTTGTAAGGCGAGAACTACCTGCACACATCTCTGGGTGCCAAGCTACACAATCAATTCATATTTTAAGGTTATGACCTTCATCTTGCAGCGTTCATGGCTGAAAAATGGGACCAAATTTTTAGATTTCCTTCTTTTTTTGTCCACCTTTTTTTAACAGCATCACACCATATGACAAAGCTCCAAAGTAATTCTTGAGCCTATAGATTAGACTAAGAAATTTAAAAAAAACCTTAACAGTCCCTCCCAACATTTTGGAAGAAAACAATAGTAAATCTTCTAGATTTACTATATTTCTATTGCTGCCAGTAAAGTTTTTTGAGTGTAACTGTGTTTGCTTTTGCATTTTTTTTCAATGATAAGAAGCAATGCACAATTTATTCTATGTGAAGATGATAATGATCTTTTATATAACTTCCGTCCCGTAAACAGAAATAAAATGTCCAAAGAAAAGAGCCTCTTCTACCTGATGTGTTATTTTTTATATTCTATTTAGAGTGGTTTGTTTTAATACAGGTACCGTAGTTCTCAATTTACAACCATTCATTTAGTGGCCATTTGAAGTTACAATAGTACTGAAAAAAGTGATTTATGATCACTTTATACACATTATGACCATAGCATCATCTCCATGGTTATGTGATCAAAATTCAGGCATTTAATAGCTGGCATGTATTTATATCAGTTGCACCATCCTGGGGTTATGAGAACACCATTTGTAACCTTCCCAGTCAGCTTCTGACGAGCATTCAACAGGTGAAGGAAGATTCATTTAATAACTGCATGATTTACTTAACAATTGAAGTGATTTTCTTAACAACTGTGGCAAAAATGTCATAAAGTGAGGCATAACTCAGTTAATAATTGTCATGTTTACCAGTGGAAAGGTTGAGTTCTGTTGTGGTCGTAAATTGAAAACCTCGTTTAAGCAATAGACAAACATCCTGTGATAATACAATACAGTGAATAAATCAGCAGCCACTATATCAAAGATGCTTAACTTTTTATAAAAGAGCAATTTTCCCCCCAAAATAATTGGGAGGGGCCTGATAACTTACAGATAGGCCAAGTTAAAATAGAGGCACACTGCAATCTTAAATGAATGTTCACATAGAAAATTCAGAGCATTATTCGCAAGGTTTTCTTTGCTACAGTAACTTCTGTTGTGCCGTCAGTATCTGTTTCAGAGGGGGAGGCCGATCAGTTGACAGGGAGTGGGAGTGTGGTTCCATTGGTTGTGGAAGAAACTGGGGAAGGGCAAAGTGTGGCTGGGCAGAGCAGGGGAGAGGTAGAGCAAGGCGGAGAGAATTCAGAGGAAGACCCAGGCCCACCCCTTCCTCATCCGAGGGCATGCAGGGAAGAACGGAGAAAGGAGCAACTTGAGTTGCATGGCTTACTGTGAAGGAAAGGGCCCTGATTCCCTTCATTAGCTGCAGCTAGGAACACAGTGTTTAAAAAGGGGAGTTGCGCATAGCAAAGTGTTGAGAACAAATCATGAATTATCTGGTATTATCGAGGCTTATCTGGGTTCCTGGCGTCTTCCCAACTGTGTGTGTTTTGTTGGCCTTTCAAGTCTGCAATTCCTTCTCCTAACCTGTCAAGTTAATTACTGCAGCATGGTTTGTGTGGATTTTTATTTACAGTTTGTATTTACACTTTGTTTTTGGATTGAATTTCCTCCATTTAAAGACTGTTCTTGGGAGAATTTTTTCTCCAGCTGAAGATAACTTGGACATTGGGAGAAAAATTGGAGGTACTAAAGGGACATTTCTTGTTTATGTTACTGTGTTGCCTTTGTTCCACGCCCTGGGTCATCACACTTCAATATTTTGAATATATCAAGATGCAATTATATATTTGTGGTACCTTGAAGCAAGCTGCAATTCAAAACAGTACAATTAAAAATTTTGGTTTGTGTATATTGTGTGGTTGGTTCTGTTTAGTATTAGATCAGGGACTATCTGGACAATCCAAGGTTGAACACCACACTGTAAAGGCTAGGTCACATCGCCCGACGGATGCAAACCGTATGTAAAAGGACACAGCGGACGGCCAAAAATCTGGGGGTGGCTCCATCCATCCTTATCCGCTCTCAAAAGGGGCAAAAATTTGCATAAAGAGAACGGAAAAAAACGGACGGGGGGGAGGATGTAGCGTGGATGCAAAATGGATGCTCAACAGAAGCCTAGTGGCTAAAAATGGATGGATCCTCCAGACATCCTAAATATCCAAGATACATCCCCTATACGAACGTTTTTTCCGTTTTAATGCTTTATATCTGAGCTGCATCCACTTTCATCCTTTCTACGTCCATGCTACTAACGCTGTGTGTCCGTTCCGCGTCTGTTTCGCTTCCTCCCTGTGTCCGTTTTCCACTGGAGCGGATTTGAGTTGTGCGGATGCGCAGCAGATGCCTAGTGGATATAGCGGACGTGTAACGGATGACGATGGACATATAACAGATGTTCCCCGTATGCGTAGCGGATGTATAACAGACGCATTGGATACTTCATCCGCTCAAAAAGTTTTGTGCAGCTCAAAACTTTTTGAGCGGATGAAATCACAGTAGACAGATGCTGGACAGATAGAGAGTATGAATCACGGATGCAGTGAGTACACAACGGATGCATCGCGTTTTCCAATGGATGGCAAGAGTTTCTCTCTGTTTTACATCCTCTTTGCATCCGTTGGTGCAGTGTGACATGGGCTTAAAGTTAGGAAAAGGCAGGAATGTATCCTTAAAGGAGCCAGTTTGCTGCAGTGGATAAGGTGCTACTAGATAGAAACTGGAACACTGAGTTCTAGCCCTTCACTGGTTGTCTTTGAAAAGATTAACTCATGGTAACTGGGCCAAAGTTTATTATATAATTGGAATAAATGATACTTCTGCCATACTCTCTCTCTGCCTACTCAAAATTTTCATTTGACTGAAAAAGTTACTTGATGAGCAATGAAACATCTCAGTTTTAATAAACTTTGGTCCAGATGCCATGATTTAGATACTTTCGGCCTGAATGATCGAGTCTTCATTTACATGATTGACGCTGAACTCAACCCATATCATAAAGTTTTTGTGATAAAGAAAATAGGTGGACATTGCCTTGAGTTCTTCAAAAAATAAAAAAAAATAAACTGAAGATGGCATTTAATTTCGTTGTCTGAGGTGCAATGACAATAAACTAAACTAAAATAGGATACAACAGATAACCGATAATCAGAGTTGGAAGGGACCTTGTAGGTGATCTTGTCCAACCCCTACCCAAGTGGGAGACTCTATACCATTTCTGACAAATGGCAGTCCAATCTCTTCTTCTTTTTTTTAAAAATAAAGTTTTATTTGGGTTTTCATACATACAAAATTCAAATAAAACATATTTTTTGAAAATAGCATGGTCCCAGGTTGAACTTCTTTATACAGACACAAAACTCAATTTCATGCTCCTTTTTGTGTTCTATTCCATATCTTATACTATTCCACATTTTCTATATAGTTTTTCCTCTCTTTTAATTTTTTCAATTTTATTTTGATTATCTCATCTCAGTTCAAATCATTATATTTATACTTTTGTCTGTTCTGTTTCAATTTCATGTTATCTTTTCTCATTAAACAAATTTTCTCCTGTAGTTGCTAATTGGAGTATGACATCTTTATATCTTTTAATTACATCCATTCAACTCTTATTTAAACTTCAATATATACCTTAAGGTTATGACCTTCAATATAATACATAATACATAACTTCCAATCGAATTCTGCTTGGTACATTCTTATAATACACACTATATTCTTTTTTAAAAAAGGATTATAAATATATGTAATTATAAACCCTCATTCCATTCCAATTAAGTTCTATCTTTAATAATCATTAAAATCTTATCATCTTTAACATTTCTTTTCAATTAAATATCATACTTCCTTAAAGACACGTATAATCTCCATAATTAAACATTCATTTTGTTACATTTATTTATTGACAAGCATTCCACTGAGTTACAATAGCTATTTTATCAAACTTTTTAATCATACATTATTGCATATCTGCTAAAATTATTTCTATTATAACAATACTAACTTATGTACTTTTGCAGAATCCCTTTTTCCATT
This sequence comes from Laticauda colubrina, assembly GCA_015471245.1. NCBI lineage: Eukaryota > Metazoa > Chordata > Lepidosauria > Squamata > Elapidae > Laticauda > Laticauda colubrina. Next base: position 5,152,553 of record BLBF01000048.1, read on the forward strand.
AAATTTTCATCCATTATCTCTAAATAGGCCCTGTTTCTCTATAGTTTGTTTCTGTCCTTTTTAACTTTTTTTCCTTTATTTCTTCCCTCTCATCTTCTCCCTCCCCTTTTTATCCCTTGCCTCTCTACTTCTACTTCTCTCTTCTGCATTTCTCTCTTCTGTTGCTTTCTGATTTTATACTTATTTTTCATTCTATTTTTTTTGGGGGGGGTTGTTTTTCCCAATCTTAAACTTTCTATTCTCTTTCCCCTCTTTCCTTTTTTTCCCCCACCTAAGATTACTTGTTCATTAAAGATAGCTTCTTCTTTGTTGCAATCTTCTTGTTCTGCAGGCATTTCTTGTTGTTTCTCATAGTTCCAAATCTCCATTTCTAAGAACTGAAATACAAAGCCAAAAGAACTTCTCCCTTCTTGTGCATCTTCTTTGTACTTTTAAAGTTCCATTTTCAATTCTTCTAAAAGTGGAGCCATTTTAAACAGTTTTAAACAACCAGCCAATTGATTTTAGTCATTCAAATACAATAACCAAAAATTCAGAGATCATCAAGTAATCCAAATAGTCCCAAGCTGTTTCTTCTTATTTCTTTTTCCACTTTCTCTTCCTGGGGTTTTTGTTGCAATGTTTCAGTTAAAATGTATCTTTTGGAAGTCTTGTTGAGATTTTGCTGGAAGTTCTTTTTAATTCCAGGCAGTCTCCTCCCTTCCAGATGCTGCACTTTTATTCTTTTTCTCTCCTTTCCTGTTTTCAAAAACTTTTGATTATCCAGAAATCATTATTATCCCTTTGACTTTTTATTTTCAGCATTAAATGCTTATTAATGTCAAAGTGTCAAATCTTTTCCCTTTTCTCTCTCCTTCGCAGCTTAAAAATCTTTTTAGGGAATAATGTTATTTTTTTTTTAATAGTTTTAATTCCAGGGTACCTTATTTGTTGCTTTTGCTGTTTGACCCAGTCAACCAAAACTTTCTTTTCTTATCTTCCTCCTGTACATTCTTTTCTGGTCGAGTTCCTCTTCGTGGTGGCCATTTCTGACCACCACTACAACTGCCTTTGGGAAAGGGAGTAATGGGCAGCTGGGGAGGAGAGATGCGACTCTCCTCAACCCTGCAGGCAGTTTCCCCGCTCTTCACCAGCTCTAAGGGGTGGCTTAGCCCCGAAACCAGCCGGCTCGTGGTGCTCCAGCGGCGAGCATGGATCGAAACCTTGCAGAGACGAGGCTTCGATCTGTTGCCGAAGAAGCTCAAACCAGAGGTCCGGCAGTCTAATCTCTTCTTGAAAGTCTCAAGTGATGGCGCTCCCACAACTTCCACAACAGGGCAAGCTGTTCCATTGGTTGATGTTCTCACTGTCAACAAGTTTCTCCTTATTTCCAGTTTAAATATCTCCTTGATCAGTTTCCATCCATTATTCCTTGTCTGGCGTACAGGAGCTTTAGAAAAGAGCTTAACCCCTTCCTCCCTGTGGTAGCCCCTCAAATATTGGAAGACCGCTATCATGTCTCCCCTGGTTCTTCTCTTTACTAGACTAACCATGCCCAGTTCCTGCAACCGTTTGTTGTATGTTTTAGCCTCCAGTCCCCTACAAACATAGCGTTTTGTGTGTATTGCCCACAAAACTGCACCTATGTGCCTACATTATTACCAAAAACTCCTCCTAGCTGAAGAACAATTTTACAGGCTCTGCATGATCAACAAATCAACCTACGCATATTATAATGAGCAACACTACAAATACAGCCAACTCACAACCACAACTGAGCCCCAAATTAATATTGCCGAGTGAGAAATTGATTGAGTTTTGCTCCACTTTATGATATTTTTTGTGACATTGTTAAGCGAATCACTGTCGTTGTTAAATTAAAACACAGTTGTTAAATCCGACTGATTTTGCTTGTCAGAAGGTTTCAAAAGATGGTTACATTATATGATGCGGGACTCAGCAACCATCATAAATATGAGTCCGTTGTTAAAGGCCCTGTCACACTGCCCAACGGATGCAAAACATTTCTAAAAAGGACACAGTGGACGAGAAAAATGTTCCATCCGTTGTTATCCGCTCTCAAAAGAGGCGAAACAGAGCGGATAACACGGAAAGGAACAGACAGGGGGAGGACGCAGGGCAGATGGAAAATGGATGCAGAGCGGAAGCCTAGCGGATGGAAGCGGATGAGAGCAGATGGCACATCTGCTAGGCTTCCGGGGGGCCTCAGCAAAGCGGACGCGGAACGGAAAGAGCGGATGCAGAGCGGACGCGGAACGGATGAAGCGGATGCACAGCGGATGCACAGCAGATGAAGCGGATGCAGAGCGGAAGCCTAGCGGATGCCTTGTGCATGCGGGGAGGATTTATTGCGTCAGCCCCGCGGATATAAAGGGAAGCAGTTCGGAAGCAGGTCACCATTCAGAGGAAATACCTGCTGCCAGACGCATTGAGTGCCTTGCCTGCCTGCCTTGCTGCCAGCCTTGCTGCCATCCTTGCTGCCTGCCATCCTGCCATCCTTGCTGCCTGCCATCCTGCCAGCCTTGCTGCCTGCCATCCTGCCAGCCTTGCTGCCTGCCTCCCTGCAAGCCTTGCTGCCTGGCTGCTTGCAAGCCTTGCTGCCTGCCAGCTTTGGTGCCTGCCTGCCTGCAAGCCTTGCTGCCTGCCAGCCTTGGTGCCTGCCTGCCTGCCAGCCTTCCTGCCAGCCTCCCTGCCAGCCTCCCTGCCAGCCTCCCTGCCAGCCAGCAACCCCACAACCATGGGGAAAAAGAGGAAGCCTCAGCCATCTGCTGCCAGCCCTGGCAAGAGGGACAGGGCCACCCTCCCACCCCCGGGCCCTCACTCTGCTTCTGCTGGGGCTTCTGTAGCACGGGCTCGCTCTTCTGCGGCTGGGGCTTCTGCTGCTTCTGCTTCTGGAGGAGCTGCTGCTGCTGCTTATGGCGGTGGTGCTTCTGCTCATGCTTACTCTGCTGAGGCTGCTCCTGGTGGTGGTGCTTCTGCTGGTGCTTACTCTTCTGAGGCTGCTCCTGGCAGTGGTGCTTTTGCTGGTGCTTACTCTGCTGAAGCTGCTCCTCGTCCTGCTGGTCCTGCTCGTCCTGCTCGTGCTCCTGGACTTGCTGGTCCTGCTCGTCCTGCTCGTGCTCCTGGTCTTGCTCGTCCTGCTAGTCCTGCTCCTGCTCCTGCTCCTGGTCCTGCTCGTGCTCCTGGTCCTGCTCATGCTGCTGCTGCTGCTGCTGCTGATGATGATGATCCTGCTGGTGCTGCTGCTGCTGCTGCTGCTGATTATGATCCTGCTGGTGATGCTGCTGCTGCTGCTGCTGATGATGATGATCCTGCTGCTGCTGCTACTGCTGGTGGTGTGGAGGAGCAGCCCCTACAAACTGGAAGCCCCTCTGATGAGGGCCCATCCGGTCCTGCCAAAGGGAGGAAGAGGCATATGCGGGAACGGGAGAGGAGGCAATACTCCATTGAGGAGGAACACGAGGATGAGGTGCTGGAGTGGCTGAGAGAGAATGACTATCTGTGGCGGAAGGGACACCGGCTGTACAGGGACACCAAAAGGAAGCAGGCTGCTTGGAGAGAGAAGGCGGAAAATCTGGGCTACACATCGGAGGTGCTCCTCGGCTGATGGAAACATATGCACACCTGGTACAGGAAGCTGCACCTGAAGAAATCTGGCCAGGCCACGGTTAAGCTGACGGACAGAGAGACCTATGTCATGGCCAGGTGCAGCTTCCTGGAGGGTGAGATCCACCACCGAGGAGCAGCAGCAGCAGCCCCTCTCATGACCCTCTCTCTCCAGCAGCCTGCTGAGAGCCAGTCCTCTTCCGGCTGAGAGTCAGTTCCTGTCTCCAGGCAGGTTTCTGTGGAGCGTGCCATGGCAGAGAACCCGCGGACAGGTGTTTTAACCATGGTGGAGCGCGTGGAGGACTCCCTGGTGCAGTGGGAGAAAGGAGATGGCACTTCCACCACAGCCCTACCCACATCCACCCACAGCTCCACCTCCACAGAAAGGCAGAGAGCCAGACAGGAGGGGCAGAGCCACACTTTCCTGCTGGAGATCAGGGACACCATCCGGAGCAGCATAGATCTCCTCTCTCAGCTGGTCCACACCGATTCCTCATCCTCCAACCGCAAATCCTTCCTCACCTATGTGAACCAGACCCTCACGGACATGTCGGAACCCCAGTACCAGGTGGTGAAGGACCGGATCATCGAGCTGCTTCACAACCCTCCAGATCCAGATGAACCTGCTCCCACCTAGTCCAGGTCTGCTCCTCCACCTCAGGTGATGTCCCTCCCATTCCAAGGCTTTCCACAGGCCCTCACCTACCAGGGCTACGGCTACCAGGAGGTCCAGCAGCACAGGCAGCAGCCCTTCCCAGTCCAGGCACAGAGTCATCGGATGACATCGTTGCCACCGGTTCCACCGATGCCACCCACGTCAATGATGCCACCGACGACAGCAATGCCACCCACGCCACAGATGCCACCAACGCCAGTCCTCACCCAGCTGCAGACCAGACAACCCCAATACAGTGCTCCTTCCTCCATCCCACAGCCAAGCCCAGCCTCAGTACATCTGTCCTTGGTACTGGGGCTGACACCACATGGCATGGAGGAAGGACCTCTCAACATCACGGGGCTGAGCCAGCTGTCCGAGAGCTTCCTCAACACACCGTCACCTGTTGTCCTCTCGGGGCCAGGCACCCCAATGGTGCTTCAGACCAGCACTCCAGCAGCAGCCACCTCCACAGCACCTGGACCCTTCACCCCTGAGACTGGGCACACCTCCGAGTGACCAAGAGGAGTGCCAGAGACTGGGTGGCAACCTGTAGTCTTTATTTGGACACTTGACTTGGGTCATTTTTCTTTTACAGCTTGTGATTAATAAAATTTATCTTTGCTTCACACACTTGCTTCATTTATTTATGTCAATAAAGTCTTGGTGGAAACTTTTAGAAATGGTTTAAGCCTTTGCATGCTTGTGGGATGGGTAAGGATAGCAGTGGGATGGTCAGGGATACCTTTGGGATGGGTAATAGCTGTGGGATAGATAAACCTCCAGTGCAAGCATAGTGGGACTGTATGGTCCACCCTCCCAGGTGCCACAACTATGGCCCTTCATTGTCAATACTAATGTAAGCATTGATCCACACATTTGAACATGAACAGAACTCTTTATTAAATGCCCTGTTCATTGTAGGCCCACCCAACATACATGGCCCAATCTCATCAGTGTGATGAGACAGGCTGAAGGAAGCATCCATTAATCATCTATCATCCTGTCTTGCCACTCCACTGCTCCAGCTGGGGAGTTGCACCAGTGTCTCAGGAGGTTGTGCTGCTTCTTCCCTTCATGTGAGGCTCTGTTGGGGCCTTGCACATCCTGAGTGTTTATCAGGTTTCGCCCTTGCCTCCATTCCCCAGGCTCCATGTCCCCATTGCCTTGCTGGAGGTCCTCGAGCCTGTTCTGCAAGACTGGGTAATGGGTGCGCATGAGGTTGTGCAGGATGCAGCAAGCTTCCACGATCTTCCTCACGGTCTCTGGGCGATGCTGCATGGTGGTGAGAAGTACCTGGAACCTGTTGGCCAGGATGCCAAAGGCGTTCTCCACCACCCGCCTTGCCCTGGACAGCCTGTAGTTGAAGATCCTCTCTTTACAGGTGAGGAGTCTGGAAGTGTAGGGCTTCATGTGGTAGGTTCTGAGGGAGAAGGCGTCATCCCCCACAATGAAGTAGGGCACATCTTGCGTGTCGTTGGGCAGGGGTTCTGGATCTGGGAAGCCCATGATGAGGTTGCATTCCAGCCCCTCCTTGAGGTCACTGGCGTTGTATACCTGGGCATCTGAAGATGAGCCGTTGCCTGAAGCATCCATGTACATGAATTTGTAGTCAGCATCGACCATGGCGAAGAGGACGATGCTGAAGAAGCCCTTGTAGTTGAAATAAGTGGACCCTGACTTGGCTGGCGCTTTGCAGGCCACGTGCCTGCCATCTATGGCTCCAATGGTGTGTGGGAAGTTCCACTTCTGATACCACTGCTCTGCAACTTTCTTCCAGCCTTCCTCAGTGAAGGGGCACTGGAGGAACTCCTCCCAGTATTCTTCAATGATGGCCTGCACCACTTCACTCTCCAGCCGTACTGCATCCTCCTGTAGGTGGTCCTTGAGGTCAGGTGGCGCAGAGTCAGTGCCACCTTCAGCCCAGGGTCCAGGCTGGGGCGGAGGTTGGTGCTCTGCTTGGTCAACCTGGGTGTCAGCCACTGCACAACTTCATCAAACATGGCTGGAGGCATCCTCATGAAGTTCTGGAATGCACGAGTGTCTTCGTTCCTGAGCTCCACCATCAGCTTGTTGTACAGTCCGTACTCTGCTCTTCTCACGATCCATCTTCCGACCCAGACGCTTCTTGGCCGCCTCTTTTTATTCCCGTAGTAGAGTTCACAGAGCCTGTAGATGGCTTCGCACTCTTGCAGAAGGATGGTGGCTACCAAAAGGAGTGTGTTACGATCCATGGTAGACATCAATGGATGCTGTGGAAGAGGAAGAGGCAGATGAAGGCTGCAGAGGTCTGCACAGCAGGGCTGCTGGACTGAAAGTGAGATCCAGGTGAGTTCCTCCCCCTTTTTATAGGCAATATAGGTTTGTGTCCCTTTGTGTCCCTTTGCATCCTCTAGGCATCCTCTAGATATCCTTAATATCAGAGATAGGTCCCCTCTGCTAACGTTTTTTCCGTTTTAAATGCTTTCTTTGCGTGCTGCATCCGCTTTCATCCTTTCTCCGTCCGTGCTACTAACGCTGCGCATCTGTTCCGCCTCCTTTCCGCTTCCTCCCTGTGTCTGAGCGGATGCGAGTTGCGCGGATGCGCAGCGGATGCCTAGCGGATGCGTAACAGATGCAGAACGGATGTCCCCCGCATGCCTAGCGGATTCAGAACGGACGCATTGGATACATTTTCCGCTCAAAAGTTTTAAGCAGCTCAAAACCTTCTGAGCGGATGGAACCTCAGTCGACGGATGTTGGACGGATAGAGAGGAAGCAAAACGGAGGCAGTGAGTACAGAACGGATGCATCGCGTTAACCAACGGATGGCAAGTGTTTTTCTCCGTTTTACATCCTCTTTCCATCCGTTGGTGCAGTGTGACAGGGGCTTAAGCATCTGAATTTTGATCATGTGACCATGGAGATGGTGCCACAGTCATAAGTGTGAAAAATGGCCATGTTACTTTTTTTCAGGGCAGCTGAAACTACAGTCACTAAATGAGCTGTGGTAAGTCGAAGAGTATCTCTAAACAATTAACATTAGTTCCCTGTGGCTGGATTTGCACATCTCCTGGTAAGCAGAGTCCACACACAACCTGTGGTTTTTTTGTGCTTCAGTACTCTGTGTTGCTTTTGGCGTTGTCTACAGTTGTTGCTCTTTGTTGGTCCACTTCAGAGCAGCGTTATAAATTCACAGATAGAAAACAAATGTCTGCTTTTGGCTTATCCCAATCCCCAACTCATAAATTTTATCTTCAATTTACCACAAGGGTCCTTAAACTTGACAGCTTTAAGACTTGTGGACTTCAACTCCCAGAATTCCTTCTCCAGTCATGCTCGCTCAGGAATTCTGGGAATTGAACTACCAGATATTTTTTTCCCCACAGCCAGCAGGGCGGACTTTCCTTCCTACTGGCTCATCTAAAAAAAAAAAAAAAAGAAAGCCAGAATCGCACCTTAAAAGAGCGCTTTTCGGTGCCCCACCGATCACTGAAGCCCCGCCTCTGGTTTACCTCAGCACCGCCCACCACGAACATCGATTCGTCCCCGCCTTCGAGCGTGCCGAGCCCTCGCACCGCTGGCACCCCCTAACGCTTGTCAAGATTTGCGCAGGCGCACTTCGCCCCCCCCCCCCCGCCCAGTCAGGCCGCTCTTCTGAAGAGGCTGACGGACGTCCCGCCCCGCGCGAGGAGAAGGGGGCGGGGCGGGACGTGAGGACCCGTGCTGCCGCCGCGGTTGTTGTTGTCGTTGCCGGCGCTGCGAGTGGCGCATTGGGCCCGAGCTTTCCCCCCACCCCCCACCGGCCTGAGGAGGGTCCCATGCGCCAGGCGTTGCCCACCGGCCATGGTCCTTCGCTTGCCGCCTGGGAGGCAGGAGGCGCGGGGGCAAGCGGCGGCCATTGCTGGAGGGGGTTTCCCGGCGGGGGCTATGACAGGATGGAGGCGGACGAAGTGACTATCCGCGAGCAGAACTTCCACAGCCAAGTGCGGGAATACACGGTGCGTAGCCGCCCGGTACGGCGGGCCGCTTTCTGCTCCATGGCTGATGCTGCTCCAGATACCCGTTCCGCCCCTTGTCCCCGGCTGAGGCGGGGGCTGCGATCCACCTGAAGCCACGGCCTGCCCGCGTGGGGTGGGTGGGCGACCGGGCGCCCCTTTCTTGCAAATCACACGGGGCCCTTTTTATTTGGGGGGGGGGTTGGATCTTCCCACCTGTCAAGACACTTTCTTTCCTTCTCCCTCCCCGCCCTTTAAGAAAACAGGTTCACCACTTGTGCAAAGCGTTTATGGCTTCTTTTTGTTTTTCCCCTGGCAGTTAATAATGCAATGTTTTTTTTTCCCCCTGGTGTGTTGGTTATGAAGGTAAACGCAACAGGAATAGGTATTGTATACAAAATTGTACGTGGCCATGTTTTTACCTGTAGGTAAAAACAATAATAAGGTGGGCGAACAATCATTTTAAACTCCATGTGGATGGTTCTAAACTTGATGGTAAAAAAAATAATAATATGATTTTTGTAGTAGAGCTGCCAAAGTCTGGAATGCTCTACCTGATTCATTTGTTTCAGCTACAAATTTTCACAGTTTTAGTCACAAATGGACTTACGAGGACCTCATTTCTTATTTGATAAGTGCACAAGTGCCCTGAAAATGTGCCTTATATCCCTGTCATTGTTTTTTTATATATATTTCTTTTTTTGTTTCGGCTTGACAAATTACAATAAAATAAATGTGATTACAAGTTGCTACTTCTACCTTCTGCAGGTCAAGAAATCCATTTCCATGCTCTTTTTGAGTCTCAGGAAACGTGGTTTTTTGGGAAGTGAAGCAATCAAAACAATATAGAGTTCAATAGTTTCATACCTTGCAATTGAAGCAGGTAGAATTTAGAGTGGAGGATTGCAATCCTCCCAACCCAGTTAGCATCGTACAGATATTCCTTCAAATTATAACTGCAAGTGAGCACAACATTTCTGTTGTTAAGCAAAACAGTTGTTAAGCAGGTTTTGTCCCATTTTATGACTTCATGGCACAGTTAAGGAATCATTGGGTGGGTAACAGGGTTAAGTGAAACTGGCTGATCCATTGACTATGCTTATCAGAAGATCACAAAAGATTACATGACCTCGGTCATAGATACATGCCAGTTGCCAGGCATCCAAATTTTGATCATGTAAAACCACAGGGATGCTGCACAGGTGGTAAGTATGAAAAATGGCCACAAATCACTTTTTTCAAGGCCATTGTAACTTCGAATGGTCACTAAATGAATGGTTGTAAGTTGAATACTTCATGTATTTCTACTAGATGTAAAACAACAGGCACTATGGGAAATGAATTTCAGTTAATTTTACTATTGATAAACAATTTGGCTCACAAACATAAGTGTAATTATATTTTTGCCACAAGTGACATACTGAGCTATGCTTGTTGTACATATCAAATGTGATAGATATAATGGAGTCCTTTGAACTCTTACATCAAAATTATGTGGTGCATGCTATATGTTTGCAGCTTTAAGTTACTTATAAAGTAATAAAGGTGGGATAAACATTTTTAAAAAATTGTAAACATGGGAAATCTATTTAGTACCGGGAATGGGGAATAAAGATTACCAGATATTACATTGCAGTATTATACCAGATAAAAAAATTATATATGTGTAACTGTTTATTTTTATTTTATCAAATTTAGTGATAGCCCATCGCACCAAGGAACTCTGGATAGTGTACAATGAAAAGCTGAAAATCATATAAAGACCACACTTTTGTAGGGGACAGTTAAAATAGGAGTGTAATAATTAAAATAAAAAAAGCGAAGGAAGGGCTTCTAGGCATTAGCCAACCCAAAGGTAGCCTACTTATCTGTGAGCTCCAAGCAATTAATCAAAGCCAGGTATTCAAACTTCTGAAGGACCTCATTTTTGGAAAGGGCATGACAATTGCAGATAAGACTCTCTTCCCATACCTTGTTAGTTAAAATTTGTTCCTGAAAAGCTTGGCTTGAATTCTGGCTTAATTTAATAGCTATTTTTTTTTATCTTGGTGTGAAACTGCTTCATAACATTAAGTCATACTGATTTGATGAATTTCAGACAATCATTTAACTTAATTCTATCGAAGTAATAGTCCACTCATTCTCCTACTGGCACAATGACTAAATGTGACTTTTTCCCCCCATATTATGTGTTTCATTAGTTTCATAGCATTATAAGAGCTGTGGTGGCGCAGTGGTTAGAATGCAGTACTACATTTGCTTGACTACCAACTGCCAGCAGTTTGGCAGTTCAAGTCCCACCGGCTCAAGGTTGACTTAGCCTTTCATCCTTCTGAGGTCAGACCTGGATTGCTGAGAGCAATATGCTGACTCTAAACTGCTTAAAGGGCTTTAAAAGCACTGTGAAGTGGTATATAAGTCTAAGTGCTATTGCTATTATATTACTTTTCATATTTCACTTTTTATCCAAAAGATAAATATAGATGAAATCCACTTTTCTTTTTATTATAGTTATATAGTTGTAAAAGTATATGCTACCTGTAACATTGTACATTAGCTTTTACTAGCTTCCTGAATTTTAATAATCCCATATGTTAATCATTACAAGCAGTTCTCACTTAACAATGGTAATTAGGGATGACAACTCTGTTGCTAAGTAACACAATGATAAAATTCTATGTTGTGACTATACCAACGTACAGTTGCAACAGTCTCAGCTGCTGTCATTAGGTGAATCTTGTATCTGGCAGCATCCTGTGGTCATTTGCTACTTCCTTTTAGCTTCCCCAGTGACTTTGCGTGTCAAACTTTTTCAGTGAAGGTCAAATAGGATGATTATGTGATAATGGTATATTGCAACTATCAAAATTGTGAGCTATTTGCCAAGTGCCCAAAACATAATCATGTGATTGTGGGAGAGTGCACTGTCCACAACTGTGAGGACCTGTCCTAAGTCCCCCTCGTTTAGCATCATCACAACTTTGAACATTTGTTGAGAGTGTTCATTCAATGAGGATTACTTTTATACTGCACTCAGTGATATGACCATCAATTGCAAATGTGCATAATTGGTCCCATCTTCCTGGTACAATATATGCTGTAAATCAGTCTCTTAATTCCTGTGTATATTGAGTTTTTCCTTGTAATGTTATAGTGGTTTGTGTTATCCAACTTTGAATTGTTTCACAGTGCATACAGTACATAGTGGATTATATAAGCTTTTAAATAGCTATTTGAGATTTTTCTAATTCATGTTGTCTTTTTTTGCCTTATCTTATTAAGTCAAAAGGATTAACCTAGTACTTTCTAGTGGACAAGTCAGTATATAGCCTGTATTCAGCTGTAGCTATGCATCTCCCATTAGGTGAAACACCAAGTGAAAAAAAAAGGAAGTATGAGCAAATGGTACTTTCACTTTTTATTTACCTTAATATATAAAATCATTGTGATTTTGTATTTAGTAGACTGTGCTACTGCTCCTATTATGTAGTTCCTTTAAATGTATTCTTTTACTTATTACCTGCTATTATCTCCAGAATGATCTGACTCCAACCTGGCTTTTAGGTATTCTTCCAATAGTGTACCCTTTGCTGTTGCACTTGAGTCCATCCGCTTTACTGTTGGTTGGTCTCCTGTTCTCTTTCCTTCTATTTTAGCATTCTAGACTTCTCTGGAGCTGGATAACTTTGTATTATATGTCCTCAAGATGCAAACTTGAGCACAATCATTTATGGCATGAGTGGTAACTCAGAATTGATTTTTTTCACTGATCTGTGTCAGTTTTCATGATATTCTCAGGGGCCTTCTCCAAAATCAAAAAGTGTCAATATTATTTCTATCTTGCTTCTTTAAAATCTAACTTTCACTTTTTTACAATGTCAGAAGATAAACTTCCTTGCACAATTTTGATCTTTGTAGGTTTGGACACACATGAATATCTTTTCCAAGGCCTTTGAGGCTAAAGTGCTAGTCTGCAGTGCATTTCTTGATTGCTGATTCCTTTACTGTTGGTAAATCAACTCTAAAAGGCAAAAGCTACCTGCCATTTCACTCTTCACTGTCAATTTCAAGGCTGGGTTGCTCTATCTGTTGGTTTGATCTTTTTATTTAATTGCAGTCCAATTTTTTTCACACACCCCTGACTTATTAATAGAACTTGCAGTTCATTTGCAAGTTATCAGAATAGCATCATTACTACAGCAGAAATTACTATGTTTGTTCCTCCAGTTTTAAAAACACAGTCATCTTGTTCTAATCTGGCTTCCCTCAATATATTCCGAATAAATTTGGGGAGAGTTAGGCAACCATATTTATCGCTATGTCTCACTCCTTAGCCAAGCTGGAGCCAGTCTGTTTCACCATGATCTGCCCAGACTATGGTTTCCTTGTATCTGTATATATTTTGCATGAAATGTTCCAGGATTCCTATGTTGTATGGCTTGAAATGGTTGATGCAATCAAAGGCCTTTTCATAATAATAAAACAGACATTCACTTCTTTTGAGTATTCTTTGACTTTCTCAATCATCCATTGTGCTTCTGCAATAATATATTTTGTTCCTTGGCCTTTCCTAAAACCAGCTTTAACATCTGGCATCTTCCTTTCCACACAGAGCTTTAATTTATGTTAGTTGATCTTAGGCATTATTCTATTATTTAGTGAAATTAAGGATATTGCACAGTATTGTTGTTTGCATATTGTAGTGTCTTCTTTCTTTGGTGCTAATGTATATAGACTGATTTCTTTCAATCTGTTGAGGACTGTTATTCTTCAAATTTTCTGGTATAGTTGGTTTAAAATCTTTATGGATTATTCTGCTGCTTGTCATTTTTCTGTGGATATGCCATCAATTCCAATAACTTTCCATTTGATAATGGAGTGCTAAAACTGACATACCTGCTGTAGAGAAATTCAGGATACTCTTTCCATGTTTGTTGAATTGTTTTAGAATCGGTTACTATTGGCCTACTAGTTTCTTATAACCAAACAATTTGAGGTAGGAATTGAGTTTTTAGATCTTTTGGAAGACTTTTTTTAAATTAAAGTTTGTTTCCATCATCAGTGCTATTATAGATATTGTAATCTTCTCTAATAGCTGTCTGAAATTTGTTACCTGAGATCTTTATTTTTGTTGGCTTTTGTTTCTCTTCTCAGCAATTTCCACTCTCGTTCTGGCATATATGTTTGTTTTCTGTTTCTTAGTCTTTGGCAGTTTTTCTTCAGATTCATCCTTAACAACTTTGATTTCATTCCACAATTCCTCTAGTCCATTGACCATGAAGTTCAGGTCTTCTGAGCAATTCCTGATGCTATAGTTGAAAATCCTTCCTATAGCACAGCTACCCAATTTTGGAGCCTGTTCATTTTAACTGGGCAGATAGTATTTATTTTTATTTGTTTATTTCTACCTTACCTTTATTAATATTTTTACAAACAACTCAAGGTGGGGAATCATATCTCATACTCCTTCCTCTTCTTATTTTCCCCAGAACATCAACCCTGAGAGAAGGTTTGAGCTGAGAGAGAAGGAGTGACTGGCCCAAAGGTGACTGCTGAGTTATAGTGTTATCATGCATTCCCAACATTCTTCCCTCATCCCTCCTATGGTCACTCCTTCCCCAATCATGAGATAACATAGTACAGGGGTCTCCAACCTTGTCAACTTTAAGACTTGTGGACTTCATTCAATTCCCAGAGTTTTTCAGTCAGATCGCTGGGGGTTGAAGTCCACAAGTCTTAAAGTTGCCAAGGTTGGAGACCCCTACATAGTAGGATTTTCTTAAAATTCTTAAAAGTGAATACAAAAAGAAAAGTAGAGACTTTTATTTTGGGTTTAATGCAAAACAGACTTGGAAAAATTTTTGGAACTCTCACATTATCTATGTTGACGGTAGCAAGTTTACTTTATATACTTTATGCATAGAAATGGAAGGTCACCTCAATCCCACAATGAATGAATGGCTGCAAAAACTGATGGCATTAGCAGAGATGGCTAATTGACTGTTTTGATTAAAGAAAAAAAATGCAAATACCTTTATTTCTACCTGGAAACTGCTTCTGGACCTTGTGCTTGAGGTGGAAAAAATGAACCATTTTGGGTTTTATCGATTAGATAAATTTGTTATAGAAATGGCTGGTTTTATTATGTAAAAGTAAAAAGTTGAGTTAGATGTTAATGCCTTATTTTACTGCACCAAAGGAATCTGAAGTCAATGCCTTTTTTTCTTTTTTCCTTACTTTCCCCCACTATCCATTTCCTTTTTCCTTCTCTAACTTCCCTAATATTTACTTTTGTATTCTCTTTGTATGCCATATTATAAAGTAATAAAAAACTATAAAAATAATCGGTAGTGGGCATTTGAATAGTTCAGAGAACCGGCAAATCCCACCTCTGACTGGCACTTCCCCCATCTATTCTCTGCCTCTTGAGTCCATCTGATCGTTGGTTGCCCTGCACAGGAGAAAGGAGCTGGAAAGCAGGTTAGTGGGGTGGAGAGGGAATGTGATTTTGCAATATCTTTCCCCCAGGAGTGAGGAGGCAATGGGGATTTTGCAGTAATCTTCCCCCAGGAGGGAATGGAGATTTTACAGTATCCTTCCCCTGCCATGCCCACTAAGCCATGCCCACCAAGTCTCACCCACAGAACTGGTAGTAAAAATTGTTGAATCTCACCACTGCTAGAGCACATGAAATATATTTGTAAGGTCTGTGGTTTTATATAGCAAATCTTGTTATTTGTTTATTTGTTTATCCATGTAAAATATTGAAGAGTAGAAATACAGAAGGTCGAATAAAAATATAGAATAAGTTAAAACATTTGTTTGATTATTATGAAAAAGGGTTGATCTGAGGCAGGACAAGGAGCAATGGATGGAAACTAATCAAGGAATGAAGCAAACTATAGAACTAAGAAAAAATTTCCTGACAGTGAAAACAATCAGTGGAACAATTTGCCTCCAGAAGTTGTGAATGCTCCAACCCTGGAGGTTTTTAAGAAGAGATTGGATAATCATTTGTCTGAAATGGTATAGAATCTCCTGCTTGAGCAGGAATTTGGATTAGAAGACATCCAAAGTCCCTTCCAACCCTGTTATTCTTTTAAATGTTAATTCTTTTTGAAGTTTGTTTTGCATATTTTTTCTTCTTCTTAAGATAGCCTTGAATTGCCTTGCATTTCCTGCCGTTGATAAATTAAAGTCTCTTTCAAGTCTAGCTTCATTTCTGGTTATACATAAATATTATCATGTAATATTTGGCAGCAATACACAAATGATCTGTCACTGTTTTTTTTTCTGGAATTGTTTTATTTCTCAGTCCTGAGATTCCTGTAGCCTGTGGTCCTGAATGATCCTGTGGACCATTTCCTGTGGTCTCCCATCCAAGACTAATCAGATCCAGCTGTGCATAGTTTTTAGTGAATAGTCAAAGTTTGCTTAACACTTTCTGTTATATTAATTAATAGGAGCTGAGAATATTTCCGTTTTTATTTCTAGCAAGACTTTTTTCTGAAAACATTTTTTTCTTCAAATGAAAGCTAAAAAATTTAGAAAACTGAACTTTGGATTTTTTGGGGGGTTGACTAGTCTATACCTTATTCGATACGTTTTTTTAAAGAATGTATGTGAAAGCAGTTTCCTCTTCACTATTTACATCACTGTCTTATTATGAGGATTAAACCACACTAAAATAGTTGATTGACTAATTAATTAGCTGTTTAACTAATCAGAAGAACTAGACACAAGGACAGTTTTCACTGAACGCCATCACTCTGCTAAACAAAGAATTCCTCAACACACCTATTCTATTCTATTCTATTCTATTCTATTCTATTCTATTCTATTCTATTCTATTCTATTCTATTCTATTCTATATAATTGCCCTTTTGGCTCCTTCCCCCCCTTTCTCATGCTAAAAGCACGTGGGGACATTATAATTAAAATCCTTATTCTACTTTGCAGAATATTTGTCTATTTTTATACAGGATTTAAGAATGTTAAAATGAATTTCTTTTTTAATACTCTTAGATTTTATAATGTAAATTGTAATGCAGTAGATGGAGACAGGAAATTTTAGGCTTTTGTAATGATGTCATTTGTCTTGATGTACTTACGTTCTCATTAAAAAATTGAAAGGGCACTTTGATATTGCATCTTTTATGTATTCTATAATTAATCTTCAATCTTACTATTTTATGGCTATGTGTGGCTAATTCTTATGGGTGACTTTAGTTTATGTGATATTGTACTAATACTGTAGCTTTTAGTTTTTCAATGAAACATAAAAACAGAAATTCATATGTACATTTTGTTACCAAATACAACTTTTATTACTGTATATCCCCTTCGGGGATATTATATTTATATATCGGGGTTTTTATATTTATATACATGAAGAGTCAGCTAAATAATTTGCTTATAAGTTATTATAATCATATGTCATCATATTACTAGACTCAATTTTATGACTTTTGGCAAAAATAGCAAAATGTGATCACATGACCACTGAATGTTGCAACCAGTTGTAAATGTGAGTCAGTTGCTAAGTATCTGAAATGTGATCGTATGACTGCAGAGGTGATGTAGCAACTGTAACTTTAAGGATGGGTTGTAAATAACTTTATTTGAGTTGTAACTTTGAATGGTTGTTAAGCAGCTGGTTGTAAATCTAGAACTACCTCTACAAACATTAAAAAGTAAAAATACAGAATGCAGAATATTGTGAAGGAGAATTTGATGAGATACTTTTTTATTTATTTATTGGAATTTGTCAAACAAAATGAAAACAAGAATAAGAGAATAAAAATACAATGATAGGGACGATAGGCTCATTATGCATGCCCCCTCTACTGACCACTTAAGTATAAAGTAAGGGCCACGGAAGTCAATTTGTGACTGAAACTATGAAAACTGAATCATGTAGGACATTCCAGACTTCGACAACTCTATTACATTCTCTCCTCTTCCATTCTTTTCACAATTACTAATCAATACTTAATCATTTATGCTGTGCTTTTAATATTTAATATTAAGCATAGGAAATGTTTGTTTATATGTATTTAAATGATTTCACCATTGTTTTTAATTAGTCTGTTAACTCTTCATAGAAATTGTATTTCAGTTGTATAAATCGACTTTGCTATGTAATGTTTTCTATAAAGGGGAATCATTCCTGCTTGAATTTAGTCAAACTTCTATTATGAGTATACACTGTCAGTTTTGCCATGGTGAAATATTCATCAATTTTGGTCTCTCACTCTTGTATCTTCAACAGTTTTACTTTTCTAATATTTTGCCAGATTCATTCTTTTGCTATCTGTGTTGAACATATTTAATACTTGTTTCCCCCTCACAACAACAGCTCTGTGAGGTGGGTTGGGCTGAAAGAATTAACTGGTCACTAAGTTGTCATCTTTCATGCCTAAGGTGGGCTTAATGTTCTTAGTCTCCTGGTTTCTAGCCAGGTGCCTTAACTACTAGACTAAACTGTCTTTAAAGCTGTAATACTTTCCATTTATACTTCTAGATATACTTTTTTTTTACCAAAAGTATTTGTAATACTTTCCATTTATAATTCTAGAAAGTTCTAGAATTATTCTCAATATTTGTGGTTTCAGTTAAAATTTTATTTTCAACATTTTATGAATTTCCTTCTAATAGATTTATTTATTTATTAAATTCATGTGGCCACCCATCTCACAGGAAGCTACTGTGGAGAGAGTATAACAAAAAATAAAACATGTCAAAAACAATAGTGTTGAATTAAAAACATATAAGAGATATATGTTTTGAATTAAAAACATATAAGACCAGCAAAGGAGCCACCTCAAGACCTCTAAGCCTGATGACGTAGCCAGGTCTTGAGGGACTTCTGGAAAATAAGTAGGAATGGAGAAGTTAACACTTCACGAGGGATAATATTCCATAAAGTGGGTACCTTGCTAGAAAAGGTCTATTCCTTGGGCTCATTGTGTATTTACCTGGCAGGTGAGACCCACAGTATGCCTTTCATGCCAGATAAGATGGGATAAGTAGATGTAGTTGGGATAAGGTGGTCCTTCAGATAACCTAGTCCTATGCCACGAAGAGTTTTAAAGGTCAAAACCTGCACCTTGAATTGGACTCAGAAATAAATTGGCAATCAATTGAACTCTTGGAGTGGAGACGTAACATAGTTTGTTCTAGAACGACACATAACTATCTATGCCACTGCATTTTGTACCAGGTGAAGTTTCTGAATATTCTTCAAGGGCCCCCCATGTTGAACACATTACAGTAATCCAATCAGGTAGTGACTAGGGCATTAGTGTGACTTTGTTTTGAATGACTGCATGTGATAAAATATTCCTTTTTATTGGGGCATTTTCAACATCTATTGGTACATGATTTTCCCATTTTGGTAATTGGTGGTCTTACATACCATCTGTAAAATATTTTATATCAAATTTCCATCAGATTATACCTTTTGAGTGAATTTTGATTTTTTTCCCATAACTTTTCCCATTATTCCACTATTTTTTTGAAAATTTGTATCCAATTTATCATCTAGTTTTTAATTTGTTCCATCTCTGTTCATATCTCAACAGCAATTTATAAATACTTCCTAATAGATGAACTTGATTCTATATAAGACTTTTATTAATGATAGAGATTACCTCATCTTTCAGCAAAATAGCTCAATAAACTGGAAGACATACTTCATACTTCCTTCATGATTCCAGGAGTAGGGCCAATGGTGAAGAAACTTAGCTTTATTTCCTATTTGTGTCTAAAATAGGCTTTCTGTTTAGGTAGCCCAAGAACCAGTTATGTGTAATGATGCTGAGGCAGTGGTAATTGTCAGAACTAGTTTTAGGGGAAAGTTGTAGTCTTTATTGAGTTTGCATGTATTTCTAAACCAGTAACTGCAGCAAGGGGCATTGAGTTAAAGAGAATGTGCAGTTTGGCATCCAACTTCCAACTCAAACCTTTAGTTTAAATAATTGTTTCTAAAATTATGTTGGGTTGAGATTGAGATTGAGATTGTAAAACGGAGAGAAACACTTGCCATCCGTTGGTTAACGCGATTCATCCGTTCTGTACTTCATCCGTTTTTCAATCCTCTCTATCCGTCCAGCATCCGTCGACTGAGGTTCCATCTGCTCAAAAAGTTTTGAGCTGCTCAAAACTTTTTGAGCGGAAAATGTATCAAATGCATCCGTTCTGCATCCGCAACGCATATGGGGAACATCCGTTCTACATCCATTACGCATCCGCTATAACCGCTAGGCATCCGCTGAGCATCCGTGCAACTCAAATCCGCTCCAGCAGAAAACGTACACAGGCAGGAAACGAAACGGACGCGGAATGGAAACAAAGCGTTAGTAGCACGGACGGAGAAAGGATGAAAGCGGATGCAGCTCGCATACAAAGCATTTAAAACAGAAAAAACGTTCACAGAGGGGACCTATCTCGGATATTTAGGATGTCTAGAGGATGCCTAGAGGATGCAAAAGGACACCTAGTGGAAAACCTATATTGCCTATAAAAAGGGGGAGGAACTCACCTGGATCTCACTTTCAGTCCAGCACCCCTGCTGTGCAGACCTCTGCAGCCTTCATCTGGCTCTTGCTCTTCCACAGCATCCATTGATGTCCACCATGGATCGTAACACACTCCTTTTGGTAGCCACCATCCTTCTGCAACAGTGCGAGGCCTTCTACAGGCTCTTTCAACTGTTCTACAGGAAGAAAAGGAGGCATCCAAGAAGTGTCTGGGTCCGAAGATGGATCGGGAGAAGAGCGGAGTACGGACTGTACAACAAGCTGATGGTGGAGCTGAGGAACGAAGACCCTCGTGCATTCCAGAACTTCATGAGGATGCCTCCAGCCATGTTTGACGAAGTTGTGGAGCAGCTGAGACCCAGGTTGACTAAGGCAAACACCAACTTCCGGCCCAGCTTGGACCCTGGGCTCAAGGTGGCACTGACTCTGCACCACGTGGCATCAGGGACCATGTACAGGAACATGCAGTACGCCATCAGCATTGTGGTCAGAGAAGTGGTGCAGGCCATCATCGAAGAATACCTAATGGAGCTCCTCCAGTGCCCCTCCACTGAAGAAGGCTGGAAGAAAGTTGCAGAGCAGTGGTATCAGAGGTGGAACTTCCCCCACACCGTTGGAGCCATAGATGGCAAGCACGTGGCCTGCAAAGCTCCAGCCAAGTCAGGGTCCACTTATTTCAACTATAAGGGCTTCTTCAGCATCATCCTCTTCGCCATGGTCGATGCTGACTACAAGTTCATGTACATCGATGCTTCAGGCAACGGCTCATCTTCAGATGCCCAGGTATACAACGCCAGTCACCTCAAGGAGGGGCTGGAACGCAACCTCATCATGGGCTTCCCAGATCCAGAACCCCTGCCCAATGACACGCAAGATGTGCCCTACTTCATCGTGGGGGATGACGCCTTCCCCCTCAGAACCTACCTCATGAAGCCCTACACTTCCAGACTCCTCACCCGTGAAGAGAGGATCTTCAACTACAGGCTGTCCAGGGCAAGGCGGGTGGTGGAGAACGCCTTTGGCATCCTGGCCAACAGGTTCCAGGTACTTCTCACCACCATGCAGCATTGCCCAGAGACTGTGAGGAGGATCGTGGAAGCTTGCTGCATCCTGCATAATCTCATGCCCACCCGCTACCCAGTGTTGCAGAACAGGTTCGTGGACCTCCAACAAGGCAATGGGGACATGGAGCCTGGGGAATGGAGGCAAGGCCGAAACCTGATAGACACTAAGGCTGTGCAAGGCCCCAACAGATCTTCACGTGAAGGGAAGAAGCAGCGCAACCTCCTGAGACACTGGTGCAACTCCCCAGCTGGAGCAGTGGAGTGGCAAGACAGGATTATAGATGATTAATGGATGCTTCCTTCAG